>CP137674.1:12729011-13144010 GCA_037976565.1 Mesocentrotus franciscanus | reverse complement strand
TCGAAAACTACAGGTGGACAGATGAACCAATGACATGTACGTGTTGAGGACGACGTGCCTTACACCATGATATTAACCGGGACGCGCTAAGATACTTAATTTGGAAATTATAGCCATTTGGGTGAAAACGAAAAACGTCTCAAAAGCCTAATACGCGCCTTTTCACCTCTAAACATGAAATTGCCATTTACTCGAAAACTACAGTTGGACAGATGAACCAATGACATGTACGTGTTGAGGACGACGTGCCTTACACCATGATATTAACCTGGACGCGCTAAGATACTTAATTTGGAAATTATAGCCATTTGGGTGAAAAACGAAAAAAACGTCTCAAAGGCCTAATACGCGCCTTTTCACCTCTAAACATGAAATTGCCATTTACTCGAAAACTACAGGTGGACAGATGAACCAATGACATGTACGTGTTGAGGACGACGTGCCTTACACCATGATATTAACAGGACGCTAAGATACTTAATTTGGAAATTATAGCCATTTGGGTGAAAAACGAAAAAAACGTCTCAAAAGGCCTAATACGCGCCTTTTTCACCTCTAAACATGAAATTGCCATTTACTCGAAAACTACAGGTGGACAGATGAACCAATGACATGTACGTGTTGAGGACGACGTGCCTTACACCATGATATTAACCGGGACGCGCTAAGATACTTAATTTGGAAATTATAGCCATTTGGGTGAAAAACGAAAAAAACGTCTCAAAAAGCCTAATACGCGCCTTTTCACCTCTAAACATGAAATTGCCATTTACTCGAAAACTACAGGTGGACAGATGAACCAATGACATGTACGTGTTGAGGACGACGTGCCTTACCATGATATTAACCGGGACGCGCTAAGATACTTAATTTGGAAATTATAGCCATTTGGGTGAAAAACGAAAAAAACGTCTCAAAGGCCTAATACGCGCCTTTTCACCTCTAAACATGAAATTGCCATTTACTCGAAAACTACAGGTGGACAGATGAACCAATGACATGTACGTGTTGAGGACGACGTGCCTTACACCATGATATTAACCGGGACGCGCTAAGATACTTAATTTGGAAATTATAGCCATTTGGGTGAAAAACGAAAAAAAACGTCTCAAAAGGCCTAATACGCGCCTTTTCACCTCTAAACATGAAATTGCCATTTACTCGAAAACTACGGTGGACAGATGAACCAATGACATGTACGTGTTGAGGACGACGTGCCTTACACCATGATATCAACAGGACGCGCTAAGATACTTAATTTGGAAATTATAGCCATTTGGGTGAAAAACAAAAAAAACGTCTCAAAAAGCCTAATACGCGCCTTTTTCACCTCTAAACATGAAATTGCCATTTACTCGAAAACTACAAGTGGACAGATGAACCAATTACATGTCCGTGTTGAGGACGACGTGCCTTACACCATGATATCAACCGGGACGCGCTAAGATACTTAATTTGGAAATTATAGCCATTTGGGTGAAAAACGAAAAAAAACGTCTCAAAAGGCCTAATACGCGCCTTTTTCACCTCTAAACATAAAATTGCCATTTACTCGAAAACTACGAATTGGACAGATGAACCAATGACATGTCCGTGTTGAGGACGACGTGCCTTACACCATGATATCAACCGGGACGCGCTAAGATACTTAATTTGGAAATTATAGCCATTTGGGTGAAAAACGATAAAAACGTCTCAAAAGGCCTAATACGCGCCTTTTCACCTCTAAACATAAAATTGCCATTTACTCGAAAACTACAATTGGACAGATGAACCAATGACATGTACGTGTTGAGGACGACGTGCCTTACACCATGATATCAACCGGGACGCGCTAAGATACTTAATTTGGAAATTATAGCCATTTGGGTGAAAAACGAAAAAACGTCTCAAAAGGCCTAATACGCGCCTTTTCACCTCTAAACATGAAATTGCCATTTACTCGAAAACTACAATTGGACAGATGAACCAATGACATGTACGTGTTGAGGACGACGTGCCTTACACCATGATATCAACCGGGACGCGCTAAGATACTTAATTTGGAAATTATAGCCATTTGGGTGAAAAACGAAAAAACGTCTCAAAAGGCCTAATACGCGCCTTTTCACCTCTAAACATAAAATTGCCATTTACTCGAAAACTACGAATTGGACAGATGAACCAATGACATGTACGTGTTGAGGACGACGTGCCTTACACCATGATATCAACCGGGACGCGCTAAGATACTTAATTTGGAAATTATAGCCATTTGGGTGAAAAACGAAAAAACGTCTCAAAAGGCCTAATACGCGCCTTTTCACCTCTAAACATAAAATTGCCATTTACTCGAAAACTACGAATTGGACAGATGAACCAATGACATGTACGTGTTGAGGACGACGTGCCTTACACCATGATATCAACCGGGACGCGCTAAGATACTTAATTTGGAAATTATAGCCATTTGGGTGAAAAACGAAAAAACGTCTCAAAAGGCCTAATACGCGCCTTTTCACCTCTAAACATAAAATTGCCATTTACTCGAAAACTACAGATTGGACAGATGAACCAATGACATGTACGTGTTGAGGACGACGTGCCTTACACCATGATATCAACCGGGACGCGCTAAGATACTTAATTTGGAAATTATAGCCATTTGGGTGAAAAACGAAAAAAACGTCTCAAAAGGCCTAATACGCGCTTTTTCACCTCTAAACATAAAATTGCCATTTACTCGAAAACTACGAATTGGACAGATGAACCAATGACATGTACGTGTTGAGGACGACGTGCCTTACACCATGATATCAACCGGGACGCGCTAAGATACTTAATTTGGAAATTATAGCCATTTGGGTGAAAAACGAAAAAACGTCTCAAAAGGCCTAATACGCGCCTTTTCACCTCTAAACATAAAATTGCCATTTACTCGAAAACTACGAATTGGACAGATGAACCAATGACATGTACGTGTTGAGGACGACGTGCCTTACACCATGATATCAACCGGGACGCGCTAAGATACTTAATTTGGAAATTATAGCCATTTGGGTGAAAAACGAAAAAACGTCTCAAAAGGCCTAATACGCGCCTTTTCACCTCTAAACATAAAATTGCCATTTACTCGAAAACTACCAATTGGACAGATGAACCAATGACATGTACGTGTTGAGGACGACGTGCCTTACACCATGATATCAACCGGGACGCGCTAAGATACTTAATTTGGAAATTATAGCCATTTGGGTGAAAAACGAAAAAACGTTCTCAAAAGGCCTAATACGCGCCTTTTCACCTCTAAACATAAAATTGCCATTTACTCGAAAACTACGAATTGGACAGATGAACCAATGACATGTACGTGTTGAGGACGACGTGCCTTACACCATGATATCAACCGGGACGCGCTAAGATACTTAATTTGGAAATTATAGCCATTTGGGTGAAAAACGAAAAAACGTCTCAAAAGGCCTAATACGCGCCTTTTCACCTCTAAACATAAAATTGCCATTTACTCGAAAACTACGAATTGGACAGATGAACCAATGACATGTACGTGTTGAGGACGACGTGCCTTACACCATGATATCAACCGGGACGCGCTAAGATACTTAATTTGGAAATTATAGCCATTTGGGTGAAAAACGAAAAAACGTCTCAAAAGGCCTAATACGCGCCTTTTCACCTCTAAACATAAAATTGCCATTTACTCGAAAACTACGAATTGGACAGATGAACCAATGACATGTACGTGTTGAGGACGACGTGCCTTACACCATGATATCAACCGGGACGCTAAGATACTTAATTTGGAAATTATAGCCATTTGGGTGAAAAACGAAAAAACGTCTCAAAAGGCCTAATACGCGCCTTTTCACCTCTAAACATAAAATTGCCATTTACTCGAAAACTACGAATTGGACAGATGAACCAATTACATGTACGTGTTGAGGACGACGTGCCTTACACCATGATATCAACCGGGACGCGCTAAGATACTTAATTTGGAAATTATAGCCATTTGGGTGAAAAACGAAAAAACGTCTCAAAAGGCCTAATACGCGCCTTTTCACCTCTAAACATAAAATTGCCATTTACTCGAAAACTACGAATTGGACAGATGAACCAATGACATGTACGTGTTGAGGACGACGTGCCTTACACCATGATATCAACCGGGACGCGCTAAGATACTTAATTTGGAAATTATAGCCATTTGGGTGAAAAACGAAAAAACGTCTCAAAAGGCCTAATACGCGCCTTTTCACCTCTAAACATAAAATTGCCATTTACTCGAAAACTACGAATTGGACAGATGAACCAATGACATGTACGTGTTGAGGACGACGTGCCTTACACCATGATATCAACCGGGACGCGCTAAGATACTTAATTTGGAAATTATAGCCATTTGGGTGAAAAACGAAAAAACGTTCTCAAAAGGCCTAATACGCGCCTTTTCACCTCTAAACATAAAATTGCCATTTACTCGAAAACTACGAATTGGACAGATGAACCAATTACATGTACGTGTTGAGGACGACGTGCCTTACACCATGATATCAACCGGGACGCGCTAAGATACTTAATTTGGAAATTATAGCCATTTGGGTGAAAAACGAAAAAACGTCTCAAAAGGCCTAATACGCGCCTTTTCACCTCTAAACATAAAATTGCCATTTACTCGAAAACTACGAATTGGACAGATGAACCAATGACATGTACGTGTTGAGGACGACGTGCCTTACACCATGATATCAACCGGGACGCGCTAAGATACTTAATTTGGAAATTATAGCCATTTGGGTGAAAAACGAAAAAACGTCTCAAAAGGCCTAATACGCGCCTTTTCACCTCTAAACATAAAATTGCCATTTACTCGAAAACTACGAATTGGACAGATGAACCAATTACATGTACGTGTTGAGGACGACGTGCCTTACACCATGATATCAACCGGGACGCGCTAAGATACTTAATTTGGAAATTATAGCCATTTGGGTGAAAAACGAAAAAACGTCTCAAAAGGCCTAATACGCGCCTTTTCACCTCTAAACATAAAATTGCCATTTACTCGAAAACTACGAATTGGACAGATGAACCAATGACATGTACGTGTTGAGGACGACGTGCCTTACACCATGATATCAACCGGGACGCGCTAAGATACTTAATTTGGAAATTATAGCCATTTGGGTGAAAAACGAAAAAACGTCTCAAAAGGCCTAATACGCGCCTTTTCACCTCTAAACATGAAATTGCCATTTACTCGAAAACTACGAATTGGACAGATGAACCAATGACATGTACGTGTTGAGGACGACGTGCCTTACACCATGATATCAACCGGGACGCGCTAAGATACTTAATTTGGAAATTATAGCCATTTGGGTGAAAAACGAAAAAACGTCTCAAAAGGCCTAATACGCGCCTTTTCACCTCTAAACATAAAATTGCCATTTACTCGAAAACTACGAATTGGACAGATGAACCAATTACATGTACGTGTTGAGGACGACGTGCCTTACACCATGATATCAACCGGGACGCGCTAAGATACTTAATTTGGAAATTATAGCCATTTGGGTGAAAAACGAAAAAACGTCTCAAAAGGCCTAATACGCGCCTTTTCACCTCTAAACATAAAATTGCCATTTACTCGAAAACTACGAATTGGACAGATGAACCAATTACATGTACGTGTTGAGGACGACGTGCCTTACACCATGATATCAACCGGGACGCGCTAAGATACTTAATTTGGAAATTATAGCCATTTGGGTGAAAAACGAAAAAACGTCTCAAAAGGCCTAATACGCGCCTTTTCACCTCTAAACATGAAATTGCCATTTACTCGAAAACTACGAATTGGACAGATGAACCAATTACATGTACGTGTTGAGGACGACGTGCCTTACACCATGATATCAACCGGGACGCGCTAAGATACTTAATTTGGAAATTATAGCCATTTGGGTGAAAAACGAAAAAACGTCTCAAAAGGCCTAATACGCGCCTTTTCACCTCTAAACATAAAATTGCCATTTACTCGAAAACTACGAATTGGACAGATGAACCAATTACATGTACGTGTTGAGGACGACGTGCCTTACACCATGATATCAACCGGGACGCGCTAAGATACTTAATTTGGAAATTATAGCCATTTGGGTGAAAAACGAAAAAACGTCTCAAAAGGCCTAATACGCGCCTTTTCACCTCTAAACATAAAATTGCCATTTACTCGAAAACTACGAATTGGACAGATGAACCAATTACATGTACGTGTTGAGGACGACGTGCCTTACACCATGATATCAACCGGGACGCGCTAAGATACTTAATTTGGAAATTATAGCCATTTGGGTGAAAAACGAAAAAACGTCTCAAAAGGCCTAATACGCGCCTTTTCACCTCTAAACATAAAATTGCCATTTACTCGAAAACTACGAATTGGACAGATGAACCAATTACATGTACGTGTTGAGGACGACGTGCCTTACACCATGATATCAACCGGGACGCGCTAAGATACTTAATTTGGAAATTATAGCCATTTGGGTGAAAAACGAAAAAACGTCTCAAAAGGCCTAATACGCGCCTTTTCACCTCTAAACATAAAATTGCCATTTACTCGAAAACTACGAATTGGACAGATGAACCAATTACATGTACGTGTTGAGGACGACGTGCCTTACACCATGATATCAACCGGGACGCGCTAAGATACTTAATTTGGAAATTATAGCCATTTGGGTGAAAAACGAAAAAACGTCTCAAAAGGCCTAATACGCGCCTTTTCACCTCTAAACATAAAATTGCCATTTACTCGAAAACTACGAATTGGACAGATGAACCAATTACATGTACGTGTTGAGGACGACGTGCCTTACACCATGATATCAACCGGGACGCGCTAAGATACTTAATTTGGAAATTATAGCCATTTGGGTGAAAAACGAAAAAAATGTCTCAAAAGGCCTAATACGCGCCTTTTCACCTCTAAACATGAAATTGCCATTTACTCGAAAACTACGAATTGGACAGATGAACCAATTACATGTACGTGTTGAGGACGACGTGCCTTACACCATGATATCAACCGGGACGCGCTAAGATACTTAATTTGGAAATTATAGCCATTTGGGTGAAAAACGAAAAAACGTCTCAAAAGGCCTAATACGCGCCTTTTCACCTCTAAACATAAAATTGCCATTTACTCGAAAACTACGAATTGGACAGATGAACCAATTACATGTACGTGTTGAGGACGACGTGCCTTACACCATGATATCAACCGGGACGCGCTAAGATACTTAATTTGGAAATTATAGCCATTTGGGTGAAAAACGAAAAAACGTCTCAAAAGGCCTAATACGCGCCTTTTCACCTCTAAACATAAAATTGCCATTTACTCGAAAACTACGAATTGGACAGATGAACCAATTACATGTACGTGTTGAGGACGACGTGCCTTACACCATGATATCAACCGGGACGCGCTAAGATACTTAATTTGGAAATTATAGCCATTTGGGTGAAAAACGAAAAAACGTCTCAAAAGGCCTAATACGCGCCTTTTCACCTCTAAACATAAAATTGCCATTTACTCGAAAACTACGAATTGGACAGATGAACCAATTACATGTACGTGTTGAGGACGACGTGCCTTACACCATGATATCAACCGGGACGCGCTAAGATACTTAATTTGGAAATTATAGCCATTTGGGTGAAAAACGAAAAAACGTCTCAAAAGGCCTAATACGCGCCTTTTCACCTCTAAACATAAAATTGCCATTTACTCGAAAACTACGAATTGGACAGATGAACCAATTACATGTACGTGTTGAGGACGACGTGCCTTACACCATGATATCAACCGGGACGCGCTAAGATACTTAATTTGGAAATTATAGCCATTTGGGTGAAAAACGAAAAAACGTCTCAAAAGGCCTAATACGCGCCTTTTCACCTCTAAACATAAAATTGCCATTTACTCGAAAACTACGAATTGGACAGATGAACCAATTACATGTACGTGTTGAGGACGACGTGCCTTACACCATGATATCAACCGGGACGCGCTAAGATACTTAATTTGGAAATTATAGCCATTTGGGTGAAAAACGAAAAAACGTCTCAAAAGGCCTAATACGCGCCTTTTCACCTCTAAACATAAAATTGCCATTTACTCGAAAACTACGAATTGGACAGATGAACCAATTACATGTACGTGTTGAGGACGACGTGCCTTACACCATGATATCAACCGGGACGCGCTAAGATACTTAATTTGGAAATTATAGCCATTTGGGTGAAAAACGAAAAAACGTCTCAAAAGGCCTAATACGCGCCTTTTCACCTCTAAACATAAAATTGCCATTTACTCGAAAACTACGAATTGGACAGATGAACCAATTACATGTACGTGTTGAGGACGACGTGCCTTACACCATGATATCAACCGGGACGCGCTAAGATACTTAATTTGGAAATTATAGCCATTTGGGTGAAAAACGAAAAAACGTCTCAAAAGGCCTAATACGCGCCTTTTCACCTCTAAACATAAAATTGCCATTTACTCGAAAACTACGAATTGGACAGATGAACCAATTACATGTACGTGTTGAGGACGACGTGCCTTACACCATGATATCAACCGGGACGCGCTAAGATACTTAATTTGGAAATTATAGCCATTTGGGTGAAAAACGAAAAAACGTCTCAAAAGGCCTAATACGCGCCTTTTCACCTCTAAACATAAAATTGCCATTTACTCGAAAACTACGAATTGGACAGATGAACCAATTACATGTACGTGTTGAGGACGACGTGCCTTACACCATGATATCAACCGGGACGCGCTAAGATACTTAATTTGGAAATTATAGCCATTTGGGTGAAAAACGAAAAAACGTCTCAAAAGGCCTAATACGCGCCTTTTCACCTCTAAACATAAAATTGCCATTTACTCGAAAACTACGAATTGGACAGATGAACCAATTACATGTACGTGTTGAGGACGACGTGCCTTACACCATGATATCAACCGGGACGCGCTAAGATACTTAATTTGGAAATTATAGCCATTTGGGTGAAAAACGAAAAAACGTCTCAAAAGGCCTAATACGCGCCTTTTCACCTCTAAACATAA
Source organism: Mesocentrotus franciscanus (assembly GCA_037976565.1). Classification (NCBI taxonomy): domain Eukaryota; kingdom Metazoa; phylum Echinodermata; class Echinoidea; order Camarodonta; family Strongylocentrotidae; genus Mesocentrotus; species Mesocentrotus franciscanus. The sequence goes on along the minus strand of CP137674.1, from coordinate 13,134,865 downwards.
AATTGCCATTTACTCGAAAACTACGAATTGGACAGATGAACCAATTACATGTACGTGTTGAGGACGACGTGCCTTACACCATGATATCAACCGGGACGCGCTAAGATACTTAATTTGGAAATTATAGCCATTTGGGTGAAAAACGAAAAAACGTCTCAAAAGGCCTAATACGCGCCTTTTCACCTCTAAACATAAAATTGCCATTTACTCGAAAACTACGAATTGGACAGATGAACCAATTACATGTACGTGTTGAGGACGACGTGCCTTACACCATGATATCAACCGGGACGCGCTAAGATACTTAATTTGGAAATTATAGCCATTTGGGTGAAAAACGAAAAAACGTCTCAAAAGGCCTAATACGCGCCTTTTCACCTCTAAACATAAAATTGCCATTTACTCGAAAACTACGAATTGGACAGATGAACCAATTACATGTACGTGTTGAGGACGACGTGCCTTACACCATGATATCAACCGGGACGCGCTAAGATACTTAATTTGGAAATTATAGCCATTTGGGTGAAAAACGAAAAAACGTCTCAAAAGGCCTAATACGCGCCTTTTCACCTCTAAACATAAAATTGCCATTTACTCGAAAACTAATTGGACAGATGAACCAATTACATGTACGTGTTGAGGACGACGTGCCTTACACCATGATATCAACCGGGACGCGCTAAGATACTTAATTTGGAAATTATAGCCATTTGGGTGAAAAACGAAAAAACGTCTCAAAAGGCCTAATACGCGCCTTTTCACCTCTAAACATAAAATTGCCATTTACTCGAAAACTACGAATTGGACAGATGAACCAATTACATGTACGTGTTGAGGACGACGTGCCTTACACCATGATATCAACCGGGACGCGCTAAGATACTTAATTTGGAAATTATAGCCATTTGGGTGAAAAACGAAAAAACGTCTCAAAAGGCCTAATACGCGCCTTTTCACCTCTAAACATAAAATTGCCATTTACTCGAAAACTACGAATTGGACAGATGAACCAATTACATGTACGTGTTGAGGACGACGTGCCTTACACCATGATATCAACCGGGACGCGCTAAGATACTTAATTTGGAAATTATAGCCATTTGGGTGAAAAACGAAAAAACGTCTCAAAAGGCCTAATACGCGCCTTTTCACCTCTAAACATAAAATTGCCATTTACTCGAAAACTACGAATTGGACAGATGAACCAATTACATGTACGTGTTGAGGACGACGTGCCTTACACCATGATATCAACCGGGACGCGCTAAGATACTTAATTTGGAAATTATAGCCATTTGGGTGAAAAACGAAAAAACGTCTCAAAAGGCCTAATACGCGCCTTTTCACCTCTAAACATAAAATTGCCATTTACTCGAAAACTACGAATTGGACAGATGAACCAATTACATGTACGTGTTGAGGACGACGTGCCTTACACCATGATATCAACCGGGACGCGCTAAGATACTTAATTTGGAAATTATAGCCATTTGGGTGAAAAACGAAAAAACGTCTCAAAAGGCCTAATACGCGCCTTTTCACCTCTAAACATAAAATTGCCATTTACTCGAAAACTACGAATTGGACAGATGAACCAATTACATGTACGTGTTGAGGACGACGTGCCTTACACCATGATATCAACCGGGACGCGCTAAGATACTTAATTTGGAAATTATAGCCATTTGGGTGAAAAACGAAAAAACGTCTCAAAAGGCCTAATACGCGCCTTTTCACCTCTAAACATAAAATTGCCATTTACTCGAAAACTACGAATTGGACAGATGAACCAATTACATGTACGTGTTGAGGACGACGTGCCTTACACCATGATATCAACCGGGACGCGCTAAGATACTTAATTTGGAAATTATAGCCATTTGGGTGAAAAACGAAAAAACGTCTCAAAAGGCCTAATACGCGCCTTTTCACCTCTAAACATAAAATTGCCATTTACTCGAAAACTACGAATTGGACAGATGAACCAATTACATGTACGTGTTGAGGACGACGTGCCTTACACCATGATATCAACCGGGACGCGCTAAGATACTTAATTTGGAAATTATAGCCATTTGGGTGAAAAACGAAAAAACGTCTCAAAAGGCCTAATACGCGCCTTTTCACCTCTAAACATAAAATTGCCATTTACTCGAAAACTACGAATTGGACAGATGAACCAATTACATGTACGTGTTGAGGACGACGTGCCTTACACCATGATATCAACCGGGACGCGCTAAGATACTTAATTTGGAAATTATAGCCATTTGGGTGAAAAACGAAAAAACGTCTCAAAAGGCCTAATACGCGCCTTTTCACCTCTAAACATAAAATTGCCATTTACTCGAAAACTACGAATTGGACAGATGAACCAATTACATGTACGTGTTGAGGACGACGTGCCTTACACCATGATATCAACCGGGACGCGCTAAGATACTTAATTTGGAAATTATAGCCATTTGGGTGAAAAACGAAAAAACGTCTCAAAAGGCCTAATACGCGCCTTTTCACCTCTAAACATAAAATTGCCATTTACTCGAAAACTACGAATTGGACAGATGAACCAATTACATGTACGTGTTGAGGACGACGTGCCTTACACCATGATATCAACCGGGACGCGCTAAGATACTTAATTTGGAAATTATAGCCATTTGGGTGAAAAACGAAAAAACGTCTCAAAAGGCCTAATACGCGCCTTTTCACCTCTAAACATAAAATTGCCATTTACTCGAAAACTACGAATTGGACAGATGAACCAATTACATGTACGTGTTGAGGACGACGTGCCTTACACCATGATATCAACCGGGACGCGCTAAGATACTTAATTTGGAAATTATAGCCATTTGGGTGAAAAACGAAAAAACGTCTCAAAAGGCCTAATACGCGCCTTTTCACCTCTAAACATAAAATTGCCATTTACTCGAAAACTACGAATTGGACAGATGAACCAATTACATGTACGTGTTGAGGACGACGTGCCTTACACCATGATATCAACCGGGACGCGCTAAGATACTTAATTTGGAAATTATAGCCATTTGGGTGAAAAACGAAAAAACGTCTCAAAAGGCCTAATACGCGCCTTTTTCACCTCTAAACATAAAATTGCCATTTACTCGAAAACTACGAATTGGACAGATGAACCAATTACATGTACGTGTTGAGGACGACGTGCCTTACACCATGATATCAACCGGGACGCGCTAAGATACTTAATTTGGAAATTATAGCCATTTGGGTGAAAAACGAAAAAACCGTCTCAAAAGGCCTAATACGCGCCTTTTCACCTCTAAACATAAAATTGCCATTTACTCGAAAACTACGAATTGGACAGATGAACCAATTACATGTACGTGTTGAGGACGACGTGCCTTACACCATGATATCAACCGGGACGCGCTAAGATACTTAATTTGGAAATTATAGCCATTTGGGTGAAAAACGAAAAAACCGTCTCAAAAGGCCTAATACGCGCCTTTTCACCTCTAAACATAAAATTGCCATTTACTCGAAAACTACGAATTGGACAGATGAACCAATTACATGTACGTGTTGAGGACGACGTGCCTTACACCATGATATCAACCGGGACGCGCTAAGATACTTAATTTGGAAATTATAGCCATTTGGGTGAAAAACGAAAAAACGTCTCAAAAGGCCTAATACGCGCCTTTTCACCTCTAAACATAAAATTGCCATTTACTCGAAAACTACGAATTGGACAGATGAACCAATTACATGTACGTGTTGAGGACGACGTGCCTTACACCATGATATCAACCGGGACGCGCTAAGATACTTAATTTGGAAATTATAGCCATTTGGGTGAAAAACGAAAAAACGTCTCAAAAGGCCTAATACGCGCCTTTTCACCTCTAAACATAAAATTGCCATTTACTCGAAAACTACCAATTGGACAGATGAACCAATTACATGTACGTGTTGAGGACGACGTGCCTTACACCATGATATCAACCGGGACGCGCTAAGATACTTAATTTGGAAATTATAGCCATTTGGGTGAAAAACGAAAAAACGTCTCAAAAGGCCTAATACGCGCCTTTTCACCTCTAAACATAAAATTGCCATTTACTCGAAAACTACGAATTGGACAGATGAACCAATTACATGTACGTGTTGAGGACGACGTGCCTTACACCATGATATCAACCGGGACGCGCTAAGATACTTAATTTGGAAATTATAGCCATTTGGGTGAAAAACGAAAAAACGTCTCAAAAGGCCTAATACGCGCCTTTTCACCTCTAAACATAAAATTGCCATTTACTCGAAAACTACGAATTGGACAGATGAACCAATTACATGTACGTGTTGAGGACGACGTGCCTTACACCATGATATCAACCGGGACGCGCTAAGATACTTAATTTGGAAATTATAGCCATTTGGGTGAAAAACGAAAAAACGTCTCAAAAGGCCTAATACGCGCCTTTTCACCTCTAAACATAAAATTGCCATTTACTCGAAAACTACGAATTGGACAGATGAACCAATTACATGTACGTGTTGAGGACGACGTGCCTTACACCATGATATCAACCGGGACGCGCTAAGATACTTAATTTGGAAATTATAGCCATTTGGGTGAAAAACGAAAAAACGTCTCAAAAGGCCTAATACGCGCCTTTTCACCTCTAAACATAAAATTGCCATTTACTCGAAAACTACGAATTGGACAGATGAACCAATTACATGTACGTGTTGAGGACGACGTGCCTTACACCATGATATCAACCGGGACGCGCTAAGATACTTAATTTGGAAATTATAGCCATTTGGGTGAAAAACGAAAAAACGTCTCAAAAGGCCTAATACGCGCCTTTTCACCTCTAAACATAAAATTGCCATTTACTCGAAAACTACGAATTGGACAGATGAACCAATTACATGTACGTGTTGAGGACGACGTGCCTTACACCATGATATCAACCGGGACGCGCTAAGATACTTAATTTGGAAATTATAGCCATTTGGGTGAAAAACGAAAAAACGTCTCAAAAGGCCTAATACGCGCCTTTTCACCTCTAAACATAAAATTGCCATTTACTCGAAAACTACGAATTGGACAGATGAACCAATTACATGTACGTGTTGAGGACGACGTGCCTTACACCATGATATCAACCGGGACGCGCTAAGATACTTAATTTGGAAATTATAGCCATTTGGGTGAAAAACGAAAAAAATGTCTCAAAAGGCCTAATACGCGCCTTTTCACCTCTAAACATGAAATTGCCATTTACTCGAAAACTACGAATTGGACAGATGAACCAATTACATGTACGTGTTGAGGACGACGTGCCTTACACCATGATATCAACCGGGACGCGCTAAGATACTTAATTTGGAAATTATAGCCATTTGGGTGAAAAACGAAAAAACGTCTCAAAAGGCCTAATACGCGCCTTTTTCACCTCTAAACATGAAATTGCCATTTACTCGAAAACTACGAATTGGACAGATGAACCAATTACATGTACGTGTTGAGGACGACGTGCCTTACACCATGATATCAACCGGGACGCGCTAAGATACTTAATTTGGAAATTATAGCCATTTGGGTGAAAAACGAAAAAACGTCTCAAAAGGCCTAATACGCGCCTTTTCACCTCTAAACATAAAATTGCCATTTACTCGAAAACTACGAATTGGACAGATGAACCAATTACATGTACGTGTTGAGGACGACGTGCCTTACACCATGATATCAACCGGGACGCGCTAAGATACTTAATTTGGAAATTATAGCCATTTGGGTGAAAAACGAAAAAAATGTCTCAAAAGGCCTAATACGCGCCTTTTCACCTCTAAACATGAAATTGCCATTTACTCGAAAACTACGAATTGGACAGATGAACCAATTACATGTACGTGTTGAGGACGACGTGCCTTACACCATGATATCAACCGGGACGCGCTAAGATACTTAATTTGGAAATTATAGCCATTTGGGTGAAAAACGAAAAAACGTCTCAAAAGGCCTAATACGCGCCTTTTCACCTCTAAACATAAAATTGCCATTTACTCGAAAACTACGAATTGGACAGATGAACCAATTACATGTACGTGTTGAGGACGACGTGCCTTACACCATGATATCAACCGGGACGCGCTAAGATACTTAATTTGGAAATTATAGCCATTTGGGTGAAAAACGAAAAAACGTCTCAAAAGGCCTAATACGCGCCTTTTCACCTCTAAACATAAAATTGCCATTTACTCGAAAACTACGAATTGGACAGATGAACCAATTACATGTACGTGTTGAGGACGACGTGCCTTACACCATGATATCAACCGGGACGCGCTAAGATACTTAATTTGGAAATTATAGCCATTTGGGTGAAAAACGAAAAAACGTCTCAAAAGGCCTAATACGCGCCTTTTCACCTCTAAACATGAAATTGCCATTTACTCGAAAACTACGAATTGGACAGATGAACCAATTACATGTACGTGTTGAGGACGACGTGCCTTACACCATGATATCAACCGGGACGCGCTAAGATACTTAATTTGGAAATTATAGCCATTTGGGTGAAAAACGAAAAAACGTCTCAAAAGGCCTAATACGCGCCTTTTCACCTCTAAACATAAAATTGCCATTTACTCGAAAACTACGAATTGGACAGATGAACCAATTACATGTACGTGTTGAGGACGACGTGCCTTACACCATGATATCAACCGGGACGCGCTAAGATACTTAATTTGGAAATTATAGCCATTTGGGTGAAAAACGAAAAAAACGTCTCAAAAGGCCTAATACGCGCCTTTTCACCTCTAAACATGAAATTGCCATTTACTCGAAAACTACGAATTGGACAGATGAACCAATTACATGTACGTGTTGAGGACGACGTGCCTTACACCATGATATCAACCGGGACGCGCTAAGATACTTAATTTGGAAATTATAGCCATTTGGGTGAAAAACGAAAAAACGTCTCAAAAGGCCTAATACGCGCCTTTTCACCTCTAAACATAAAATTGCCATTTACTCGAAAACTACGAATTGGACAGATGAACCAATTACATGTACGTGTTGAGGACGACGTGCCTTACACCATGATATCAACCGGGACGCGCTAAGATACTTAATTTGGAAATTATAGCCATTTGGGTGAAAAACGAAAAAACGTCTCAAAAGGCCTAATACGCGCCTTTTCACCTCTAAACATGAAATTGCCATTTACTCGAAAACTACGAATTGGACAGATGAACCAATTACATGTACGTGTTGAGGACGACGTGCCTTACACCATGATATCAACCGGGACGCGCTAAGATACTTAATTTGGAAATTATAGCCATTTGGGTGAAAAACGAAAAAACGTCTCAAAAGGCCTAATACGCGCCTTTTCACCTCTAAACATAAAATTGCCATTTACTCGAAAACTACGAATTGGACAGATGAACCAATTACATGTACGTGTTGAGGACGACGTGCCTTACACCATGATATCAACCGGGACGCGCTAAGATACTTAATTTGGAAATTATAGCCATTTGGGTGAAAAACGAAAAAAAGGTCTCAAAAGGCCTAATACGCGCCTTTTTCACCTCTAAACATGAAATTGCCATTTACTCGAAAACTACGAATTGGACAGATGAACCAATTACATGTACGTGTTGAGGACGACGTGCCTTACACCATGATATCAACCGGGACGCGCTAAGATACTTAATTTGGAAATTATAGCCATTTGGGTGAAAAACGAAAAAAATGTCTCAAAAGGCCTAATACGCGCCTTTTCACCTCTAAACATGAAATTGCCATTTACTCGAAAACTACGAATTGGACAGATGAACCAATTACATGTACGTGTTGAGGACGACGTGCCTTACACCATGATATCAACCGGGACGCGCTAAGATACTTAATTTGGAAATTATAGCCATTTGGGTGAAAAACGAAAAAACCCTCTCAAAAGGCCTAATACGCGCCTTTTCACCTCTAAACATAAAATTGCCATTTACTCGAAAACTACGAATTGGACAGATGAACCAATTACATGTACGTGTTGAGGACGACGTGCCTTACACCATGATATCAACCGGGACGCGCTAAGATACTTAATTTGGAAATTATAGCCATTTGGGTGAAAAACGAAAAAACGTCTCAAAAGGCCTAATACGCGCCTTTTTCACCTCTAAACATAAAATTGCCATTTACTCGAAAACTACGAATTGGACAGATGAACCAATTACATGTACGTGTTGAGGACGACGTGCCTTACACCATGATATCAACCGGGACGCGCTATCATTCTTAATTTGGAAATTATAGCCATTTGGGTGAAAAACGAAAAAACGTCTCAAAAGGCCTAATACGCGCCTTTTCACCTCTAAACATAAAATTGCCATTTACTCGAAAACTACGAATTGGACAGATGAACCAATTACATGTACGTGTTGAGGACGACGTGCCTTACACCATGATATCAACCGGGACGCGCTATCATACTTAATTTGGAAATTATAGCCATTTGGGTGAAAAACGAAAAAACCGTCTCAAAAGGCCTAATACGCGCCTTTTTCACCTCTAAACATGAAATTGCCATTTACTCGAAAACTACGGATTGGACAGATGAACCAATTACATGTACGTGTTGAGGACGACGTGCCTTACACCATGATATCAACCGGGACGCGCTATCATACTTAATTTGGAAATTATAGCCATTTGGGTGAAAAACGAAAAAACGTCTCAAAAGGCCTAATACGCGCCTTTTCACCTCTAAACATAAAATTGCCATTTACTCGAAAACTACGGATTGGACAGATGAACCAATTACATGTACGTGTTGAGGACGACGTGCCTTACACCATGATATCAACCGGGACGCGCTATCATACTTAATTTGGAAATTATAGCCATTTGGGTGAAAAACGAAAAAACGTCTCAAAAGGCCTAATACGCGCCTTTTCACCTCTAAACATAAAATTGCCATTTACTCGAAAACTACGAATTGGACAGATGAACCAATTACATGTACGTGTTGAGGACGACGTGCCTTACACCATGATATCAACCGGGACGCGCTAAGATACTTAATTTGGAAATTATAGCCATTTGGGTGAAAAACGAAAAAACGTCTCAAAAGGCCTAATACGCGCCTTTTCACCTCTAAACATAAAATTGCCATTTACTCGAAAACTACGAATTGGACAGATGAACCAATTACATGTACGTGTTGAGGACGACGTGCCTTACACCATGATATCAACCGGGACGCGCTAAGATACTTAATTTGGAAATTATAGCCATTTGGGTGAAAAACGAAAAAACGTCTCAAAAGGCCTAATACGCGCCTTTTTCACCTCTAAACATGAAATTGCCATTTACTCGAAAACTACGAATTGGACAGATGAACCAATTACATGTACGTGTTGAGGACGACGTGCCTTACACCATGATATCAACCGGGACGCGCTAAGATACTTAATTTGGAAATTATAGCCATTTGGGTGAAAAACGAAAAAACGTCTCAAAAGGCCTAATACGCGCCTTTTCACCTCTAAACATAAAATTGCCATTTACTCGAAAACTACGAATTGGACAGATGAACCAATTACATGTACGTGTTGAGGACGACGTGCCTTACACCATGATATCAACCGGGACGCGCTAAGATACTTAATTTGGAAATTATAGCCATTTGGGTGAAAAACGAAAAAACGTCTCAAAAGGCCTAATACGCGCCTTTTCACCTCTAAACATAAAATTGCCATTTACTCGAAAACTACGAATTGGACAGATGAACCAATTACATGTACGTGTTGAGGACGACGTGCCTTACACCATGATATCAACCGGGACGCGCTAAGATACTTAATTTGGAAATTATAGCCATTTGGGTGAAAAACGAAAAAACGTCTCAAAAGGCCTAATACGCGCCTTTTCACCTCTAAACATAAAATTGCCATTTACTCGAAAACTACGAATTGGACAGATGAACCAATTACATGTACGTGTTGAGGACGACGTGCCTTACACCATGATATCAACCGGGACGCGCTAAGATACTTAATTTGGAAATTATAGCCATTTGGGTGAAAAACGAAAAAACGTCTCAAAAGGCCTAATACGCGCCTTTTCACCTCTAAACATAAAATTGCCATTTACTCGAAAACTACGAATTGGACAGATGAACCAATTACATGTACGTGTTGAGGACGACGTGCCTTACACCATGATATCAACCGGGACGCGCTATCATTCTTAATTTGGAAATTATAGCCATTTGGGTGAAAAACGAAAAAACGTCTCAAAAGGCCTAATACGCGCCTTTTCACCTCTAAACATAAAATTGCCATTTACTCGAAAACTACGGATTGGACAGATGAACCAATTACATGTACGTGTTGAGGACGACGTGCCTTACACCATGATATCAACCGGGACGCGCTATCATACTTAATTTGGAAATTATAGCCATTTGGGTGAAAAACGAAAAAAACGTCTCAAAAGGCCTAATACGCGCCTTTTCACCTCTAAACATAAAATTGCCATTTACTCGAAAACTACGGATTGGACAGATGAACCAATTACATGTCCGTGTTGAGGACGACGTGCCTTACACCATGATATAAACCGGGACGCGCTATCATACTTAATTTGGAAGTTATAAGCAATTTGGGTGAAAAACGAACAAAAACGTCTCAAAAGGCGCTATTCGCGTATTTAACAGCTCCAAACATAAAATTGCCAATTGCGCAAAAACTACGAATGGGAGAACTGAACCATTAAAGATACTACATGTATGTCCCTTTTGCAGCCAACATCAAATTCTGTAGAACTTTGCAGGAATTATGAATATGTCATGTATGTCCTATCTGTGAAATTTAAACGTTAGCAGTGTCCTAATATTCAAATTATGCAAGGAAACCCGTTTACTTGCTAGATTTCACTGTCAGACACTATTGAGTGACTGACTGGCTTTTTTCATCTTTGGTAATAACATACACAAAATGAGCTGTAAAGGGTACATGAGCATTTGTCTACATCAATAACCCACTTCTTGTAATGGCCAAAATTAAACTGATTGAATCTTTGCGCAGCATAAAACGTACGACCATTCGGTACAATGGTCTGAAAAATCAGACTATTACTTACTGGCTCTATAGCTCCAAAGTCGATTCGACAACTAATAGTTGTTATTTTCCCACTTAAAGACATTTTCAAGCCCCCTCTTTTTTAGGGAAGTTCTAAATTAGTATTGTCTTTCAAATGCCGTTGGAATTTAACCGTTTTATTTTTTTGGCCTGCAAATGGGACATAGTACCTTTAACATGTACATGTAGATGACGAAGTGCCCTACACCATTATATCAGTTTGGAGACGCTATCATACTTTATTAGGAAGTTATTTGCCATTTGGATGAAAAACGAACTAAAACGTCTCAAAAGACCTAATACGCGCCTTTTCCACCTCTTAACATAAAATTGCTACTTACGCGCAAACTACGAATGGGAGAATTGAACCAATTACAGGATTTTGCAGAGCTCAACGTGCCCTACACCATAATATCAATTGGGAGACGCTATCATACTTCTTTTATCAAGTTATTTGCCATTTTGGATGAAGAACGAACTAAAACGTCTCAAAAGGCGCTATTCGCGTATTTAACAGCTCCAAACATAAAATTGCCAATTGCGCAAAAACTACGAATGGGAGAACTGAACCAATAAATTGAACATGTAGATGACGAAGTGCCCTACACCATTGTATCAGTTTGGAGACGCTATCATACTTTATTAGGAAGTTATTTGCCATTTCGATGAAAAACGAACTAAAACGTCTCAAAAGGCGCTATTCGCGTATTTAACAGCTCCAAACATAAAATTGCCATTTGCGCAAAAACTACGAATGGGAGAACTGAACCATTAACATGTACATGTAGATGACGAAGTGCCCTACACCATTATATCAGTTTGGAGACGCTATCATACTTTATTAGGAAGTTATTTGCCATTTCGATGAAAAACGAACTAAAACGTCTCAAAAGGCGCTATTCGCGCATTTGACAGCTCCAAACATGAAATTGACATTTGCGCAAAAACTAAGAATGGGAGAACTGAACCAATAAATTGAACATGTAGATGACGAAGTGCCCTACACCATTATATCAATATTGGGAGACGCTATCATACTTTTTGGGGAAGTTATTTGCCATTTGGATGAAAAACGGGGAAAAAACGTCTGGAAAGGCGCTATACGTACAGCTCTAAACATAAAATTGCCAACTGCACAAAAACTATGAGTGGGAGACATGAACAAATTACAGGATTTTGCAGCCAATGACCTAAATAACATTTTGAAGAAAATGGAAAGAAGACCCTGCTTACGGGCCATCATGATTATGGAAACAGTGTGGGGGGGGGGGGCCTTTTTCGGACGAGTTTAAAACAAAATGTTAGATATATCAAAAATACGGTGCCAGGTAAAAATGTCAGAGGAAAAATGTCAGAGGTAATAATGTCAGAGGTAAAAATGTCAGAGGTAAAAATGTCAGAGGTACAAAAAATATGTCGGAGTAAAAATCAGTGCCGTCATAATATCTCGGCACTTAATTTATCACACAAAATATCGAGACGTAACCTATACTGCGCTAGTCTATTATATTTCCTTCTTTCATATTATAATGTATATTTTATAAATGACTGTGTATTGTACTTCGTACATGTCCTGAGGATAATACAATGGGAAAAATAAATTTGAAACTTATACTTTGTGATCAGGTTTGCAAAGGCCTGTAGTTAATGTATAAGAATTTCTAACATTTTTCGATATTTTAAATTGGTTGATGTTTTAATGTTTCTTTGGTTTTGAGGAAGTAAGTACATAGAATATTAAAATTGAATGAGATAAAAACAAAAGGGGGAATCAGTTATAAAGATCGCAAAGAAATTCCACAAATTCAGTCATCAGACCCATCTTTATGTTCATCCCAGCAAGAGGTGTCGTGGTCGAGTGGATACGTCGACGGACTGTCGACCTTAAGGTCCGCGGTTCGAGTCCCGCCGCGGCACTAATGTCCTTTGGCAAGACATTGATCTACATTTGCCACACTCAACCAAGGTGATGTAAATGGGTACCTGACAGGAATTAATTCCTTGAAATGCTAGAGCGCCGCAGTGGCTGCCTTGCTAGAGCCAGGGTAATAATCGGGGGCAGCGCCAGGAGCGTCACAGCGTGACGGACATGTGCGCTATATAAGAAGCCACCATTATTATTATTACTGATATGACAAGAAAACAGTGAGAAAAAGACATGGATGCTTTTTCCCCCTCATCAATACTTTATTACAAAAGTTTAACAAACAATATCAAAGCTTCGCTTGAAGAATGTCAGATAGTAGGCCTACATGTAGTAAACATTGAGACATAATTTCTAGCCAGGTATTTTGTCATGTGCTTTCGACTTTTATGCAGTACGTTTCGAAAGGCAGAAATTGTTGTATTTGTTGGGTTAAACATTTTTCCTCTGACTTTTTTTCCTTTGACATTTTTACCTCTGACATTTTTACACCGAGCCAAAAATACATGTAGGCTGGGGAAAGAGTCCTTTCCCACATCATAAATAGTCTGAGATTTTGCAAAGAAGTATCTAATTTTGAAGAAAATGATGGATAAATGCAGCATTATGCAAGTATTTTGGGGGTATAAGTGTGGAAGAAATCTTGGAATTATAAAGTCCCAATTTTTGGTAAAGTGTACATCCTGGCACATCCTGGATGATTTAAGAACGTTTCACCAATCCTCGCCACCTCAATTTTAAAGAAAAATTGAGATTAAAAACTACCAAGATGTGTTTAGATTGCAAACGAGTTCTGAATTTTGAAATGAATTAAGGCATAAGACATGAAGACAATGTTTATTATGGAAATAGGTGTGGGATGAATGTGTGAGAATTGAATCACAATGTATGGTAAAGAATAAAGAATGCAGTTATGTAAATTAAAAAATTACATAGTTATTCATACAAACGTATCGCTAGAATTTGAAAAATAAGATACACGTATCCGAAGGAAACATCCAGCAGATTGGCCGTGTGGAGTTTGAAGGAATTTCCCCCATGATCAGCTCTTTATTTTTGGCCGGATCAAGGTTCAGTCGATTTGTGGTCTGAGGGCCACTTGATAATTATATGCATCTTATATATTCAGTGGGCTGGTCGCATACAACTTTTAAAACCAATTTTCAGTCCCAGTCCGCCCCTAAAAACATCAAATAAGTTTTGTGTCAAAGACTTGATGTAGAAAAATAAAGAGGCCTGTCTAGATGTCGTAGTCCTGTTGTTATCTGGTTATTCGACCTTTCAACAAAGCTCTTATAGTATTAGTTGCTTCAGGACATAGTGGATAGGAATTATTTTTTTTTTAAATTTAATTTTACCTCATTGAAATGGCATCCAAAGATATACCACATTCATGTTGATAATGAAGCTGTGCTAGTGTGATCGGAAGTCGTCCAGATTTAGAAAGAAAGGCGAGTTAAGGCATTTTCATAATATCACTACTTTCTGCATAGGCAAATCCAAGTTGAATAATGAAATAAATAGATTTAAAAAATTTAGGGGGAAAACACTGGTCTGCAAACCCCTCCTTTTCAGGACCACAAGAAGGCCTAGCTGAGTGACTCCCGTGCGGGAAAAATTCAGAAATGAAAATGAGAAATTCATTCCCCATGCCCACCCCTTTGGAGCAATACACTAAGTTTTTGGAGTTATGAATCTTCATTGATTTTAAGAGTAAGGAACACAATGGTATAAGAAGTTTGGGTGTTCATAATTATTTTCCCTCAGAAAAATGAACCTTTTTAAATACGAGTACCCCAGGCCACGCCCCAACTGGGTTGACAAAAAGCCAGTATGACATTCGTTGTCTTTGAGATGACATGCTGAGTTTGCAAGACAGAACGCAAATCCAACCATTTTCGGTGCAAATAAGTTGTTATTTAAACTCAATACAAGGGCAATAGAAGTACTTGGATTTGGTTTGGAACATCAATTTTGGCAATATTGGCACCCCTGTTGTGCGCCTTGGATCGATGTCCCTGACAACCAGACAGATTCACGACTCGTGGAATACTAGATCCATATGATAGTTATCACAGTAAAGCCCTTATCAAATTTTGATAGTAAGACCCTTTTCGCTATTTAATAAAACTATTTTTTATTTTAAAAATCTATACACATTGATTTCCGTACATGAATGTATATTTATGAAACAAATAAATATCAATGCAATAAACTGTATTATAATGGTTGTAAGATAAGAAATGTTTTCTACCAACTTAGCAAATAATTTTTTTTTAATTTGAAAGAAGAAAGGTATCAGCTATATTAACGCAACTAAAAAAATAATTTAAAAAAATAAAGGAGGAAAACCATAGAGATCAGTCTTCAGGAGCGAATCTGAAATGTAAAAATTATTCGTTTCTGTATGATTTTTCTTAAATGGAAAAGTAAACACATTTTGGCTCAGACTTGATATCCACATGTATTGAAAAGAATATACACCACATTAACGCTCCGGCATTCTGCATGGTCTTCTGAAAAATTACTTGAGGATTCACAAGACCGGCCTGTCAGTTTTATGGGCATTCTGACAATTTTTCTGAGGGTCCAAGAGACCAACATTGTTGGTCTCGTGGGCTGTCTATATAATCCCTGCTAAGTCACAAGCAGGATTTGTTAAGTTATCTTTTTTCGACTATGTTGAAATATTTGTCTTTACCATATTGACACGATTTAACTAAGCGGTCAGATGGAGGGGGTGCCAACAAATAGTTGACAGTGTGTGTGTGGGTGGGGGGAGGCACCTGCCCATGCCCCTATTTTCTGAAATATCACAGAGTAATTAGAGAGGTACTTATCAATTACACTCAGAATTCCTAATCCTTTGAACTTTCTGCACTACTAAATGTCCAATCACTTTTAGTTAGTATTCCGATATATTGGCCAAAATTAGAGGGAAAACAAATATCTACAGAAAAGCACCTTTTCGACTCAAAATTTATATGTCACACACTAAATAACTCAATGAAAATATAACTTTGGGTTTCTATAACTTTCATTGAAAAAGATATAAGCCTCTCCTTCGCACAGGATATTTTCCTTGTACATGGGCAAATTCCTGGAAATTTTCGAAAAAAATGCACTTATCCGATTTTGATATATGGAAAATAACGGTTTTTGATAAAATTCAATATTTCGAAAACAATCACACACAAAAAAAAATCATGTTTTTTACTATAGATTTTCGATGTTAATTAATCCCAATTCCGTTGAAATTGGTATCAAATTGAAGATAATTGATTTTCTTTCATATGATACCAAACTCATGGTGTTTCAAGTTTTCCTTAAAATATTATTTACAAAATACTATTTTTCGTCAAAATTAGGGCCGCTTTTTGGGACGCCGCTACAATTAAAAAAAAACACCTCTGAAATGTTGTGTATTATGATAAAATCTTTCGAATAAACAAGGTGTGCTTAGTTTGTGTGGTAGTGGCAGGCAAACCTCTCTTTTCTGACTTTGGCCCTCCGCTTACTACTACTACTAGTATAGATTGTCCCAATCCAGTGTTGTGCTGTGCATTTACAACGGTGTAAGTGTAAGCAGCAAAGTAAAAAGAAAATAGGAAAAGGAAACGTCTTGATAACGGCTACACCCAGTTCACAAGGTAGCGTACGAAGGTGCTAGGCTGGCGAGGCTAGCGGCCTCATGAATAAACATGATTATATGACGTCACGAACGTCATCGCACTTACTGGTCCGCGCCACGCCTACTCTAGATCCTAGCTTGAGGGGTGCTAGGCTGAATGGAGAGGGTGCTAGGCTGGATGTAGTTAGTGCAAGTTTAAATGAAATCATGCTAAGAGATAGATGGAGTTAATTGATGTACATTTCTAAGGCTCAGTTGACTCATGGAGGGGGTGCTAGGCTGGATGGATGGGGTTCTAGGCTGGATGTAGTTAGTGCACGTTAAAATGAAATCATGCTAGGAGATAGATGGAGTTAATTAATGTACATTTCTAAGGCTCAATGGAGGGGTGGTAGGCTGGATGTAGGGGGTGCTAGGCTGGATATAGTTATAGTGCAAGTTTAAATGAAATTAGATCGATAAATTGAGTTAATTAATGTACTTTCCTAAGGCTAAACGGAAGGGGTGCTAGGCTGGATGGAGGGGGTGCTATAGGCTGAACGGAGTTGGAGGAGCTGATCGATGCTCGATTGTCTCCGACCGATTTCTTTTTTGCAATTCAATAAATTCATACAAAATAACCAATTAATTTCCAATCAAGTTCATTATAAAACAGGGAGAAGATAAATTTGAATTAGAATACAATTAATGAATCAAAGTCTGTGACTGCGTCAATTTAGATATCCACAGGCGCGGATCCGGGGGGCCGAGCGGGCCTATATTAATTGCCCCCCCCCCCCGCAAAAAAGAGAGAGAGAGAGATAGAAGGAAAAGAAGGGAAAGGGAAAGAAAGAAGAGGAAGAAGAAAATAAAAGGGGAAAAAAAGAAAGAAATCGGGAGGGGGGCGAAATGGCGCTGCCTCCCAGGCTGTTGCCTCCCCCCCCCCATCAAAAAAAAAGAGAGAGAAGGAAGGAAAGGGAAATAAAAAAGGAAAAGAGGAGATAAAGGGAAGGAAAAAAAGAAGAAAAGAAAAGGGTAAAAAGAAGGGGAGATCGGTTACGATTAATCCCGCCAACAACGTGGGATCGGGGGGAGGGGGCGAAATGCCCTTGCCTCCCCCTCCCTAGCAAACCTAAAAGAGAGAGAACTTGGAAGGGAAGGGAAGGGAAATGGAAAGAGGAGAGAAAGGGAAAGAAAAAAAGAGAAAGAAGAAAGGTAGGGGAGATCAGTTACGATTTTTCCCGCCAACAAGGTGTAGATCGGGGGCACTGGCGTACTGATGGGGGCAGTTGCTCCTGCCACCTGGATTCCACCTAGGGCCATAAGGCGGGCTCCTGGATGCTCATCTGACGGTAATTAATGCCTAAAACCCCTGAGCTTCTGGGGGCTCAGCCCCCTGGACCGCACGCCATTAGTGACCTGCCAGTGTCATAAATAAGGTATCAAATTATGCTCATCTGACTGTAATTAAATGCCCATACCCCTGATCTGCCGGGGGCTCCGCCCTTGACCCCCGCGGGGGCTTCGCCCTTAGACTCCACGCCAATTTACGCTACGCTCTACCTGATCGTAAATACCCTAGCCTCTTATACTCACTCTGAAAAACGTTCAGCGGGGCCTGCATGAAAGAGTGCATGGGGTGATGCGGATTTTTTTGTCTGCCCCCCCACCCCAAATGTTTTTGCTCATTACGCTACTGCTGGTCACCATTACGTACCAATATTTGACTCGCATAATATCGAATTTGGGCCCCCCTAAGAAATCCTGGATCCGCGCCTGGATATCCAATACTACTGGTAAGCAGCAATACCTCTTTAGTCATTCTGCCCCCCCCTGCCATACCCTCTACCTCACAGTAACAACACTAATAATAACTTTGCAAACATAAGTATTTTATCAATCATTTGCAAATCCTGATTCCCAAATCACAAAATTAATAAAACACAGGATGAATAGTACATGCATATTCAGATGGAAGTTTGAGTTGATTAATTAATACCTAATTATGTTTCATTTTGTAGAACTTCAGTCAGTGTTCTCGCACCAGCATTGCACAAGCCCTTATAACCAAAAGATTATATGGGACTGTAAATGACTTCATAATATGAATTTATAGAATTAATGATAATTATATATGATTCTATTGATAATAATATGTAAAAATTCACAAATTACAGAATTGCAAAAAGAAATCGGTCGGAGACAATCGAGCATCGATCAGCTCCTCCAACTCCGTTCAGCCTAGCACCCCTCCATCCAGCCTAGCACCGGCCGGCCCCTGCATTGAGCATTAACTCCATCTATCTACATTATAGCTAGCATGATTTAATTTAAACTTGGACTATAACTACATCCAGCCTAGCACCCCCTCCATCCAGCCTAGCACCCATTACATTGAGCCTTAGAAATGTACATATATTAACTCCATTTATCGATCTCCTAGCATGATTTCATTTATACGCGCACTAACTACATCCAGCCGAGCACCGGCTCCTCCATCCAGCCTAGCACCTTCCATTGAGCCTTATAAATGTACATTTTTTAACTCCATCTAACTCCTAGCATGATTTCATTTAAACGTGCACTAACTACATCCAGCCTAGCACCCCCTCCATCCAGCCTAGCACCCCTTCCGTTTAGCCTTAGAACCCCCTCCATGAGTCCTTTGAGCCTTAGAAATGTACATCAATTAACTCCATCTATCTCTTAGCATGATTTCATTTAAACTTGCACTAACTACATCCAGCCTAGCACCCTCTCCATTCAGCCTAGCACCCTCTCCATTCAGCCTAGCACCCCCTCAAGCAAGGATCTAGAGTAGGCGTTGCGCGGACCAGTATGTAAGTGCGATGACGTTCGTGACGTCATATAACATGTATATTCATGAGGCCGCCAGCCTCGCCAGCCTAGCACCTTCGTACGCTACCAGTTCACAACGACATAACCTAACACACCACAGGCCAGTTATACAAAATGGCGAGCTTCATGAGATTTTTACAGCCCAAGAACTTGTTGTTTTACAACCGTGTTTCATCAGGTCTGCAAGTAAGTATGGTCACTTAACCTAAAAGCGTATGTAAATACCCGAGTCCGGACTCGATATAATATTATAATGAGGTCGGTTATCGCAACGCTAATATATCGAGGGTATTGGCGCCAGTTCAGAAGTGTATCCAAAAAACCAAACCTGACCCGTGACTCCGGCGTGGAGATACCCTACTATAACATACCAAAAATCAACTAAATCTTCAACAATTGTTCAAATAATGGTCATGATTTAAAATTCGTTAACCTTTTTACCTGTTTCGTGTCAATTTTCTTATCTTTTTTGGAGTATTTTTCCTAAAAACGAAGACATTATAATATACACTTTCTCACAGGTGCAGGTTTCAATGCAAACCGTAGACAGAAATAACCGTCTGGTATGGGTCATTCTTTAATAAAACTGACATTTGTTGACATTCCCCATACACAGATGGTACCCCGTACGCCTCGCACCACGGGGAGAGATTGAGCCAATTGTGACCCACTTTTTACCCCAAAACTTTCTCCCACGATTTTCTTTATTTAGATCTAATTTTCTGATTTATAAATCAGATACAAAAATACTATGTATTTTTGTTCTCCTATGTACAGTTCTCAAAATTTTATGACCTATTTGCAAATGCGAAATTTACGGACTTACGTATATGAGTTATCCATTTTTATCTCAGAACCAAGGAAGCGGTACGTTCATGCATTCGAACTGGTAATCTATGACATGACCCGCCCGATATATTTCGGGTCAACCGACCAAAACAAGCCCAATGGCCAATCAGAGCACGTGTTTGATATTGGGCTTATGAATATTCAAACATCACCGGCTCAAGCCGGGCTGACTCATACGTAGCTATTGGACGTTCGAAAAGAAAAAATGAATATTCATCAACTCAAACCAAGATGGCTGACAACAAATCATGTTGACTACAAGACTTTCTCGGATTAATCATTAATTTAGGATCTAAATGAGCAAGCTATCGTAAGTCAAAGTATATATTTCCGGGTCATTTCTTATGGCTATTTAGATTCAGTGTAATATTGCAGCCAAAGTGGATGTATGAAGACGTAAAGAGTGAAAAACTCGTTGCATATCTCATTCATCGCGGTCCGGCCGAACCGAACCATTCGTTCCGCACACTACTGCATACGCAGTACTTCAGTCTATGTATAGAGGCGGTCAGAGGAGCCAGATGCAATCTCAGCGTAACAACCGTCGATATCAGAGACTGAAGCTTTCGGTCTATGCAAACCGCTGCACAATGCATACTTGGCCTGGGGCTAACTCCACCAGGGAGCTCCGGCGCGACGCCGACGCCGAAGTCGTCGAAGCTCCAGACGGCGAACAGGAAACGATTCAAACATTCTGATTCTGATTCTGTTCTGGTCCTGGTCCTGATCCGAGATGGATATATATGACCAATAAGAACGTTATTTTTCGAGAGAGAATGTTTGTTGCATCTAAAACATTTTGGAATTGAGTCCCATCACATTGCAGTTGTGGGGAGGGACTTAGACCGAAAGCTTCAGTCTCTGATATCGACGGTTGTTCCGCTGAGATTGCATCTGGCTACTCTGACCGCCTCTATACATAGACTGAAGTACGTCTATGGGGTAGTGTGGGGAACGAATGGTTCGGTTTGACCGGACCGCGATGAATGAGATATGCAACAAGTTTTCCACTCTTTTACGTCTTCATATAGATCTATCCACTTTGGCTACAATTTTACACTGAATATCATTAAGAATGAAAAATAACACGGAAAGGTCTACTTTGACTTACGAAAGCTTGCTCATTTAGATCCTACATTAATGATTAATCCAAGAAAATCTTGTAGTCAACATGATATGTTGTCAGCCATCTTGATTTGAGTTTATGAATATTCATTTTTTCTTTTCGAATGTCCAATAGCTACATGCACGTACGAGTTGGCCCAGCTTGACCCAGTGATATTTGAATATTCATAACCCAATATCAAACCGAATGTTCTGATTGGCCATTGGCATTGTTTTGGTAAGTTGACCCGGAAATATATCGGCCGGGTCATGTCATAGATTACCAGTTCGAATGCATGAACGTACAGTTTCCTTGGTTCTGATATAAAAATTGGATAACTCATCTTGATTTAGAAATCAGTTATAAAATTGATAACTGTACATAGGAGAAAAATAGACATTTATGCCTTCTTTTCTGGTTGTCCGTCCGTCCGTGCAGCTACGTGCGCGTACGTCCGTCGTGATCGCGTTATCTCAGAACCAATTGATGGATTACCGCCAAACTCGGGTCATGTATGTATCTTGCAGAGCTAATGAAGTGATTAGATTTTGGGGTCACGAGGTCAAGGTCAAAGGTCACAAGGCTCATTATGTATGCAAAAATAGCTCGTGATCGCGTTATCTCAAGAACCGATTGATGGATTACCGCCAAACTTGGGTCATGTATGTATCTTGCAGAGCTAATGAACTGATTAGATTTTGGGGTCACGAGGTCAAGGTCAAAGGTCACAGGGCTCATTATGTATGCAAAAATAGCTCGTGATCGTGTTATCTCAAGAACCGATTGATGGATTACCGCCAAACTTGGGTCATGTATGTATCTTGCAGAGCTAATGAACTGATTAGACTTTGGGGTCACGAGGTCAAAGGTCACAGGGCTCATTATGTATGCAAAATAGCTTGTGATCACATTATCTCAAGAACCGATTGATGGATTACCGCCAAACTTGGGTCATGTATGTATCTTGCAGAGCCAATGAACTGATTAGATTTGGGGTCACGAGGTCAAAGGTCACAGGGCTCATTATGTATCCTAAAATAGCTCGTGATCGCGTTATCATTAGAACCAACAGATGGATTACAATCAAACTTGAATTTTAAAAATTGCTTCCATTTTGGTTTGTAAAATTGCTCTATGGCGGAGGCATCATCGACTGCGCGCAGTTGAAGTTCCATCTAGTTTCTATCTGATTTATAAATCAGAAAATTAGATCTAGATCTAAATAAAGAAAATCGGGAGAGAAACTCCCTGCAGCAAAGTGCTGCAGAATTGGCTCTATCTCTCCCCGTGGTGCGAGGCGTACGGGGTACCGTCTGTGTATGGGGAATGTCGACAAATGTCAGTTTTATTAAAGAATGACCAATACCAGACGGTTATTTCTGTCTAGGAGGGACTATGCTTATATTACCCCTTTGGCTTTGGATTGCTTCCCAGAGTCTTGTTTTGAAGGTTTCAACCGAGTTGCAGGCAATGATGCTGGGGGGATAAATTCCAGGCCTGAATGGTTCTTGGAATTGAAAGCTCGGAAAGTATTCATGTATAGTAAAGCTGATACAACCAGCATGCGTGCAGATCTCCTCAAGTTTCAGTCTACTTTTCTACGTAGCAGTCCAGAATCCAGAACGGTACAGCAGAACTGGGATGATTTCAAAACAGAGACTGGAGACCTCATGGAGAGATACATTCCAACAAAGGTATCTGGAAAGAAAAGAACCAGTCCCTGGATCACAAACACCATAAAAAGAGGAGTCAGAAGACAGCAGAGACTGTACAATAAAGCTAAAGCTTCAAAAACATCAGATGATTGGCTTAAGTACAGAAATTATCAGAAAGAATTAAGATCTCAACTTCGTCATAACTACTGGACTTATCAAAACAAGATGTTCTCTCCTACTGACAAGAACAACAAAGCATTCTGGAAGTTCATCAAATCCAAAAAGCAAGAGTAAACTGGAATTGTATCCCTCAAATGTGGTGAAAAGCTCGTATCAGACAGTAAAGGAAAAGCAACTGCACTGAACGACCAATTCCAATCAGTCTTCACATTTGAGGATAACTCGAACATCCCAGATCTTGGACAACCTGTGTTTCCTTCAATGGATCGCATTGACATCTCTGTGGAAGGCATTGTCAAGCTACTGAAAGCTATAAATGTTAGCAAAGCCACAGGACCAGATGGCATACCAGGAAGAATTTTGAAGTTCTTTGCTGAAGACATTGCACCGATCCTGACCTTTATCTTTCAACAATCTCTAGACACAGGAACGGTACCATCTGACTGGCGTCTTGCGAACATCTCACCAATCTTCAAGAAAGGAGACAGGAGCAAGGCTACCAACTACCGGCCTGTATCAATCACGTCAATCTGCAGTAAACTGCTCGAACATGTCATTTTCAGCAATATCATGGATCACTATGAGGAAAATAATATTCTCAATGATGTTCAGCATGGCTTTCGTCCTGGCCATTCATGTGAGACCCAGCTGATCATTACATCTCAAGATGTTGCACACTCTCTCGATCAGAAAGAGCAAGTTGATGCAGTTGCACTAGACTTCTCCAAAGCCTTTGACCGTGTACCCCATAAACGCCTCCTCCATAAGCTCTGTCACTATGGGATCCATGACAACCTACTCAAATGGATCAGAGTGTTTCTGACTGAAAGGTTACAACGTGTTGTTGTGGATGGGGAGTCATCTGAATGGGCACCAGTCACCTCTGGGGTTCCGCAGGGCACAGTTCTCGGCCCACTTCTGTTTATATCCTTCATCAATGACATAGTAGATGGGATCTCATCCAAAATCCGACTCTTTGCTGATGATTGTCTTATATACCGTCGGATCACTGATTTCACTGATAGCCAAGCCCTACAACAAGATCTCAACCAGCTGCATTCATGGGCAAACACATGGCAGATGAAATTCAACACCGAGAAATGTCACCACATCACATTTTCCCTACGTCGGAAAGCCATCACCACGACATATACGCTAGGAGACACCCCTCTTGCATTGGTAACAGATCTCCGGTATCTAGGACTGACTTTCTCATCCAACTTGTCCTGGCAAGGCCACATGAACAACATCACATCCCGAGCCAATCGGATGCTGGGACTAGTCAGCAGAAATCTCTGCAAAACCTCACAAAAGATCCGCCAACAAGCCTATTTCTTTCTTGTTAGACCTCATCTGGAATACTGTTGCTCGGTCTGGAACCCTCACACAAACAAGTATATATCCCAAATCGAAGCAGTACAAAGGCGAGCAGCAAGATTTACCCTCCAGAGATATCACCGTATGGCCAGTGTCTCGGCCATGATTCAACATCTGAAATGGGAGAGCCTGGAGAGGAGAAGAAATGCTGCAAGCCTCCACCTCATGTACAAGATCCAAAACAACATGGTAGCCATCAATGCACACCATTACACAGCACCCATGATTGCCAGCAACACACGACAGTATCACCCAAAGAAGTTACTGGCTATCCCAATCCCATCCCGCACCCAATTCTACCGGAACTCATTTTTCCCTCGGACAGTAACTGCATGGAATGCACTTTCGAAAATCACCCTTGATGCTACTTCATTGGAGGCCTTCAATGGAGTGCTTCCACCCAGCATCTAGACTAAGGAACTAGATTTTTACTCGCACAACCTTTTAAATGCACCAACAAGCTTAGCATGCACTGCAAATGACCACCTAAGTTGATTCCTCAGCATTACATCCTCACTTATGGATCCTGCCGAGTATCGTCATAGAAGTAGAAGTTGGAAAGAAGGTGAGTTGATAGATATCCGTTTTGCATCTTATGTTAGAGAAGGAGAGATTGGGCGACATTATCTCAAAATGTGAAGAGGTAGCACACATAGAACTTTAGTCTTTAGCTTACAGCGGCAATACAGCCAGCGCATGCGCATTACGTTCATCCCGTCTCAGCCTCATTTTTGTAAGTTGGCGCCTAGCAGAGCCGACATGGTCTCTTCAGATTGGCTATCGCTGGCTGCCATAAGCTCTTTGTTATAAGATATTGGTGCGAGGAGATAGCGTGCAATTTTTCTGGTTGATCTGATACCAAAATCATGATATCAGTCAAGTCTTCAATTTTGTACGATTTTTACAGTGTCCTTGAAAAGTTAAGTATTTCACTTAAGTTTAAGTCTTACTTAAGTCTTACCTAAGTTTGAAATATTTTCGTCATATTTAAGGTACAAATTTGCAAGTTGTACTGAAATGTTCGTTGATTTTTCTATTTTATGTTGGTACCTTATGCTGAGTGTGCGTCGCCTATGTGTGAAATGCGTCGCCTGTTTAAAGAATGACATGTCAGTGCGTTATGTAATATTACGTAAAAAGTCGTATTGACATTCACTTGGACTTACGTAAGTGGGGGGGCCCTCTCTCTCTTAAATTCGGAACAGTTGGAGCGTATCGGCCAATCAGAGCGCGTAAACTCACTGTACAGCGTGGAATACGAATAGTTCTACGTGTAGCAATTACAATTTTGACTTACAATGTTTTTCGACTCCTGGGCATCCTGACAACCACTTGAAATTATAATTTGAAGAAGTCTTTGATGGGAAAAAGGGTGATTCCTCGTCCTAACCCAATTCATCCATGTTGTATATCCAGGGTTCGTACGGGTCCTGGAAAACCTGGAAAGTCATGGAATTTGGCTTAGTCTTTTTCCAGGCCTTGAAAGTCCTGGAAAATCGATGTTTTGATAAAAGGGTCATGGAAAGTCATGGAATTACAAAATTCATGGAAAATTATGTGTTTTTATCATCAGATGTGTAAATAATAAAACTCATTTCTTATTTCTATCTCTTCGTTTCTGTTTTCTCAGTTTGAATTTTGAAACCATTTATTATGACTCGACTGTGATATTGTTGTTCGCCAGCTCTGTGAACAAAGGCATTGTGTAATGTACTGTACTGGGATGTATTTGTGCGAGTGATCGTGTGTGATGAACTGTACATGCGTAGCCTGTGTGTGTATTACAATGTGTATGTGCGTAGTGCTTGGCGGAGCGACGTGGCTTGCATTTTCCGAGCACGTGTATTTTGGGGATCATCTCAAAATACCCCCAAAGTTGTGTTACTGACAGGGACAGTTTGGGTAATCATTTGTAGACAGAACAAAACATTATTTATTTTTCTATAAATTTTATTTGTTCAAAAAAGAGACTTTTAATCATGCAAACAAAGATTTGATCACTAGTAAGGTCAAATTGATATTTTCCCCAACAGTCAATTTATTGCACATTCTTATTTTGAGATCATCCTTTATTGAGCACGTGTGTACGTATTTTGTTTTCCACTGCATGCATGCACTGTATATTGCTGCACGTACGTGACATCGATGATACTGACGTTAGTTTAAACTGTTTTGGACTGAAATTTCATGTTGTGAGTTATTGTCAAAATGCCGGGGAACTGCAATTTTCATGATGCCTGGTTGGATAATCCGACATATAGCGAATGGATTTTGAAAATAAAGCTCCAGTCCAGGAACGGCTAGATGCATGCAGTGTCTGCCAGTGTAAGTTTAATGTACGCAAATATGAGCGAAGCAGCGCTGCGCACTCTTTTTTGTACACTGTTTATCATCGCAGTCACAGTGTTTATCTTCTGCTCATAGTCGAGTCATACGCGCAAAATGTTTAATTTATGTGCCACATTTGCCCCTGGAAAAGTCATGAAAAGTCATGGAAAGTCATGGAATTCTTACTTCAAAAGTCATGGAAAGTCATGGAATTTTATTTGGCAAAAAGTGTACGAACCCTGATATCGTTGATTCAACATGGCGAAGAAAAAACGCATGCATGGTCAAAGTTTGGATACACTTCTGAACTAGAGCTAAAGAATTTACGTGTAATTCTATGGTTTTGACTATTGGCTATACAGGCTAATTTCCCTGCCCCTATAACAAAGAAAAAACACTTGGCGCCAGTTCAGAAGTGTGCCCATACTTTGGACCCGTGACTCGCGATTGGAGAAGTACCCTACATAAGCCTACTACTATAACTTACCAAAAATCAACTAAATCTTCAATAATTGTTCAAATAATGATTTCATGATTTCAAAGTCGCTATCATTCAAACCTGTTTTGTGGCAATTTTCTTTTCTTTTTTTTCAGAGTATTTTTCCTAAAAAACAAAGACATTATATTATACACTTTCTCACAGGTTTCACTGCAAACCGCTGCACAATACAACTGCATACCGGTCGCTAACTTCACGCATGCGTGCCCGCTCGCCTGCACCCCGTATGCACTTGTATTGTGAAGATTTATAGTCCAGTAGACGGTACCATATACCATGTACATGACCTGGAAAAGTTTATAAGTACAAGGTTTTTTTGTTGATTCGTGTTCTAAATGGGTATTGAAGTAAATTCAGCTTGGTTGCCAGCTTGGCAACCTTGGGCAACTTTTTTAATAGCCTAATTAGCATAATCATCTAATTTGCATATGTGCAATATGTAATAATGCTGCTAATCTTAATCTAGGAAGCCTGAAAACGTGGATAATACAACTTTTCAAGGGTTTTCTATGTCGAGGAATTCATTTATGACAATTATTTTTATTTTTAAGTAATGCAATTGTCTTAAATAGCATAATTAGCATAATGAGCTAATTAGCATATGTACAATATACGGACTTCATTGTCATTGTTTATCTATAAAGCCTAAAAATGGTGCAATGCAACATTGTAAATCACCTTTTGAAAGACTAATCATTAATTCATGAAAAGATATTCCATGTAGATGTAGTATAATTAGCCTAATTAGCATAATAATCTAATTAGCATATATGTGCAATATGTAATAATGTTGCTAATCTTAATCCAGGAAGCCTGAAAACATGGATAATATGAATTTTCCAGGGTTTTCCATGACGAGGGATTCATTCATGACACCACTTTTTATTTTTAAGTAATGCAATTGACTTAATATGTAATTATTGTACTAATAAGCCTAATTAGCATATTTGTAGAATATCAATTATTTGGAACTCTATTGGGCTTCACGAATTGTACGTCCAATGTGGTGGTGATCTTGGGCGCAAGGCAATGTTGTCGAACCTCATGAAATGTCTAGGAAATGACGGGGTCATCATACGCATTGATGGTTGTGCTTCAGTCATTGGATTTAGAGAGACTGTCAGAAACACACTGAAGATGGTTAAAGAAGATGATAGTGAAGGAATTGATGATGTGGTGAGACAGGTACGTAGAGAGGCCAGAGATGTTGAATACAACAGTGCAAACTATTATCTGTCTATGTTTACCAAAGCCAGAACCATTGAGAGTAGAAGCCCGTAAAAATGGTATCAAATGGAAAAGTTACCAAGAAAGCAGTTATTCTGAGTCAAGCCATCCAGAGCCATGTAACCTCGACCAGACCAGACGTCACTAGGACTTGCTGCCAAGCTGCACCACCGCCACAGCAGCTCTGACCTCATACGACTTCTGCATGATCATGGATTTGTAGTGCTGCAGCGGTAGGCTTCCTGAAGAAATCTCTCGCTTACTCGCGGAGATATTCAGGTGTGGAATGACCAGCTTGCTCTTTCCAGGTGTATTCCATTGTCCATTTGGAGTGCAGACCTGGAGATCTAGGTTATCAAACCATCCAAAGATCAAACCGACACTCCGTTCAAGACCCATGAATTGATGAAGTACATTGACGTCATCTCCCATCAGTTTAGCTGCCGACTTCCGGAAGCGTCACACCTCATCATAGGATGCTACAAATCCATGATCATGCAGAAAGTCAGACTCTTCGCCGATGACACAGTTCTGTACCATACCACCCAGACACCTGAGGATGCAGAATTGCTACAGCAGGATCTTGATCAGCTTTGTGGGTGGTCAAGCAGGTGGATGGTGGCACTAAATCCAAAGAATTGCCAGATCATAACTGTCTCCAGGAAGAAGACCAAGTATGTCCATCATTATTCCCTCAATGGAGAATTGCTACAGCAGGATCTTGATCAGCTTTGTGGGTGGTCAAGCAGGTGGATGGTGGCACTAAATCCAAAGAATTGCCAGATCATAACTGTCTCCAGGAAGAAGACCAAGTATGTCCATCATTATTCCCTCAATGGAGAATTGCTACAGCAGGATCTTGATCAGCTTTGTGGGTGGTCAAGCAGGTGGATGGTGGCACTAAATCCAAAGAATTGCCAGGTCATAACTGTCTCCAGGAAGAAGACCAAGTATGTCCATCATTATTCCCTCAATGGAGAAATCTTGGAGTCTGTGTCAACTGCCAAATACCTTGGCATTACTCTCACTGCTGACCTCAACTGGACACAGCATGTATCTGCCACCTGCAAGAATGCAAACAACACCCTAGCCTTTCTTAGAAGGAACCTGCGTGTCAACTCCACTCAGCTTAAGACTACTGCATACCAGGCTCTCGTTCGCCCTCTTCTTGATTATGGGAGTGCTGTCTGGGATCCACACACCATCAGATGTCTAAACCAGTTGGAGATGGTCCAGAGACGAGCAGCGAGATATGTTCTCAACTGCTATCATCATACATCTAGCGTCTCTGACATGCTGAGTCAACTTGGATGGACCTCCCTCCAGAAGAGAAGAGAGCATCAACGTCTCACCTTACTGTACAAGATGCACTACTCTCTGGTTGACTTTGACATCCACCACTACATCCAACCGGCAACAGTCGTAAGAACTACAAGAGCGTCTTGTCCTTACTGCTATTGTGTCATGCAGTCACGAACAGAGCAACATATTCACTCCTTCTTTCCTCGCACTGTTCGACAGTGGAACGCTCTCCCTCTTGAGGTTGTCCTGGCTCCATCAGTGGAAGCCTTCCAGCGACAACTAACGACAGAGGGAAAGTAAATTCCGGCAACATTATTACTGGCACTATGTATATATACACCTTCACCTGCACACCTGGGCATCCCTATGTCGCCAAACACATGCACTTATACATCTGCAAGAATCTTCAGCAGTGAAGGAGGCAGATTATCCTGAAGAAGAAGAAGAAGAAGTCGTATGAGGTCAGAGCTGCCGTGACGGTGGTGCAGCTTGACAGCAAGTCCTAGTGTCGTCTGATTTCTGGTGGAGGTTACATGGCTCTGGATGGCTTGACTCAGCTAGACTAACTGCTTTCTTGGTAACTTTTCCATTTGATACCAATTCTGCCACAAGCTTGAGCAACGTCGGGCTTGTACTCTCAATGGTTCCGGCTTTGGTCAACATAGACAGATCATAGTTTGCACTGTTGTATTCAACATCCCTGGCCTCTCTACGTACCTGTCTCACCACATCATCAATTCCTTCACTATCATCTGCTTTAACCATCTTCAGTGTGTTTCCGACAGTCTCTCTAAATCCAGTGACTGAAGCACAACCATCAATGCGTATGATGACCCCATCATTTCCTAGACATTTCATGAGGTTTGACAACATTGCCTTGCGCCCAAGATCACCACCACATTGGACGTACAATTCGTGAAGCCCAATATAGTTCTAAATAATTGATATTCTACAAATATGCTAATTAGGCTTATTAGTACAATACTTACATAATAAGTCGATTGCATTACTTAAAAATAAAAAGTGGTGTCATAAATGAATCCCTCGTCATGGAAAATCCTTGAAAAGTCATATTATCCATGTTTTCAGGCTTCCTGGATTAAGATTAGCAACATTATTACATATTGCACATATATGCTAATTAGATTATTATGCTAATTAGGCTTATTATACTACATCTACATGGAATATCTTTTCATGAATTAATGATTAGTCTTTCAAAAGGTGATTTACAATGTTGCATTGCACCATTTTTAGGCTTTATAGATAAACAATGACAATGAAGTCCGTAAATTGTACATACATGTATGCTAATTGGCTCATTATATGCTAATTATGCTATTTAAGACAATTGCATTACTTAAAATGAAAACTGGTGTCATAAATGAATTCCTCATCATGGAAAACCCTGGAAAAGTCATATTATCCATGTTTTCAGGCTTCCTGGATTAAGATTAGCAACATTATTACATATTGCACATATATGCTAATTAGATTATGCTAATTAGGCTAATTATACTACATCTACATGGAATATCTTTTCATGAATTAATGTGTAGTCTTTCAAAATTGATTAACAATGTTGCATTGCACCATTTTTAGGCCTTATAGATAAACAATGACAACGAAGTCCATATATTGTACATATGCTAAATAGCTCATTATGCTAATTATGCTATTTAAGACTATTGCGTTGCTTTAAAAAAACAACTGGTGTCATAAATGAATTCCTCGTCATAGAAAACCTTTGAAAAGTCATATTATCCATGTTTTCAGGCTTCCTGGATTAAGATTAGCAACATTATTACATATTGCACATATATGCTAATTAGATTATTATGCTAATTAGGCTAATTATACTACATCTACATGGAATATCTTCTCATGAATTAATGTGTAGTCTTTCAAAATTGATTTACAGTGTTGCATTGCACCATTTTTAGGCTTTATAGATAAACAATGACAATGAAGTCCATATATTGTAAATATGCTAATTAGCTCATTATGCTTATTATGCTATTTAAGACAATTGAATTACTTAAAAATAAAAAAGGTGTCATAAATGAATTCCTCGACATAGAAAACCCTTGAAAAGTCGTATTATCCACGTTTTCAGGCTTCCTGGATTAAGATTAGCAACATTATTACATATTACACATATGCTAATTAGATGATTATGCTAATTAGGCTATTAAAAAAGTTGCCCAAGGTTGCCAAGCTGGCAACCAAGCTGAATTTACTTCAATACCCATCTAGAACACAAATCAACAAAAAAACCTTGTACTTATAAACTTTTCCAGGTCTGGAAAACTTCTACCGGACTATTAGTTGATTTTTGGTAAGTTATAGTATTAGAAGGGTACTCTCCACGCGCGAGATACAGATCCAAAGTATGGGCACATTTCTGAACTGGCGCCATACATTGTTAATCATTCCCGTTATAATGAGCAATTTCACTGCTCTTCATGTGGACGACAGGTCAATAATTTGGAGCATAACATTCTTTTGCCTAGCCTTAACTTAAGGCTTAAGGACTAGCCTGGCCCTAGGTGATAATAACTGTTACGATGCATGAAGTATTGAAATCTAACCTTAAATGGTATGGACCCCATTCCCTCATTAGTGCCCAAAAAGTATGGACTTTTCGCACACATACATGTACAAAACAAATACCGGTAGGAGGAAAATATAATTTTTCGTTGAAATACTTTTGAATACGACGCTCCAAAATCGTAATGTTACAGTAAATGACCGTAATAAATCAGTTTTGTAAATTCCAGATACTCAATGAGACAGTATACTTTTTGTGTAGGAAAAACCGTTCAGACGACTTCTATTGATTCTCAACATTTTCAAACACCACTGTTCAAAACTTAAGATTGGCACTTAAGTGACAATTGATGACACCTAATACACCCTTTCACGGTTACAAGAGTGCGCATGCGCTGACATCAAATTAGGAGTAAACAAAGTTGTTTACTCGTAATTTAAAATGGCGCCCATGTCCATATGTTCTGAGCTCACAGCATAAGGCAGTGACGCAACAATACATGCGCATCTGAAAACATTGATAATAATAATAATAATAATGTCAACTTATAAAGCACACATACGGTATCCATTCTAAAAGACTGCTCAAGGCGCTCTGTACAACATCAAAATAATTATACAATATTAAAACTACAACATAAACAAATGGTGCTTAAGTTTCTTCTTAAATATTTCAATTGATGATGATTGTCTTATTTCTAATGGTAAAGTGTTCCATAACTTGGGTGCAACGTTAGCAAAAGCCCTGTCCTCCCATTTGTTATTGGTTTTGGATGTACATTGATGACGCAATGTTTACTCACAAATTAATATGGCGGCCTTAACCGTGAAAGGGTGTATACATGTAGCAGTAAAATACAATTTTTTCAACTCACCGATGTTGAAAAAGATTCTTTGAAAATTGAAATCAGAAGTCTACTGTCAATCCTGGTAAAGAGCCGCTTCGTATTCATTGTGTGCATGAATACTAGTACGTTCATACGTACGATGGACATGGTACGCCAGGTACGGTATGGATCAAGTTTTTTATGACCGAATTTGTACTACATATACATCAAGTTTATACAGAGATTCTGCCCACGGGGCCACGGCAACTAACTTTTCTAACTCGCATCGCTCGCTTTAAAATTTATGAAAAGGATAGTTGTCTTCAGCCAACCCCCCATGAAAATTGTTTTTATTAGCTGACCTGAGCCAACTGCTCAAGTGAGCTATTGCGATTGCTTTGTATCCGTCGCCTGTAGTCTGTTGTCCCATAATTTTTTTACATTTTCAACTTCTTCTCAAAAACCCATGGTCAGATTATAACCAAATTTGGTAGAAATAAGAGGCAAGAGAAATCTATAAGTTGTTCAAGTGGGTTATGTATCCCCAAGGGCCTGGGGACAGAGCCCCAAAGTTCCCCAGTAGCAGTAATTGCACAGTTTTTTCTTCTTCTTGAAAATCCATTGCTGGATTCTAACCAATATTTGTAGGAATCACCTGCAGGAAAGGGAGATCTAAAGTTGTTCAAATGGGGTATATGCCCCCGAAGGGGGCTTGGAGCAGCCTTCAATGTCCAACATCCATACAGCCATGCAGGCACAGCTCTTGCAAAGTTGCACGTCACTTGAAAAAAAACTGTCAAAAAATGGTTTAAATATTTTTCCATTTGAATTAAGGATATCACTTTTTTAAATTTTTGATAGATTATGAAGTGTAGATATGATTTCATACCAAGATGTTGGTATGGGTTCTGGCTAAATATTGTTTGTGTTTGAAGAAGACCTAAACTTGTTTGAATCAGATACCTGCCCCTGCAGGGGACTTGGGAGCAGCAATTATTGTCCTACTGTTCCTATAAATCCTATATTCCTGGTGCAGAGGGGGGATGATGAACTTATGGCCAGGGCACATATACCTTTCTTCATCACAATGTTTCGGGTCCATTTTGTTGATTAAATCTTAACTAGCCCACCAAAGGGCTCATTGTCTTGCTTGAATAATATAGGGATCATTAACAGTTATGCTTATATATTTATGTTTTGGCAAGACAGGCAGTTTATGGCTCGATGTCCTTCCTTAGAGATCGGAACCCCTTACCCTCATAGGCAGCCCATTGATTGCAATAATCTTGCGATGAGATTCAAGAATTTGCTCTGCTCTATTCAGGTTTGCATTGTCAGCTGAATGAAGAAAGATTCATCCGTCTGTGTTCTTAAAAGGAGTTGGGATGGAGAGTCTTTATATGATTTAACATACATGTAGCGCCGGTTGACCCTCCCTGATAGGCGAGCACACTATTGCAGGAAAGAGTACTTGCCACGGTAGTCTATGAAACTTTCGTAAACACGTGCCAAACTTGCGTGGCATCTTGATATAAGAATTTCAGAAGTCTAAGGCAATAAAAATACATACTAACCGTTGTGGACAAATGCAAGCGAGACAATGATCGGTTGTTTGAGGAGTAAACTTGACTTTTATAACAAAACAACAAAGGAATACCCCCTTTCGAATGTACTTGCCCAACTGAGTCCTGCCTTGGATCATTTTGGGCGTCTATGCTATCAAACAAGGGTTTGCAAACTCTCTGTTCCATAAATGTGGGGTTTCCAACGTAAAATGAGATCCAGGATTTCTCCTGACTGCTTCATGAAGGAAGGATGCATTTGTTTTGGTGGCAGTACAAGCTTTATGATTCAATCTAAATTTTATTCATGGAGAAAAATCGAGATCAATTTTTACAATTAGTCCATTTCCTTTTTAGTTAACATTGTTGACTTCAGCAGTCCCTCATATCATCAATTTTCAAAAAGAAGGACAACGCAAGTCTTAGGACTGATTCATTGTGACTACAATGTCGGCATCACTTGATATCTTGGCTTTATGAATAAAGTGGGACTCAGTCGTTGACCCAATACATGTCTAACAGGAAAGTCACCATATAAACAAACAAAATCAAATTGAAAATGGTTAGTGCTATTGATAGTTGTTTACCAGATGGTAAAAACATATGATTACAGTGATAGAAAATTTCTATGTCAGATCTCAATTCTTTTTATCTGAAAAATGTCAAAACAACAAGTCCAAACTTTGTGCACATGACAGATGATTTATCCAAAATAGTGATCCATCAAAGGTACATAGATAAATGTATCAATGGCAAGGCAAAATATCATACAGTTCTTAGGTATCACTTGCACTTATTACTTACAATTTTAATGACATTTTCTTTACTACTCTAGAAATTGAGATTTCCAGAGCCTTGTGCTAACATATTGTATCCCCCGGCAGTATGCCGGTGGGGTACTTTGGATTCAGCAGCGTTAGGCCGCGTCCGCTTGTACGATTTTGCTGATGCTGCCTGCTGCCTCCAGTGTTCCGTCTTTTATAGGGTCAAATGTCATATTTTGATAGATATCTTGTATCACTCGTAATGTGTGGTCTAACTGCATCATTTCTTAACAGATTTCTATCAAATTGAGTATGGAAGTGTATGTTGGTAAAATCTACGCACCTATAGTTTTTGGTGATGCTGCCACGAGTGTCCCGTGTTTTATAGGGCCAAAGGTCATATGTTGGTGGGTGTCTAGTGTGGGCTCTGCAGGTCATATTTCATGACGGATTTTTTTCAAATTTTGAAAGGAGATGTATCTTGGTACAATCTACAAATCTACACTTTTGGGCGATACTGCCCTCATTGTTCCGTCTTTAATATGTATGGTAAAAGGTCATATGTCTTTTATGCGCTCTAAATGCCACATTTCTTGACGGATTTCTTTCAAATTTTGTATGGAGATGTATCTTGGTACAATCTACACACCTTTAACTTTTGGTGATGCTGCCCCCATTGTTCCATCTTCTATAGGGTATAAGCCCATATTTTTGTGGATGGTTTGTGTGCGCTCTATAGGCCACATTTCTCAAGGGATTTTGTTCAAATTTTGAACGAAGGTTCATCTTGGTACGATTTTGCTGAGTCTGCCTGCTGCCTCCAGTGTTCCGTCTTTTATAGGGTCAAAGGTCATATTTTGGTGGGTGTCTAGTGTGCGCTCTGCAGGTCATATTTCTTTCAAATTTTCTTAGTACAATCTACACATCTACACTTTTGGGCGATGCTGCCCTCATTGTTCCGTCTTTTATATGGTAAAAGGTCACATGTCTTTTATGCGCTCTAAATGCCACATTTCTTGACGGATTTCTTTCAAATGTTGTATGGAGGTGTGTCTAGTAAAATCTACACATTTTTAGTGTTTGGTGATGCTGCGACCTGTGCTCCGTCTGTTATAGGGTCAAAGGTCGTATTTTGGTGGCTGTCTTTTGTGCGCTCTAACTGCCACATCTCTTAAAAGATTTCTATCAAATTTTCTACAGAGATGCATTATACTCTAATCTACACACATATTGGTTTGGTGATGCTGCTCCTATCCTTGTCTTGACAATAGTCCGAGCCACTAGTGGCAATCTCTACGTCATCCTTTTGTTTCAGGGAGGGGAGAGGGGATCTCTGTCCCTCCTTCGAACATAAGGATAACACAAAATCGCTGCCACTGCCGGGAGATACATTCGCATTGTGATATTTCTAGTTTTTTGGGGGACAAACACAGAAACTGCCAAATTTGCTGATCTTTTGTCGATATTTTCATGATATCTTACCTGATGTGAAAGATTTTTTTTTGCATACGTAATTTCATATTCCTCTTGCTGATTTTTGAAATATGTTTTTTTGGAGATAATAACCATTCGTGAGTTTTGTCATGCACAAGTATGGTTGCAACACCATATGTTTTGTTAATATATATTTTGCATTTGTTTCAATGCAGAGCTCACTTCGACATCATTCATCATGCATGAACCTTACTCAACAAGAGAAAAGTTGGCCTTTGCCTTGCTGTTTGTGGTCCAGCTCAAGACCAACCAAGAGGGCAAATCAATCAATGTCATGGACTAGAAATGGACTTACTTTCTCAAGAGCCATCAGACAGATATCGATTTCATCAAGTAAGCAATGTTAATTTTTTGCGAATATTTCATTATTTCGGCTCATGATAAACTATGAAATGCTTACTTTTTCTTCATATTTTTCATTATTTTTTGTTGATATTGAATTATGAAAACATTTCATTTTTATTAGAGATTGGTATTTGGACAAGGTCTCTTGAAGGATTTCTTTAAATATATTATAGATGTTTTGAAAATCTGATCGTGAGGTTTAACTAAGCAAAAATATTCTGAGATGACAGAAAACCTTGGGAAATTGTTGGCAAATCCTTAGGCAGAACTAAGTTCTCACTTTGTCAATGGGTGAAAAGAGGATTAAAAAAAAAATCTTTTTAAAGTCCTGTTTTCTTTGTAAATTTAGCAAAAGCATACAGAAATGATGGCTTTAATTTCATGCATGTATCCACATATTGTATTTCTTGGAGGGTAATTCAACTCGATTGTTGTATCTTTGTAGTTATCTTGCTGCCTATTCCTCTTTAATTAGGCCAACATGATATTCAAATGTTAATGTTGTCATATTAAACCAGTTGCATGACTTGGGTAGGTACTGTACAATTCTATACTTGCTTTGATAGTCAGTCATTCTGCAATGTCAATATATATAGGACTGATAACATAAGAAGTAAAATTCAGACATTGATTTGCAGATATAGTACAGTTAGATTGTCACTGATGTTCTCAAATCTGCAGGATCCTCTGGTGAGGTTGTACAATTTAAGCTATCAGATATTGGAGAAGGCATCATGGAAGTAGTGGTTAAAGAATGGTAAGTGATCATTTTGTAGTGGGGATAGTATTACAATTTTTTTTCCACATTCATGCAATGGAGAGAGATAGAGAGAGATGAAAGAGAGATTGACAATGAACTAGTCAAAGAGAGATACAGACAATAAAGAGGTAGATAAAGAAACAATGAGACAAATACAGAGGTAAAAGAAAACAAGATAAACAGGCAGACAGAAATACCAAGAGAAATACCAAAGAGAGAGGGATAGATGTGGTTATGTATCTTTGAGACATTTGTAGAGGGTTTCTACATTTACTACCAAGTACCAAGCATTGGCTTTAAGTTTTGATAGAATTAACATTTGTCTGTAGAATAATTTTCCCCCTCAGTTTTAACCCAAATGCAGATAGTACTTGGTACACAAACTCACTGCTGTTGCTTTTCTGTATGTTAATACCTGTAGGTATGTCTCAGAAGGAGATACAGTGGCTCAATTTGACAGTATATGTGAAGTACAGAGTGATAAAGCCTCAGTGACCATCACCAGCCGATTTGACGGGGTCGTCAAGAAGCTTTACTACGAGCTCGAGGAGACAGCCAATGTCGGCATGCCTCTGGTTGACATTGAAATAGCTGGAGGTAATTTGAGATTAAGTCAAATACTGGTCACGCAATTATATTGTTAAAAAAAACTGTCCGGAAGCTAAGTAAAATACTGGTCACGTAATTATATTGTTAAAAAAAACTGTCCGGAAGCTAAGTAAAATACTGGTCACCAAGGCTCAAAATACACAGGGGCGATGGGCGATTCGCCCCCGTGAGCTACATAATCGCCTCCGTCAGATTGCTCACGGGGGCGATTGCAAAATTAAAAATCGCCCCCGTGGAATTATAAATAAATATTATCTTTTCTGTTATAACTTTTACACAATATTGAGTGTCAACTTTTAAATCTTAAACCAATGAAATGGAACTATGGAAGTTAGATTAGCGTGCAGGATTTCTTGTCCAAATTTTTTTGGTGTCTAGAGGCCGCAATATTGTAAACAAATGTACGCTTATTCGCCGCAAGATGACGCTATATCTCCCATCTCCACTCATCTCTATGACTGTATTACCGATACAAACAACGGAAGCTCGCAGTGCAGTGCGACCGTCACCAGCGGCTATACCGCGCCGGTAGTACCGGTGTACGTGTGCGGGCTGCCGCCCCATATCTGCTTGAGCTAGAGGCGATCATGCAAGGACCACTGAAACCTGAATCCTCTGAAATCTGACCAGCAAGTAAAGAACCTCGACCAGTAAATCAATATTGAGAAGAAGAGGAAGACCAAAGATGTTGTGGAAGGATCATATAGTAAAGACTCTATCAAAGAAAGATTGTTATATTAAGGTTATATTAAGGTTGATATATTAAGGTTGCTCTGAATGATGAGGAGGAATGTTCAGAACGGGAAGAAATGGAGAGAATGTCATCACGGGATGAAAGTCATTAACCCCTATGTAACTTGTAAAGTTGTTAGAGGGACAAATATTTGCTGACTTAAATAAATGATAATGATGACATAGCAAAAAATTTAGGAGTTTCATGGGTACCAATTCCATAGAAATTTGTATTTTAAAAAAGAGCCCCCATGAGAAGGCTCACGGGAGCTCTTTTTTTTTTTGGAAGAGCCCCCGTGGACAAAAAATTAATTTGAGCCCTGCTGTTCACGTAATTATATTGTTAAAAAAAAACTGTCCGGAAGCAATTGGGAAAGGTTAAATATGTATTACATAAGAAATGATGTACACTGGGAGGATTTGGAATGATTAAAATCAAAAGAAATTGATTCAGTCTTGCTGAAAGTCACATGTCATGTGCACAAAATTTGGTACATGGGACTGCACACACATTTTGCATGAATGTTTTGTCCTCTCTTTTTTCCTACATGTATCCCCCCATCTCATATTTCAACTATGGGGGCATTTGTAAAGGTGATTAATTTCATGGGACATTTTACCACGATATTCTTCCAAATTGACAAAAATAATGAAAAATAGTGAAAACAAAAGAGATTTTACAAGTAATTTGTCATCTTTACTAGAACTCCACCTTCTTTGTAATGTCACTTTTTTAATTTTAGGTGCATCTGCAAGTCAAGAGGAGGATGTATCAGGTGAAACATCAAGTGACTCCGATAGCGATACAGAACGGGGAGCAGTGTCCACTTCCAGAGGCAAAGCTAGAACTCTCAGCACTCCGGCAGTCAAACGTCTTGCCATGGAACATAATGTAAGCAATGTCCCATGGCTTCATTGTATCATAAGAATCATAACTTGAGCAATGTGTAATGATTCTTAAGGGAAAGAAAGTAAACTGGCCTTTACACAGACAAAGTGAAATAGGGTCTAACTTTAAAATCATAGATCCAGATGTTACTAATATTTAACCCCTAAGCTGGGTATAAGCCTGGCCTAAAAGTCAAGTCAAGGCCGTTAAACCGAGATCTAGGCTAATCTAACTTTGCTTCCTTTAAAGGTACTATGTCCCATTTGCAGGCCCAAAAAATGAAAAGGTTAAATTCCAACGGCATTTGAAAGACAATACTAATTTAGAACTTCCCTAAACAAAGAGGGGCTTGAAAATGTCTTTAAGTGGGAAAATAACGACTATTAGTTGTCGAATCGACTTAGGAGCTATAGAGCCAGTAAGTAATAGTCTGATTGTTCAGACCATTGTACCGAATGGTCGTACGTTTTATGCTGCGCAAAGATTCAATCAGTTTAATTTTGGCCATTACAAGAAGTGGGTTATTGATGTAGACAAATGCTCATGTACCCTTTACAGCTCATTTTATGTATGTTATTACCAAAGATGAAAAAGCCAGTCAGTCACTCAATAGTGTCTGACAGTGAAGTCTAGCAAGTAAACGGATTTCCTTGCATAATTTGAATATTAGGACACTGCTAACGTTTAAATTTCACAGATAGGACATACATGACATATTCATAATTCCTGCAAAGTTCTACAGAATTTGATGTTGGCTGCAAAAGGGACATAGTATCTTTAACTAAACTTTAATCTAATTAAGATGTTGCTCTCTCTTGTTTTTTTAAAGCTCCCAAAAAAATTAACTGTTTTGTTTCGTCAAATAAACGTAATTCAGAATGGTTACTGAACAGTAATGTTTGAAGTATTCTGAATAATACTGGATATACGTTCGATTTTTGTTTCAGTAAAGATCTTATTATCCCCTCGCCGACGAAGTCGGAGGGGATATAGTAACGTTGCCGTCCGTTCTTCCTTCCGTCCTTCTGTTCGTAACAAATCTGGTTTCCGTTCGATAACTTTAGTAATGTTTTGACAGATTTTAATGAAATTTTATATGAAGGTACATAGTATCTAAATATAGCCTAAGTTCGATTTCGGGGTATTTAGATCAAAGGTCAAAGGTCATAGCTCATTAAATATGCAAACAAAAAAGTAATTATTCAGAAATTTGGTTTCCGTTCGATAACTTTAGTAATGTTTGACGAATTTAATGAAATTTGATATGAGGGTACATGGTATC
The DNA here is from genome assembly GCA_037976565.1 of Mesocentrotus franciscanus. Lineage (NCBI taxonomy): Eukaryota > Metazoa > Echinodermata > Echinoidea > Camarodonta > Strongylocentrotidae > Mesocentrotus > Mesocentrotus franciscanus. Next base: position 13,092,982 of record CP137674.1, on the reverse strand, counting down.
AAAATACAGCCTAAGTTCGATTTCGGAGTATGTAGATCAAAGGTCAAAGGTCATAGCTCATTGAATATGTGAAAATACCTAATTATATATGCGAATATTTGATATGAAGGTGCATGTTATCAAAACACAGCCGAAGTTCATTTTATGAGTATAAAGGTCAAAGGTCATAGCTCATTTAATATGCGGGGAAAAAGCTAATTATTCAAAAATTTGGTTTCCGTTCGATAACTTGAGTAATGTTTGACGGATTTTAATGAAATTTAATATGAAGGTACATGGTATCAAAATACAGCCTAAGTTCGATTTCGAAATATGTAGGTCAAAAGGTCAAAGGCCATAGCTCATTAAATATGCAAAAATACCTAATTATAAATGCGAAGGTGTGGTTTTCATTCAATAACGTAAATTATGTTGTTGAGTATGTACGTCAAAGGTCAAAGGTGACAGCTCATTAAATATTTAAAAATTGCCAAATATAGGCCATTTGTACCCGGCGAGGGGATGCTACGCTTTGCGTTGACTTGTTGCAATTGTTTTTATAATAACAGTGCTAGTATTGCGGCACTTGTATCCGTCACAATATTAGTCCTTCTCTAGCTAGGTTACCAGGCTCAAGAAGTTAATTCTTCATTTGCAGTCAGACCGCAGCGCATGTGCTAATGAGTCTTACAGTGAAGATTTATTCAGCAGCTTGTTTGCAAACTTGACTGATATGCGTGCGTCGCGATTTAATGATGATAGAGAGCGTTATCTGCAGTTGTCATGGCAGAATGCAATAATTTCAGATTCTTCAGAATTTGCTCTTTAGTTCTAATAAGCAGAGGGCCGAAGTCAACTATCATGCTTAGTTTTTTTGAGCCGCCTGCCACTACCACACGAACTAAGCACACCTTGTTTATTCCAAAGATTTTATCATAATGCACAAATTTTCAGAGGTGTTTTTTTATGCCTCTGCTACAAAGTAGCTGGGGGCATTATGTTTTCTGGTTGTCCATCCGTCCTTACGTACATCCCGTTCGTGATCGCGTTATCTCAAGAACCGATTGATGGAGTACTGCCAAACTTGGGTCATGTATATATCTTGCAGAGCTAATGAAGTGATTAGATTTTGGGGTCACGAGGTCAAAGGTCACAGGGCTCATTATTTATGCAAAAAAAGCTTGTGATCGCATTCTCAAGAACCGATAGATGGATTACCGCCAAACTTGGGTCATGTATGTATCTTGCAGATCCAATGACTGATTAGATTTTGGGGTCACGAGGTCAAAGGTCCCAGGGCTTATTATGTATGCAAAAATAGCTTGTGATCACGTTATCTCAAGAACCGATTGATGGATTAGCGCCAAACTTCAGTCATGTATGTATCTTGCAGAGCCATTGAACTGATTAGATTTTGGGGTCATGAGGTCAAAGGTCATGGGGCTCATGTATGTAAAAGTAGCTTGTGAACGCATTGTCAATTCTGATGAATGGATTACTATCAAACTCGGCACATGTATACATCTTGAAGAGCCAATGAACTGATTAGATTTTAGGGTCATGAGGTCAAAGGTCAAAAGTCGTGGGGCTTATTATGTATTAGAAAATAGCTTTAAATCACAATATTCTAAGAAGCTGTTAATGGATTACAATCAAACTTGTATTTTTAAAATTGCTTCTGTTTTAGTTTGTAAAATTGCTCTATGGCGGACGTATCATTTTTGACTGCGTGCAGTCGAACATCCATCTAGTTTTTGTCTCGCCTGCGTAGCTTTTCCGCTGGCGGCGGCGGCGGCGGCGGCGGCGGCGTCAACATCAAAATTTAGGTTAAGTTTTTTAATTTTTAATATAATTTTGAAAGTATGACTTCTTATTCAATGAATCATGGACTAAAGGGTTATCAAGTATCCCCAATCATATGAGGAGAATTTCAGGTCACAAAGTCAAGGTCAAAGGTCATTTCAGGTCAACAAACTTAGACTATGTTGTGGCATCATCATCAAAAACTTAACCTGAGGTTAAGTTTCTGAATTTTTAATATAATTTTGAAAGTATAAGTTCTTATTCAATGAAACATGGACTAAATGGTTATCAAGTATTCCCGATCATGTGAGGAGAATTTCAGGTCACTAGGTCAAGGTCAAAGGTCATTTCCGGTCAACAAACCTAGACTTTGTTGTGACATCAGGTTAAGATTTTGAATTTTTATCATAATTTTGAAAGTATAAATTCCTATTCCATGAAACTTGAAAATAAGGGTTATCAAGTATCACCAATGGTGTGATTAGTCTTTAAGTTGTCAAAGTCAAAGTCAAATGCCATTTCAGGTCTGCAAACTTAGACTTTGTTGTGTCATCAACATCAAGATTTTGAATATTTAGCATAATTTCTAAAGTGTTTGTTAAAATTCCATGAAACTTGTACCCAAGGGTTAGCAAGTATCACAAATCATATGACTCAAATTCCAGGTCACAAAGTCAAGGTCAAAGGTCATTTTAGGTTAGTAGATTTGGATTATGTTTTCACAACCTAAAGTGCGGGCAGTGGCGGATCCAGGGGGGGGGGCCCGACCCCCTCCCCTAGAAAAAAAAAAGGTAAAAAAGAAGTTGGGCCTCCTCCCCTGGTGCCCAAGGGGTGGCGGTGGAAAAAAAAATGACCTTTCCCGGAGGGAAAAAAAAATTTCGGGTGCCAATTTTTTTTTTTTTGCTCACTACCCCCCCCCCCACTGAGCAAAAAATCGACCGGCACGATTTTCAAATTTTCGCACGAAGTGTGCCACTTTTTAGGCCCCCTCCCTTGCCCCCGGCTGGATCCGTCCCTGAGTGCGGGTTCAAAGAAAATCACAAAAATGGCAAATAACGTATTACTAGAAACTGGTAAGCTAACAGATGGCCCTCGTACCAGTTTTAGGTTAACTACATATCGGGTGATTTATAAAAATACAAATAAAACAATCTCCATAGCATCTGGGATATGCGTGAGATTGGCCAGAAAAATAACGATGTTTTAATGCCGTCACAATATGAACGAATCCTGCCCAAGCAGACGACATCCCATAAAGAATGAACATAATTGCAATGCTATTTTACGACGTAATTTTTCGTGAGAAATTACATGAGATCCCGTGATGCGCATGCGCGGTCAATTCGTTTTGCAAATGGCGGTCCGTCGTCATCGACTGTGATTCCTCGCAGTTTTCTTTTGTTTTTATACCATAAACGACTTTTTCGCCATTCGCCACAGTTTGCGATTTAGTATTTATTTATTACTCCTACTTTTCTTTGCTTTTGGGAGTTACTCCGTCATTTTCCGACTATGGAAGAGAAATTTTCGTAGGCGGAGAAAACAGCAGCAGGCAAAACGTCGGCATTGGCCAGACGCACGCCCTACCTCCGGCCGCGGGCCCGGGAGTAATGTAGCTGCCGTTGGTGGTACCGGTACTGCAGGTGATCGAGCTACGAACATTTCGAAGCCGTCGGGCTCGATTCAAGGTTCTACTTCTAGCAAGAACAAACCCAAAGGGGGCTCGATCAAATCTGACAAAGGGAAATCTAAGGTGACAAAGAAATCACCACAGCCTCAAAAGGCAGTTCAACCTGATTCAGGGCCCGATTTTGGAGATAGACTGGACAGACTCGAAGCTCTTTTGGGCAAAGTCATGGAGAGTCTTCCTCAGACTACGGCGCAGCCGAGTCCACGCCCGGGTACTTCGCGCTCTTTTTCAGAACCTATTGACTTCATGGATACCTCAGACATCGATGAACCTCTTGCCGGTCAAGCCTTTTAGGTGTATGATCATCGTGAGGAATTTTCCGGACATGAAAAGGAGGAAGAGCTAGTTGTACCTAAGCTCACAGCTAAATTTGCACAATCTAGTGAGATTGGAGAACCAGTTAATAACGATTTGGCCAGTTCGGCAACCTACTTAATCTCACACCAGTTGGAGGGGAAAACCCTAAATGAGACTGAGGAAAAGTATGTTACGCCCAGCAACTGCCCTTTGCTTGTCGTACCCAAAGTGAATGCCCCAATTTGGGACAACTTGAAATCCGGTACCAAAAGTAGAGACCTTAAATTGCAGAGGGTACAGCTCTCCCTCATTAGAGGGTTGGTGGCTTTCTTGCGTTCACTTGATGCGTCAGATGACGCTATCTTCGATTCACAGCAGGATGCTTTGGCTTTGTTGAGCAATGCCAACTTTGAACTTAACACCTTCACAAGAATCTGATCAGGCTAGACATGAACGCTCGCTTCACGCACCTCTGCAAACCCACAACGATGGTGGGGAAACAGTTATTTGGTGATGATCTTTCAAAGTTAGTGAAAGATTTGCAGGAACAACAGAAGGCGACAGCAGGGGTGATGAGGCCGCAAAGTAAGTTCAGCTCTAGTCAGCACAGCCATCAATATCACCCCTACGCCAAATCACACAAGTCCAAGTACCATGATGCTGGATGGATGCTGTCCTCCAGACATCAAGATTCCAGCCGATCACAACCCAAGGCTGGTAGTTCCAACAAGCCTTTTTTAGGCAATCAGCCCCATCAGGGGCAGACACTCCACCAGAAGGACAGACATCAAAGCAGTGCCATGCCTCGGCTGGGAGCAAAACGACAATTCTACAAGAAGAATTAGACAACACCAGCCTTGAAGAGGTAGGTCAGATTTCTCACTCTAAAGTGTCGAGTTATAACCCTGTTGCAGGTCGACTGAACCAGTTCTATGATAATTGGTGTAATATTACATCAGATCCTTTTATTTTGGCTGCGGTGCAAGGGTACAGACTTGAATTTGACCCACAGTTCATGCCGCCCAAAAGGTCTACCGGTAAGCCTTATTTTCAATACAAGTCCAATGAAACAGAACAAGCTGCTATCAGCAATGAAATTGCGAAGCTTTTGGATAAGAATGTCATTGAAATGAGCATTCATAAAGAAGGCGAATTTATTTCGAACATTTTACTCGCCCCAAGAAGAATGGTGGGCTTCGTCTGATTTTGGACCTCTCAGATCTTAACAAAAGCCTTCAGTATCACCATTTCAAGATGGATGATATTCATGTAGCTATTTCTCTCATATCTCCAAATTGTTACCTTGCTTCAGTCGACCTCCAAGATGCATATTATTCTGTCTCCATCTTTCCAAGCCACAAAAAATATTTGAAGTTTGTGTGGAAAGGGCAACTGTTTCAGTTTAAGGCCCTACCAAATGGCCTTAGCGCGGCCCCTAGACTGTTTACCAAGTTACTTAAGCCTGTCCTTGCCTCTCTAAGACAGGCAGGTCATGTAGTAGTTGGGTATCTTGATGATACATGTACCATAATTATTGGTAAAGACAGGGAACGTACAGAGGCAGCAATAACTGCTACTACAGATACTCTAACTAAGTTAGGTTTCCTAGTTCATCCTGAAAAGTCAGTTCTTACACCCATGAAGGAGATAAAATTCCTTGGCTTCATGCTAAATTCAGTAAACATGCAAATTTCTCTACCTGAGAATAAGAAGGATGATTTAGTCAAAGACTGCACAGCTCTCTTTCATGCCAATAAACCCTCTATTCGAGATGTGGTTAGAGTGATAGGGAAGTTGATCGCAACTTTTCCCGCTGCACAATACGGTCCCTTGTTTTATCGATCCCTTGAAAGGGATAAGATTGCCGCCCTTAAGAAGTATAAAGGCCATTTTGATAGGCCTATGAAGCTTTCCTCTAAGGCAAAAGATGAATTACTTTGGTGGATTAAGAATGTAAAATCCTCCCTCTCCCCAATAAGACGGGGAAAACCTCAATTTGAGCTACGTACAGATGCTAGTGGCTTGGGCTGGGGAGCAACTAACCTCTACACTTTTAAAAACAGGAGGTAGATGGAATGAGCAGGAGTTGAACCGAGCTCAAAATAATGAGATTAATTATTTGGAAACCCTAGCCGCAGGCCTAGGCTTAAGGGCGTTTTGCGAAGATATGCATGATGTGCATGTACTCATGAGATTAGACAATCAAACGGCAGTAAGTTATTTAAATAACTTTGGAGGCATCAAATCTAAAGATTGCGATCACATGGCCTCTGAAATTTGGAAATGGTGCATGATGAGAAATATCTGGATAACAGCAGCCCACCTACTAGGTCGTCTTAATACTGAGGCTGACCAAATGTCCCGAAAATTCAATGACAGGACTGAATGGATGTTGGATAAGAAAGCCTTTCAACAAATTGTTGACCATTTTGGGCTGCCTGAAATAAATCTTTTTGCATCTAGGCTGAATGCTCAGCTACATAGATTTGTATCTTGGTTGCCAGAACCTGGCGCCGAAACAGTGAATGCCTTCACAATAGATTGGGGTCATCTCAATTTTATGCCTTCCCCCTTTCTGTCTGATATCGAAATGCTTACAAAAGATACAAGTAGATGAGGCAACGGGTCTAATAGTAGTTCCTAATTGGCCCACACAGGCTTGGTTCCCAATTTTGAAGGACTTAACACTTGGGGAACCCCTGTTGCTTAAGAGAAGAAATGACCTCCTTAAGCAGCCAGTATCTAATTTAACTCGTCCACTTTCTCCCCATTTTGATTTGTTGTGTTGCAGGATTTCCGCAGACCTTTCCAGGGTAAAGGACTGAGCAACAGGACAGTACAGGTCATCGCAGCCTCCTGGCGAGCTTCGACCAAAAAACAATATTATGTCTACGTAAGGAAGTGGAAACTGTTTTGTTCAACCAGAGAACTGAACTACCTGCATAGTACAGCAGAGACTGTACTTCAATTCCTTTCAGAAATGTTTCATGTACATGGGGCAAGCTACAGCTCACTGAATACAGCTAGAAGTGCTTTAGCAACTTTTCTCATTTTGGAAGGACCCTATTCAACTGGATCTTGTGTCTCGATTTTTAAAAGGAGCTTTTCAGTTAAAGCCCAAGTCCACTCCGATTTTCCGATGTTGTAAATAAATCAAAGGTTAAAACTGCCAAATATCACGGGCGTACTTCAATCAGGTGATTTTTAAGAGCGATTTTTGTTTCGGGTATTTCGAGCAAAACATTTATATTGCTGTACGGATGTGACGTATGCTCCTCACAACGAAAGTGCCAGCGGTATACATTCTGACAATAGGCTATAATGTAACCAAATTTAATGCATACGTCTTTGTGAAGTGCCTCTATACAAACTATTTCATTCACCTGATAAGAATAATAGTGTTTCATTATTCTTATCAGGTGAATGAAATAGTTTGTATCGAGGCACTTTACAAAGACGTATGCATTAAATTTGGTTACATTACGAATCTGTGTTGTGAGGACCCTACGTCACAACCGACTCGATCATTAACTTGTTTTTTGCTCATTAAAAAAAATTATTAAAAATAAATCTGAGCACCATTTTCCAAAACCAAGTTATATTTGGGCTTTTTAGATTTTTGTCTATCTAATCAGCTCAACTTTTCAGTGGAGTGGACTTGTACATTAAGGCCTCCAACAGCAAGGTACTCTCACATCTGGGATGTGAAGGTGGTACTTAACTACTTAAGAAAGCTGGCACCAGCGAATTCGCTAAATTTAAAACAATTGTCACTTAAACTTGTTTCGATTATTGCACTGGTATCAGCTCAATGTGTGCAATCTATTCATAACTTGAACCTTGACAACATGATTCTCAAGGACAGCTCGGTGACATTCTCTTTCACTACATTGCTCAAACATCATCGTCCAGGCAATGGTAGTGGTGAGCTGAAGTTGAAAGCATACCCAGTTGATAGACGACTATGTGTGATTTGTTATCTCAAGCAATATCTGCTTCGTACTAAACATCTAAGAGGAGGTGAGAAATATCTCTTCATCAGTTTTCAGAAGCCACATAAACGTGTCAGTAAGCAAACTATTTCCAGATGGATTAAGACAACTTTGTCCTTGGCTGGAATTGATACAGACATTTACAAGTCCCATTCAACCAGGGCTGCTTCTACATGGCAGCACAGAGGTCTGAATTTCCAATTTCTGAGATACTCAGCAAGGCGGGCTGGTCCAGTGAACGTACGTTTAGGAAGTTCTATCACAAGCCCCTCAGCACAGAACCTAAATCTTTCGCACAAGCAGTGCTAAGGGGGCACACTTAAATTCAGTGCTTCTTAACGGACTGGACACTTGTCATCTCTATGTATCCTGAGATGTTATCGTAGAGCAAGGACGCTTAGACAATAAACTGTTACACCAGTGTATAATAGACTTTTGAGGGAATGCTTGTCCCTCTTTTCTGGAGTTATTTGAACTCACTCCTGAAGTCAGGTTAATATTATTTTGCGTATTTTTCGCACATGTTTAATTGTGGGATTTTCCCCAAGCCATTGTGTTACCTTACTTGGTTATTGTGACCCATGCATAGTATTCATGGGTTAACAAATGTACCTACAGAGCTACAAAGTCTCATGTAATTTCTCATGAAAAATTATGTAGTAAAATAGAAAGATTAAATGAGAACTTACCGTTTGAAATTTAATCGTTATTTTAAGAGTAATTTGTAGGGAGAGATTACACGCCCGCCTCTCCCTCCCTTGCTCTTAGACTTCAGTAAGTTCTCATTAGCTTAATCTTTCTCCTGTTTTTAACTGTAGGTACATTTGTACTGCAAATATTGACCGCGCATGTGCATCACGGGATCTCATGTAATCTCTTCCTACAAATTACTCTTAAAATAACGATTAAATTTCAAACGGTAAGTTCTCATTTAATCTTTCTATTATTTCTCAAATTATAATGAGTTTAGTGTATATAAATGTGATGGAATTTTACACAGTTCAAAAAGGGATATGAAACCACTTCTGATTACTAAATTCTTTTGTCTGTAAATACACAGGATAGGGGTTAATAAACAATCAAAGAAAAAACACTTTCAAATTTAAAAACCCTCGCACTGATAGCAAGGCCGGCATGTGTTCCCTCTGTAAACGCCGAACATACGGCGGTGTATGCAGCTGAAAATACAATGGCGTCTTATTTTGTTTACAAGCGACGGATTCCTTAATTTTTTTATCGCTGCATTTTTAATCAAAATGATACCATGCGCGGAGTTTAGAGTGAGGCAATAGATTAAACATTTAGCCTGACGGTAGTGAAGTAAGAGAAATAACTGAAGAGAAGATGACAAAACAGGCACTGAAAATGTGTGAGATGTCATGGACATCGTCTGCTTGTGCAAATCATGTTCAACATGTGACGTCACACATCTCAGCAGCAATCGAAGAGCTTTTCAGGTGCTATAGCATAGCATTGAATTTTGATAACCTTGTCCAATCAAAGTGTCACCTTTGCAATAACGACAATAAGGTTAATTTTTAAAATCAATGAACCTTCTCTTTAATATGAGAATTAATAAATCAATTTTTGTTATTTGTTCATATTTCATTTAAGTTATCAATCTTGGTCAAATGTCATTTTAGGTCTGCAAATTGAAACTTTGTTGTGGCAATCAACATCAAAATTATGAAAATTTTCCCTGGAAAGTAGCATAATTTCAAAAGTGTTCAAATTCCATGAAACTTGTACCCAAGGGTTATCAAGTATCACAAATCATATGACACAAATTCCAGGTCACAAAGTCAAGGTCAAAAGTCATTATAGGTCAGTAGACTTGGACTATGTTTTCACAACTTAATATGAGCATTGATTAATTCATTTTTGTTATTTGTTCATTTTTCATGAAAGTTATCAATCTTGGTACAGATAATAATAAATAATTCTTCTGCTGATTCTTAGCCAATATTCAATTCAAAATGCTGATTATATTCAGAGGATTTCATTTTTTTGGGCCTTCTAATGGGCCACCCTGCCTTTAAATAATGTCCCAACCTCAATTTTTCATCATATCGAATTGCGTAATGCAGGCGAGACCGCCATAAGCGTTTCCCTTGTTTATGAATGAAAATGAATAAATGGACAGGAATTATCATGCGTTGTGGATTAACTTGAATCAAAATCTGGACTGCCACATTGTTAAGGCTTGTGTATTCACTGAGCTCCGTGTTAAAAGCTACGGAAATGTGAAACGTATTACATTTTACGTCGTCATAAAAAAAATGCTGCAGTTCTGCTCCGTCATATCTGAATGAACCTTTTAAGAGTAAAACCCTGTATATGCTACATGTACAATGTACATGTTCCAGAAGTGGACTGTGGCAGACCATTGTGTGTTCCATCGGTGGACCAAAGCCAATAACAAGTCTGAGATAAAGGTATAGTAAATCATTTGTACAGTTTTTACAAAAGGAAATAACATCTTTTTCATTTTCTTTTTCTTAGATATCATTAAGTGATGTGCAAGGCACAGGTAAAGATGGACGAGTACTCAAAGAAGATATGCTACGTCATTTAGAACAGCTGGAATCAGGAGTACCTCAGTGGAAACCAGGTATTTCTTGAAGTCATATGCAATAAGCGAGTTTGCAATTATTTGCGCATTGGCCGATAAAGATCATTCGTTCCCAAATTGTAAAACCATTTAGACGAATACTGGTATCGTGCTCATGAAAGATATGTAATCAGTATTCATTTAATATGCACTGACAGGCGACAGTACATTTATCTGATACACAGGTGGAAGTATTCTTCTCAAGAGGCAAACGTGTAAAAGATCTGTGGATATTTTGGAGTCATGGGTTCCGAAGCTATTGACGAACTGGCTCATTGCTTTTTCTTAAATTGGCAATGGGATATTATTTCTGTTTTTCTTCATAAATTTTCTGCATAGGTTAGAAACAAAGCTCTGATATTTGGTTCATAACATTTGATAAAAACATGTTTAACTGACATGTTGATAATTATAATAATAATAGTGAATGGTTCTTAAAAAGTACTTTACAAGTTAACTGACCAAAGTGCTTGCAGTACCATGTAATACCCATGTTACTTTATTCAATTACGAATCTGCACATTACAGTGCACACACTCCACTCCACTGGGGAGAAATCCAGCCAGTCACATTTTTGCATGGATGCACATGCTATTGTGAAAGGTCCCTAAAAACGTATTGAAACATATGATATACTGGAAAAAACTGAGAATTTCAAAAAATCTGCCTTGTGATTCATATATTTTGCAGCATGATACTTTTATGAATCTGGAGCTCTTACAAATTTCATGAAAGCATCTTGCACTTGAAACTTTCTGGATTCATAGTACCGGTAGTCTTTTGAAAAAGAAGACAAAATTGTCAAAGATAGCTCAGTTGGAAAAGAAAGTATGTAATACTTGACAGGGAGTATTAAGTTTGCAGAGGTGATGCTTAAAGTTGATATTCATAGAAGAGCCCTAAATATGAAGATATTCATATCTACAGAAAGCTTATAAGCCATACAATGAGCTTGGATGACATTCAAACAATATAACACTTCCAAAAAAGCGAAATTAGGGTGAAAACAATCACCCTATTCTCTGGGACAAATTTGCCCTATTGTCATCCGAAACGGCCTTTACCGGTAGCTGTGACGTAGGAAAAGGGAGGCGTGGCTAGTGTGCCACTTCCGTGTATCTAGTAGAATGCATGTATAACATTATAAGGCTGAAAACACAGCTTCAACTTATGTGTTATTTTACCCTTACTATAGAATAAATTATAATACAACATCGTTTGTAAGTTACTTCTCATTAATATTTCCATCTTGACATTCTAAGAAATGTATTATTTGTGAAATAAAAACGCTGAATAATGGGGAAAAAGAAGGTGAAACTATGGCTGTGTCCCCGGCTTTGTTGTACAGCAAGCCTGCATATATTATATGGGGATTTGGGTGCCAACGATTTTTACCACCATGTAGTTTCACTTTGACATATCAGTCGGAGACTTCACCTCTTCCACTATGGAAAAAACAGTTAGTATTGATTTAATCATTATTATGAATAAAATAAAATTCAAACAAATAGAAGAATATTTCATTTAGTAGATCGTATCATGGCTAGATTAGCTGGAAAAATCGAGGCGATTCTGCTGTTGTTACGATTCATCTGCGAGTAGTGCGGCTCTTGGCAGCCGCATTACCTACACGGCTGATCGCTGATTGAATTTAGTATCGCTGGCGGATTTACATTACCTGCGCGCACATCAAAACACACCGCACACACACAGTATACTATACGCTTGCATTTCAGTCGCGATAGACGAAACCCTTACGAAACCAAACCAAAACAAAACGGCGAGAAATACACTATTCTATGTAATTATAGTTATCGACAAATGAAAATGGAGAAGAAACATTATTCATTGTTATGTCAAAGGAAATTCCACCTCGGAACATGATTCTACTATAGGTAATTTTGTTTTGAAACACAGCTAGGTTGATTTTTCATACTATCTCCATGTACATACAGCTCAGCTGGCAAGCTAAAGCCAGTGAAAAAGTTGAGTTGTAAACAGTTATTTTACGGATATTGTCACTTTTCAATGCCAATAATGACATGAATATTGATATAAGGATATGTTTCAGGACGGGAGAAGACAACTGTATGTCAGATATTGACCATTCAGGCAATATTTCAATCGTTTTGAGAGAGTGGAACTGACATCCACTCTATGAACATTTGTGTGTAGATCGCAGTTAGTCTCTATAGCTGCGTGAAGCATATCCCGGCTCTGACATCACTCACAAAGCCACTTTCCCTTAGGCGATTTCGTAGGTCAGGATAGAGTCAATTTCGTGAAATTTGATTTTCATAAAACACAAAAACTGCACACTTTCATGGCATGTTAGCTGCATAAATTGCTTTAATAACTCATTCAATTATAAAATAAACTATATTTATTTGATTTTATTTCCTATAAGTATCAACTTTAATACTAAATTCAGTTCATTTATTCCTATTCCAGAAAATACATTAAAAATACATACTGTAGGTAAATACATGAAATATATACATATATACAACTTAAAAAAAAACAACAACAACAGTATAATACAGTCCAAATTTTACAAAATGGCATAATGGGAATTACGATGGCCATAGAAATAAGAAAATTATGATAATAAAAATAATATTTCTCTCTTTTTTTCTTCTCTGTTACACATTCCTCTAGTTGCTGAGGAGCTTGAACCTCCACCACCACAAGCCTTCCAGCCATCGCCCACAGCCAAAACCCCAGTCCCACCCCCTTTCACGCCCACCCCTGTACCTCCAAGAATCCCTGTCCGGGCCGTAGTCGGCCAGGACCGGACAGAACCCATCAAGGGTATCCACAAGGCTATGGTCAAAGCCATGGTAAGGTCTAACACCATACCCCACTTTGGGTACAAAGATGAGGTGGATGTGACAGAGTTGGTAGCACTTAAGTCTCACTTCAAGGCAGCTGCTGCAGCCAGGGGTATTCAGTTCTCTTTCACACCATTATTTATCAAGGTCAGTAATGTATGCTTATAATGCTTATAATCAGTGACTTAGCCTGGGTCAAGGCATTGAGGGGGCATTTGTATCATGAGGGCCACCAGTCTCACTCAGAAAATGTTATAATGCTAATTTACAAGGCCTCTCTCTAATTCGGGGGAGGATGGACAGATTTAGTGGAAAAATTGTAATGTGTACCATCAGTTTCTAATAATGATATCCCAGATGCCAAGATTTGCCTCATCAGTATTTGCTGATCTCCCTGAGAGCCCTGCAATCGTATCATTATCGCTGCTTTAGCTGAGCTACCTCGATGAGTTACTCAAGCATGCAAGAGATTTCTACTCACTGGGTACCCATTAACTACACTTAGGTGAGAGCAGTAAATGTAGGTTAATCTCTTGCAAAAGGACATTAGTGCCAAGAGACATTAGATTGTGCATGACTACAGCTCAATAATAGGGACTTTTAGATTTGCACGACGAGAACGTGGACTGCTCCGTGGACATCCTTTTAAGGCAATGTGACGTCCTTTTAAGGCACTGCCGGGCACTGCCTTAAAAGGACGTCACATTACCTTAAAAGGATGTCCACGGAGCAGTCCACGTTCTTGTCATGCAAATCTAAAAAGTCCCTAATGACTGCAACTGAGCAAGAGTTTTGTAGAAACTATGTCTTGCATGCCTCCTCAGCAACTCTCGAGTTACAGACCGATTTCAAACATCAGTTACCTGTGCAAGGTAGCTGAAAGGGCAGTCGTTACACAGATTCAAGATCACCTTCTTCTGCATGACCTATGCGCTGAGACACAGTCTGCCTACACCACAGCGTTGAAATGGCCCTTGTCCGTATACAGAATGACATTCTCTTATCCCTTGATCAAAGGAAAGAAGCTGTGCTACTTCTGGATCATTCATTAGCCTTCGATACTATAGATCACTCCATTCTGATTGAGTGCCTGTCTCAGCGTTTTGGTTTCTCTGGCCCTGTCCTTGACTGGATATGTTCCTACCTGCATGGACGTAGTTTTGATTGATTGATTGATTGATCCATTTTTATTTCAAATTCAGTATAAAAAACAGGTTATAAACATTTACAATGTACATATAAAAATCGACTTAAAGCCCAAGTCCACTCCAAAAATAACTTACTTTCAATAGAACCAGAAAAATCAGACAAACCAATCAAAAAAAGTTTGAGCAAAATCGGATAACTAATAAGAAAGTTATGAATTTTTAATGACATGAAAAACTTTGAAAATCACTACACAAATTGGCAACTCACTCAGTCTGTGACGTATGGTCCTCACTATCCACTATTTATTTATTTTTATATTGATAATATAAATTTCCTATTTTCCCCCTAAGAATCTTATTTCTTCACACCAGCATCCAAGTTAGATAGATAGTAATATGTTTGTGTGTGGATGCACTAATATAGAGTAATTTTTTTTCCAGTTAAATCATGAAAATTTTGAATTTTGATAAACTATTTATATAAAAATCAATAATTATGAAATACAATATTCAGAAAAATAGTATCAATTCTTCAAAATTTATAAAAGATTTTGGGAAATGTCATGCACGCAATATGATACAAATCATATAACCTGGGCAAAGGCATGGAGAAATCAAGTTTTGGGGGATAAAAAGGGAAATTAATGGGATTGAACTATATGAAGCAATTGATAAGTAGTGAGGACATGACGTCACAAACTGATTACCGGTACCAAATTGGCAATTTGTGTTGTGATTTCCATTGTTTTTTAGTTTTACATACTTTTTCAAAAAATCATAACTTTCTTATTAGTTATCCGATTTTGCTAAAACTTTTTTTGATTGGTTTGTCTGATTTTTCTGGTTCTATTAAAGGCAAGTTATTTTTGGAGTGGACTTGGGCTTTAAATATGTGAAACAAAGTAATAACATTTAAATACAAAATGTTGGAAAATGAAATAGGGTTTATCAGTAAAAGCCTACGTGGTTTGGTTTGACAAGTTGATACACCCATTACAAAGAATGAAAAACATTATATAAATTTCAGGTAGCTGGCGGTTACATACTAAATTGCATTTATCTTAAACATACTGGGACAATAAATGGCGCTTGTACTTATTTTCAAAGGAATTTCCAAATTGAGTATTGCGTATCAAGGGGGATAATGAATTCCATATAATGGGACCAACGAGCCGAATAGACTTAAAAAGAGAGTGAGATAATAGTAATTAGATATTTATATACCGCAAATTGCATAATGCCTCTAAATTGCATAATGCCTCATATTCATCAAGTATTCCGGTAATGTATCTAAAAAGTAACGATACATAATCATACACATTTTTAATCTATTAATATCACAAACGTTAAGAGTTTTAAATTTATAAAAAATAGGTCGTGATGGGGCCAGATAGTCTGCATTTGAGCAAATGGGTAATGCCCTTTTTTGAAGACGGTGTAATTTAGTTAATTTTGAGGGATAAGGACTAGCCCAGACAATAATACAATACATAACATGGGGTAAAATAAATGCATTATACATCAAAAATAAAATTTGTAAAGGATTGAAGTGTCTCATGTGACAAAGTAAACCAATATTGCGAGAAATTTTCGAACAAATATAATTAATGTGAGGATCCCATGATAAATAAATGTTCATCCAACACATCACTTAAATATGTAATTGTTGAACAATTTACTATTTCAGTAGTATTAATAAAAATGGATATGTCATTATAAACATCTGACTTATTTTGGGGATTACGGAACACTGCATATTTAGTTTTCAGAACATTCAATGATAATTTATTACATAAAAGCCAAGAATGCACAAATTATAAAGGTTCATTACCGGTAATTGCATTAATCAAGAACAGAAAGTCTGAGTGTAAAGCTACAAGAGTAGTATCGTCTGCAAATAATACATAATGAAAGAAATGTGTACATTTTATTATATCATCAATATAGATTAAAAACAGAAGGGGGCCGAGTAAACAACGATTGTCAGAACAATGTGAATTGTATACAGTGTATTGTTTTCTATCAGTTAGGTAGCTATTAAAACATTTATAAGGTATACCACGAATTCCGTAATATTGCAACTTAGATAATAAAATTGGATGAGATAATGTATCGAAAACTTTGGATAAATCCATGAATATTGCAACTACATGTTTATTTTTATCAATGAAGTTTAAAATGTTGTCGTGCAAATTAATTAGAGCAAACTTGACGGAATAATTTGAACGAAAATCACATTGATTACTACAAAGAATATTATTTTGAGAAAGAAAAGAATACAGCCTGTTATATACAATTTGTTCTACAATTTTTGAAAATATAGGTAATACTGATATAGGCCTGTAATTATTACAATTATTCTGATCTCCTTTCTTGAACACAGGTATGACTTTAGCTAGTTTCATACTTGATGGAAAAACACCAGTATTTAACGATATATTACAAAAATAAATAATTGGTTCTATAATGAAATTAATGGTGGATTTTACAATATCATAACCAGCACTCTTTTCACTATCAAACTGCTTAACAATATTGCATATTTGGTAACAGGCATAAAAAATAAACTATTTTCAAAATGTTCAGAGTAACAGACTGGTGTTTGTAAATTACCAATTTCATCAGACAGATCCTGACCAATATTAACAAAGTGCTTATTAAAAATGTTTGCATTAGCAACTTGATTGTGAATGACATTATTACCTTGTAAAAAAGATTCCTGTAATTTTGCTTTACTTTTACCTAATGTATTATTAATAAATTTAAATCATGTTTTACTTTTTTAAATTGTTCATAATGATAGCTCCTTTTTGCTTGCCGTATTACAGAATTTAGTTTATTATGATATTGTTTATATTTTGTCTCACTTTGATTGTTAGAAGTACAGCGAAAAATTTTAAAGAGACGATTTTTCTGTTTAATTGACTATCAGACTTCAATATTGCATGTGTAATCCATGGTTTTTTAATCTTAATAATAATTATATTTGCTTATATAGCACCTAACACTTACTTTATCAGAAGTCTCTAAGCGCTCTACAATAATGCAGCATACCGTAATTACCCTGGCTTTATATTTTGTTTCTTTTCCTTAAATGGCATATATTTATCTAATTAAGAAACAAAATATTTTAAAAACTGATCATAGGCAAGATTGGCGTCAATCACTTTCAAACTGTAAGACCAATTAGGTTTGACAAATCATGTGATAAAGACTGTAACGCACATGGGGTAATATGACGAACTAATGAAGAATTATTTTTATAATCTTGATTAGTATCAATAACAGAAGACAAATGAAATACAGGATAATGGTCACTCAAGTCTGAGAGAAGGATACCTGAAACAGAATTATGATCCATCGAATTAGTAAAAATATTGTCAATAATAGTGGCAGAAGTAAAACTAACACGAGTAGGCTTATTTATAATGGGGGAAAAACCCATAAAAAAAGCGTATCCAAATAATTCTGTATCATATTGCACAGGTTATATTGTAAAATATCTAAATTGAAATCACCCATAATAAAGCATGTTTGAGATTTTTTGTGTCTATTAATAACATTTAAAACAGGATCAAGTGAATCTATGAAGTCGTTAACATTGGATGAAGGTTTACGATAAATTACACCTACAATTGTATTTTTCTTATTTTTCCCAATAATTTAAACAAAAAGAGAATTAACACCGTCTACCGACAACTTAACTTTTAGTAAAACTCAAACATTGACATTTTCTTTCTCAAATAATCTGACACCTCCTCCTCGGCCTTCGATTCGATTCTCTTGATAAAACGAATATCCTGGTAAAGAGAAATTAATTGATGAGTTATTAATCCATGTCTCGGTCACACCTATAACAGAAAATGGAAACTTCTGGAGATGTAAATCATCACATAATTTATCGAAATTTTAATTGAGACTTCTAGCGTTGTAATGTATGAGATCAAGTTTATTAGTCGATGCGGCATTAGATATGGAGTTACAAAATTGATCAAAGTCATTTGGGAGTAAAATTCAAAGTACTTTCGTCATAACTGTCATCAATATTAAAAGAAAAGTCACATTCTTGGTACTCACGGGCAGTCATCTGTGTGCGTGGTTAGTGAGTCACATTACGCAGAGAAATGCGAGTCACAGACGCTCATTGTCGTGTTCCGAAGTGATAATAATAATAATGATAATAATAATAGGCATTTCTATAGCGCCGTCTATCTAGATAATTCTATTCCGAGGCGCATTTATTATTACCCCGGCTTTAGCCTAGCTGCCGTTTATACAGCGCTCCAGCATTTCAAGGAATTAATTCCTGCCTGGTACCCATTTACATCACCTGGGTTGAGTGTGGCAAATGTAGATCAATGTCTTGCCAAAGGACATTAGTGCCGCAGTGGGACTCGAACCGTGATCGACAGTCCGGCGACGTATCCACTCGACCACGACACCTCTTGCGTCCATCAGTCGTCAAGGTGAAGATTCTACCATCCATCGACCATATATGCGAGGTGTTCTTGTGCGATAGCATCTTGAAGTACAAGTCTTGTCGCTCTGGTGTCAGGTCCTCGTGGATGACTACACCGGTGTTCGTCAGTCTCGACTTGGCAGCGTACATCAAGCTTCGCGCGTTGTATCTCGAGAATTTGACAATGATTGCTTTCGGATGCTGTTTCTGCTGCTGGGTGCTGGGACGCCTCGGGGTGATCCTGTGGCTCCTGTCGATGTCATGGGCAGCAAGATTGATGCCCATTTTGGTGGCGAGTTCGAGGATGACTGTGTCGGTCTTCTCGTTTGGAGTCTCGGGGACGCTGTACACACGGAAACACTGACGACGAGAGTACTGCTCTTGCTTCTCAAGCGCCATTTCCAGCAATTTCACCTTCTTCTTGACCTTTTCAGACTCGATCGAGATGCTGTTGATCTTGTCATCACTTTTCTTCATTTCGAGTTGAAAGGCATTGTGAAGATCAGTGGCGAGCTTCTCGTAAATTTCGGTGTAAACAGCTTCAACAATCACTTTCACAACAACCGGGGAGCGGAGGGCTTCCAACACCTGCTTGCCAATGAGTTCTTTCATGTGCTCATCTGTATCAATAGATGGATTAGCATCTGAATGGGAAGCAAGGCTGAGTGACCAGCAGCGTGAGTGTCATCGCTAACGGCTCGGTCATGGTCTCTAGCCTCGGCTACTTCGGAGGACTCTGTCGAGCCATCTTACTTGACAGATTCAAGCCGAACCTCAGATCTGGGAGGCTTTTTCTCCTGCATTTTTCTTGTCGGTAGCATGGTCGAAATTTCTTCTAACTTGGTCCAAATGAAAAATTGATGAACCGACGAATAAAACTGACTGTAAACTTTGAAGCAAAATAAAGTAAAAGCGCAAATTTAGGTGAACATTCAGTCAATTTACAGTAGTGTCACTACCACAGCTACTCATGGTAGATCACATAGACACATTGTCAAGATTGGGAATGCTGTATCGAAGTCTGTTGATGATGCGTGTGGAGTCCCTCTAGGGTCGGTCATTGACACGACACGACACCCAAATCTACAGCATCTTCAATCATGCTGACCAAGACACTGCCATTGCTAAAATCTACAACTGTCTACGAGATATCCGAACGTCGTCTACCATGAATAGATTGACACTGAACGATAACGAGACAGAGGTAGTACATTTCACTTCAAAGTTTCTACCAAGGTGTCTTCCTGGCATCAGCATACACGTTAGGAGGGGAAGAAATATCCAATACAGCAGTTGTCCGTAACCTCGGCGCAATGATAAATCAACACCTTAACCATGAAGGCCCATGTGGGTAGGACATGCCGTTCAGCTATCTGGGCTCTCCGCAAGATGGGAAACATCCGCGGCTATCTTAACCAGCATACCACAGAGATGTTAGTACATGCGTTTGCGACGTCGTGGCTTGACTCGTGCAACTCTCTGCCGGGAAGCCTACCTGATTTAGAGATCATCAAACTACAGCGTGTACAGAACATTGCTGCAAGGATTGTCATGAAGGCCAGAATACAACAATACGTGAGAGCGGCTGACCCAGCTTGTGTTCTGATTGGTCGATGTTTGATACATTGCCTGCTCGTAGCTATGTTTGGCCTATGAGCTGGTATATCTTGCTAATAACACCTTTGACATGAGTTAAGGCAAACAAATTGTAATTTTTTCATGAAGAACTTGGTATGACTAGGAAGATAAACGTATTAGCTTCAGATTGATGTAAAAATCTTTTGATTTCGTTTACTACAAGGTGCTAAAAAGTGGTTTCAAAATGTGATCAACTTTAGGAACAGTCAGCCCAAGTATACACTGACTTCGAACCTGTGCAGAAAACTCAACTGATAAAGTTGTATGTTGTAGAGGTGTTGTGGTGTAGTGGATAAGTGTCTGTGAACCACACGGTGCAGTGTACTTCTCCCTGTCACAGCACTAATGTCCTTGGGCAAGATATTCATCTACATTTGCCATACAGGACCCTGGTGAGGTAAATGGGTACCTGGCAGGAATTAATTCCTTAAAAAAGCTTGAGTGCTGTAATGGCAGCTGTGCTAAAGTCGGGATAAGATTACTGGAGTGACAAGAGTGGCACATGAACCTTATACAAGAACCCACTTCTTATCCCTTCGCCGACGAAGTCGGAGGGGATATAGAAACGCTGCTGTCCGTCCTTTCGTCCGTCCGTCCGTAACAAATTTGGTTTCCGATCGATAACTTCAGTAATGTTTGACGGATTTTAATGAAATTTGATATGAAGGTACATGGTATCAAAACACAGCCTAAGTTCGATTTCGGAGTATGTAGGTCAAAGGTCATAGCTCATTAAATATGCGAATCTGGTTTCCTTTCGATAACTTTAATAATGTTTGACGGATTTTAATCAAATTTGATATGAAGGTACATGGTATCAAAGCACAGCCTAAGTTCAATTTCCGAGTATGTAGGTCAAAGGTCATAGCTCATTTAATATGTGAAAAAATACACATCTGGTTTTCGATCGATAACTTTAGTAATGTTTGACGGATTTTAATGAAATTTGATATGAAGGTACATGGTATCAAAACACAGCCTAAGTTCGATTTCGGAGTATGTAGGTCAAAGGTCATAGCTCATTAAATATGCGAATCTGGTTTCCGTTCGATAACTTTAATAATGTTTGACGGATTTAACTCAAATTTGATATGAAGGTACATGGTATCAAAACACAGCCTAAATTCAATTTCGGAGTATGTAGGTCAAAGGTGAAAGGTCATAGCTCATTAAATATGCAAAAGCACCTAATTATATATGTGAAAATGTGGTTAATTTCCTTGCCTAGTAATATAATAGTATAGTCTAATGGAGGTAACTTGTTCTGACGTATATAGGCCAGTTGTACCCTGCGAGGGGATGCTATGCTTTGCGTTGACTTTTCTAGTATTATCATTATTATGTTTCCTATCTGTAGGCAGCTTCAATGGCCCTCTCCTTCTTCCCTGAGATTAATACGAGTGTAGATGAACAATGTGAGAACAGGACATATAAGGTAAGATCATTCAAATCAACATAGATCCTGCTGTCTTCAGGCTTGGCATGTTTAAAACAACTACGTTTTTAAATCACCTGTTTGTTTGTTTTACATCAAAAATATCTCATAAACACATAAATTGCCTTTCAATTTGCTATTATATTCTTGCTTAAATATCTTGGTTTTGTATTTACTTTGGCTTAAAGGGATAGTTGAGTTCTTGTTTAAGACCACAAATGCCTTCAAAGTGCATGGTTATTGCTCTTATTCTTATTTATGACATTTCTAGTGGCCATTTAGGACCTAAAATTTCTATGAAGGTAATTTTATACCCCAAAATGTGAGAAATTTAGATTAAATACAATCAACCCAAATCACCTCCACTTAAAAAAAATATTGACTGTTAATTAATTAAGTAATTAATTAATAACAACAGTACACGGGCCGGCTGGTTGTGCTTATAACCAACACGAAAAAGCAAAAAAAAATTGGCTGAAATAAGACGTATAAGGTGGTATCTTGTTTTTTCAACGGCTTGTTCAAAATTATCTAATATTTGTGGGGCACCACAAATATTAGAAATGGTTATATTTACGGATATTTCAGCCGTCTCTGAACCGATTTTGATCAAACAAAGATGGCCTTGTCATTTAAATTGTATTTTCTTTCAAATTTGACACTCAGTTTTTCATTATCTAACAAAAAAATTATTGTGTGTAGCGCCCTCTGCAACAAAACTCAACTATCCCTTTAAATGATTCCACAATTGCTAATTAAAATAGATCTACTAGGGAAGAAACATCTTTCTCCACTATATTTTTCTCATTTCATCTCTTCTATAATTTCCTAAAGATTTTCTTTGTCTCTTATCATTTATCTTCTCTTTCTATCATTCCTCATGTTATATTTTCTTTTATCCTTCAATTTTCTTGCTACACTTTCATCTTATCATCCCTTCATATATTTTTCCCTCTTCCCATCTATATTTCCTTGTAATCTACATTTTATTCATTCTATCGTCTTCTATTTATTTCTTTTGTTATTTCTTTTGTTATTTCTGGTATTTTACTCCTTTTTTCATTCATCTTCACTTTCTATCTTTCCTCATGCCATTCTTTGTTTTATTCTACTATCTTCTTTTAACTTTTTCTTTGTTTTCTTTTATCCTTCACTATGTATGTATGTATGTATGTTTTTTTACTTTCCTTCTTCTCTTCCTACGATGCATTTTTATGCCTCTGCAATGAAGTAGCCGGAGGCATTATTTTTTCGGGTTGTCCGTCCGTCCGTCTGTATGTACCGTCCGTCCGTCCGTCCGTCCGTACGTCCCGTTCTCGTGATTGCGTTATCTCAAGAACCTATTGGTGGATTCCTGCCAAACTTGGGTCATGTATGTATCTTGCAGAGCCAATGATCTGAGTAGATTTTGGGTCATGAGGTCAAAGGTCAAAGGTCATGGGGCTCATTATGTATGCAAAAATAGCTTGTGATCGCATTATCATTAGAACCGCTGGACGGATTACCATCAAACTCAGGACATATGTGTCTCTTGTAGAGCCAATGACCTGATTAGATTTTGGGGTCATGAGGTCAAAGGTCAAAGGTCATGGGGCTCATTATGTATGCAAAAATAGCTTGTTATGGCATTATCAATAGAACCGACTGATTGATTGCTATCAAACTCAGGACATGTATGTATCTTGCAGAGCCAATGAACTGATTAGATTTCAGGGTCATGAGGTCATAGTTCAAAGGGTCATACATGTATAAGAGAAATAGTTTGTAATCACGATATTCTGAGAACCTGTTAATGGATTACAATCAAACTTGAATTTTAAAAATTGCTTCTGTTTTGGTTTGTAAAATCGCTTCATGGCGGAGGCATCATTTTCGACTGTGTGCAGTTGAAGATCCATCTAGTTGCTCATGTTATTCTTTTTTTATGTCCTTCTGTCGTCTTCTCTTTCAATCTTTCCTCATGGTATGTTTTGTTTTCATCTTTCTCCTCTTCCTATTTCCTTCTAATGTTTCCCTCTATCTTTCTCATTCTGTCATCTTTTCTTCTATCATTCCATATGTGTTTTTTTTTTTTTTGGGGGGGGTGCAGTGTACAATTGGCTACCTCAGGCTGACTGGTGAAAAAATGCATTACGGTAATGCAACTTTAAAAAATTTTTTTTTACTAAATAGGCCTGACTTCATCTTCATCAGTTGGCCAAATAGCCCACTATTTCTGATCCGGAAAATAAGCAAGATCACGAAATAGCTGGCTATTTGTGGGACATCTTCACTAAAAAGTAGATCCTCATAAACATGACAGTCCCCACAGTATAGCTCACAAAATTTAGCAATGAAGCAGCATGAAGTAATGTAAGTGGATTCATCCAGCTCAGTTGAAAAATATGGACTTGTCGCTGGCTTAAATCATGCAGCTTTTTCAAATTATATTTTGGCAGACCTTGCGGCCTACCAGTTGAGAAGCCGCGTTTTAGAAGATGGTTGCAGGTCTACTGAACAATTTTCTTAAATTTGATGACTAAGTTATTAATCCCCCCTCCCTAACTAAAATCACTCAACTCTAGGCAGCTCATAACATCGGCTTTGCCATGGACTCACCTCAAGGTCTAATAGTACCCAACGTGAAGAATGTCCAAGCCTTGACCCTGATGGAAGTAGCCCTAGAACTCAACAGGATCATGGCCCTTGGGTTGCAAGGCAAGCTGGGACAAGATGACCTAACAGGGGGCACGTTCACACTGTCAAATATAGGCACAGTAAGTTCCATCAGTTTAAATTATTTTAGTAATGATTGGTCACATAGCATATCACCAGTCACTAAGTCTCATAGCTATTTAAAAAAAATAATTGTCAAGATGATTGCATTGTGAAAAATTATTCATTTATATATTGATCAAAACACATTTTATATGGACATCATAATCAAGGCAGTGACAATTAAACTTTATGGTTTTGTGTAGCATAAAAATTGTAGCTTAAAGGTACTACAGGTATGTCCCATTTGCAGGCCAAAAAAATTAAAAGGTTAAAAACGGCATTGAAAGATAACACTAATCTAAAACTTCCCTCAAAACAAAAGGGCTTGAAATGTCTTTGTGGGAAAAATAACGACCGTTAGTTGTCGAATCAAATTTAGCGAGCGCGATTGATTAATTAAATAGTCTGATATTCAGACCCTTGTACCGAATGGTCGTACATTTTGTGCTGCACAAAGATTCAATCAGTTTAATTTTGGCCATTACAAGAAGTGGGTTATTGATGTAGACAATTTCTACAGAATTTGATGTTGGCTGCAAAGGGATACACTACCTTTAAAGAGGAGCAATCTATATTTTAGATAGTTGATTATATTATGCAACACCTACGCATGTGTCTAGTATATGATATTTTGAAATGAAGTGGGATGATGGTATTTCTTAGATTTTCATCATGACAGGATTATCAATCATTGTCACTCCTAAAATATTCTGAGATTTAAGATGACTGTATGCATACAACTTCAAATGTGGGCACAGTAAGAGTATTTCCAAATGGATTTATATATCTTTATTTGGCAGTAAAAGAATGAATTTGAAAAAGACCCTTTCAAAATATAGAACTACAATATAATAATAAGATTACATCATAAGATTACATCAGCATATTGTCTGCTGAGAGCCAGAGAACCAAGGTGTGAACTCGTATCATGTAACACAGAGGTGACACCCTCTGGGTTTCAGACGATATTTTGTATTTAATACACTGTTGTTGCTTCTAGTATAAACTGTTTTTTGTTCTCACCTTTCTTATTAGATTGGCGGAACATATGCAGATCCTGTAATTTTTGCACCAGAGGTAGCTATAGGAGCAATAGGAAGAATGCAGGTAAGCAACATTGAACAGGTTAATCATCAATTCATGCTGTCACACAGATGTTCAACATTCAATTAAAACGATAAGAATTAAAATCTGGAAAAGCAAAAAAAATAAAAGAAGTAGGTTTAGTTTGTATTCTTTATTTCCTTTAATAGAGTCTCATAATACATTTCTGGGGGAAATGCCATGAGGCAATTGTCTCAGTTTTTATAGAAATATCACTAATTTGTTTTTTTATTGGTTTTGTTTTCCAAATTCCAACATATATCTTTGTAGCCTTAATCCTTCATCACTTACCAGGCCCACTGGAACCCTCTCTTTGTAATAGCCATTCTTGGACTCCGATGCTCAACAAGTGCAAAAGAACCTTAATGATGATTATTATTGATACATGTACAGGGTGTATTAACAATTGCAAATTTCACAGTTTATGAAAACAGGCAAGGTTACACGGCCTAAATGCGTTTTAACAAAGTCAACAAACATACCCTTTTCCCTGATTTTTTGCCTATTTTACACCCTAAATGTATCATGCACGTCACCCCCCTTTACCAGCAAAAACTACCCTTTTCATGCGATTTGGGGGTCGCGCATTCATACAGCAATGTATTAGACTCCAGCCCTGGGGGAAGGCTTTCTGTCATGAACACTTTACTCACGTAACCCTGAACCTCACCTAGAAGCCATTCACAACACGGACCTAACTGTACATGTATCCTTTTGATGAAATACGTGTAAATCACATAGCAAATGTCCCCTCAGCAATTATTATCTCACCACTAATATGCACCAAATCTATATCATCCATTGATTTCTTTCTTTCCCTCTCAGATACTACCTAGGTTTGATGCAGATGGTGACCTGGTCAAAGCCCACATCATGAAGATCAGTTGGTCAGCGGATCACAGGGTCTTGGATGGAGCGACCATTGCAAGGTTCTCAAACCTATGGAAATCCTACCTAGAACAACCTGCTACCATGCTCATGGACATGAAATAAATTACTCATATGCTGCAGATTTTTATTTACAGTGTATTTACAGTGTAATATATAGAACATGGTTGCTACGGAGTGTGTCTGCTGAACACAGTTCACTTAAGCAACGTGAAGCCAACTTCAAATTATCATTTTCTTCAGCTGATGGTGTTGGGAGAGTATTCACTCGGGCAATGAATAAATGAATATGTCTGCTAGAGTTTGCATGTTGATTGGCTTCATGTGTAAGATTGAACCAGTATTTAGTTAATTTGGATTGTAAGAGTGTCTGCAGTGTGTGTAGACTCCTTCCTCAGTGCGTTTCATGACTTGGTATAAATGAGGGTGATTCAAGAAATGTTTTCAAAAACCTAGGTACCTCTAATACGTGGAGTATATCTCTTCGTGAAAGAATTACCAACCTGTTGAATAATAAATCTGAAATAATTTTGGTTGGAGTCTGTTGATGGAAGATACATATTGTACCAAAATCAGCTTTATATGGGTTTAACATTGTTGGTCTTTCTTAAAGAGATGGTTGAGTTCTGGGAAGAGGTGAAAAATAATTTGTGAGCGTTATCATTGTATAATGCATGTGTAGAAGAACATCAGAGAAAAAATGTTCCCTGAAAAGCATGGCTCTTCAAATGCCTTAATATTCTAAATATGGCATGTACTGTAACATCATAAAAATCGGGACAGATTTTTATGCCAAATGTTCGTGTAGTCCCATATACATCTTTCTGTGTACAGTGCTTGTAACTTTACCAAGACTGGGCCAAATTTCTTATCATTTTGATGATTCCAGAACCTTGCAGTACACACCAATACTTATATGCTAGATGATCAACCTTTTCTGATTGATTCCACAATGTTTCTTTCACAATGCAATCGCATGACCAGAACTCAACTTTATCTTTAATACTACAAGGATCGTATGATGGATTTAGTCTGTACCCAGTGTCTCCACAGCCACTAAGTACTCTTTGTAATATTTTTGGAAAATTGGTTTTGGCTGAATCTCCTTTCTTTGCTTTTTAAATACGGGTTTGTAGCTTTTGTGAGGTCTAATGATTCCTCAAATTTCCTGCCTATTACACATTTTCAGTGATTATGTAACTTGTTATATTTTATCATGGATTTATCAGGCATTCTTTGTGAAACTATCAAACCAATAAGCCAGTTCGTAAATAGCTTCGGTACGCATGACTCCAAAATATCCACAGATCTTTTACACGATGGATACGTCCCACTTGTGCATTTTAGAATAATCACTGCTGAAGTGATGGAGATGCTTCATGAATACCTTTTGTTTGCCTCTTGAGAAGAATACTTCCACCTGTGTATCAGATATATGTACTGTTGGTGCATGAATGAATACTGATTAAAAAACTTTCATGAGCAAGATACCAGTATTCGTCTCGATGGGTTTTACAATGTGGGAACAAATGACCTTTATCTGCCCATGCGCAGATAGTATTCTGAACTGGCTTATTGCACAAATTCAAAACACTAAATGAGAATTATCGAGTTTTCTCTCCGTCTCTCGTATATCTGGCAAGTTATTGGAGCTGATTTGTGCCATTTTGTATATATATAGAGATTCACTCTTGGATTGTAATGTTCTATTAAATATCATCATAGATTCTCATTCACTCAAGTGTATCTTTAAAATTCTCATATCCCAGAGGCACAACAAATTTTCAATATCTTTTTAATGTTATATATACATGTAGTTCATATTGTCATCCTTTTATTTTTTATTTATGATAGCTTTTTAAAGGTATAGAATGATTTGAGGAATTTGCTGCATTTTTTCTTCTTCTTCCTTTTATCAAAACAAGGACAGGAATGTCCCTTTGTCACTAATGATCGTTTAAACATGATTTTTCATTGCCGATGTTTTCTTTGGGAAATATTATAGCATTTTTTAAGTTAAGGTAGCTAGTTGATAATAGAAAAACATTAACATTTATTTAAAAAAAATGTTTTCAGCTCTCTTTTTGGGGGGATAGTTTAATCATCACAGTGTGTAGCATAAACCTACTGATCACGATTTATTGTGCAATTTTCTAAATTTGTCTGGATAATGTGGAAAGGGTTTTGGATATTTTTGTTAAATTTTGATTTTTTCTTTTTCTTTTCGTTTTGATACAAAAAATAAAAAAGTACACACTTTGAAAATATCCTACAAACTGATAACTTCACTATATCTGCATGATTTTTCTCATAAAATTATGGTTGAGGGTCTATTTAATTGGATGGTACTGATTAGCAATATTTTATGCATATCAGGCATCAATTACAGCATAAATCGTACGACCATTCGGTACAATGGTCTGAAAAATCAGACTATTACTTACTGGCTCTATAGCTCCAAAGTCGATTCGACAACTAATAGTCGTTATTTTCCCACTTAAAGACATTTTCAAGCCCCCTTTTTTTGAGGGAAGTTCTAAATGAGTATTGTCTTTCAAATGGCGTTGGTATTTAACCTTTTCATTTTTTTGGCCTGCAAATGGGATATAGTACCTTTAATATGAGAATTATTGTTGTTTGTTCATATTTCATGAAAGTTATCAATCTTGGTACAAACAATAGTCAATAATTCTTCTGATGATTCTTAGTCAATATTCACTTCAAAATGCTGATTAGATTCAGAGGATTTCATTTTTGGGGGCCTGCTAATGGGCCACCCTGCCTATAAATAATGTCCCTACCTCAATTTTTCATCATATCGAATTGCGTAATGCAGGCGAGACCGCCGAGAGCATTTCCCTTTTTCATTATTATAGCCATTATTAATTTGATAGTACCATTAGCTAAGACGACGTACAAAAATATCACTTATTTCTGTTTTTCTTCCAAGTGCCTTCACTTCAAATAGTATAGCATGGTCATCCTCTGGGCCAAATTTGGTACTTTTAGAAGAATCTGAACTAAAATATTCATTACATACCAGACTAAATGGAATTTCTTGTCGGCATAATGCTTTAGTCATTTTGAGGGAAGGTTCATGACTCTGCTAGCTTTGTACTCACGGTGTCAAAGTTACTTATAAAAGACAGAAGAAAAAAAAAAAAGATGCACTTTCGTTTCGCCCTGCAGAGACCTACAAATGTCCAACATTTACCCATTGGAATCCGGATAGTTTAGGGATCTACATGTTTACAAATGTTATGTCATGTCTGCAAAGTACTTGCAAAAGTTCATTAATTTTGGCCAAAAATCAAACATTTTGAAAAGCCCTCTTTTAAGGTGATTAGGTCAGGACCCCATTCTGCCCCCCAAAAAGTGTACTACCCTTTATATCTTGATAACACTCGTTTTATAGGAGGCAAGTTGGCCCAATCAGTAAAGCGTCTACCCGTCGAACCACAATCGCGGGTTCGAATGCAACCCAGAGTGGTGTGTTAGTGTGGCCCTCCCTTGTTTCATAGACGCAGGCTCAGCCTGTTTCTATTAGAAGCCATTATCTGGTTAATGGCCGAAAACGGATAAATTTTGCCTAATAGAAACCGACCTTCTCCGCTATTATCCGGATAATGCCTGTGAGAGCTGTGACGCGTTCACAGGCAAAATTATCCTTTTAGAAGAATAATTCAGGGGAAGCTAACCGGATAACGCAAGTAGAAACTCACGCCATTCCAATAGAGTGCACATAACGGAGAAAAATCGGAGTGATCACGTGATCAGAATATTTGACCCGACACTAAAAGCCCAGGTTGACCTGGCAGTCCCACAATACTTTGTAGTGACCTTAGCCAAAGTCCAATGAACTTTTATTCACGGCCTTTTGACCGCCTAAATCGGAGCAGTGTATTTATCTGGATATTACACGTAGATAGAAACTGCCCATTACCTGGTATTTAATATACGCTATTTTCCGGAAAACAAGTTAACTGGATAATTTCAATTTAACTAATAGAAACATGCTATATATTACAGTGGAAAACTAGGCGTTGTGGCGTGCGCCTGTAATCCAGCTAACAGTGAAAGTTACAAACCGATTCAGCCGAGGACGCAGGTTTGAAACTGAGTCACGTCTTTCGGATGGTGACGTTAAAGGTCGGTCCCCAGACGTAAATAATCATATCTGATTGATACACGTCTGTAAAAACCCAATACACACACATGGATCTTCGAGTTCGACTAAGCGCAGTTGAAAATGATGCCTCCGCCATAGAGCGATTTTACAAACCAAAACGGAAGCAATTTTTTTAAAATTCAAGTTTGATTGTAATTCATTTACCGGTTCTCAGAATTTCGCGATTACTGTTATAGGTTTTCATATACATGTATGACTCTTTGATCCTTGACCTCATGACCCTAAAATCTAATCAGTTCATTGGCTCTGCAAGATGCATACATGTCTCGAGTTTGATGGTAATCTGTCTATTGGTTCTAATGATAATGCCATCACAAGGTATTTTTGAATCCATTAATCGGTTCTTGAGATAGATCACGAGAACGGGACATATGTACGGACGGACGGCCAACCCGAAAATATAATTAAAGGGGTTAAGTTGAGGCCCGTTTATGTTGCATGTTATTAATCCACTGCACTATTCATATAGGAGCTGGGGGACCCCCTGGTGTAATGATCCATCTTTACACTTCCAGTCAGTTTTACTGGGAGGAGAGATCTGAGGGTTAGTGGGTAACAGCGATTCCTTTCGCCTTTCGTCATAAACTCATATGGCGTCGTAATCGTAATATGTCAATATATGCATTATTGTTTACATTGTGCACTTGGAAAAATGATAGTACAACCAATATACTTTTAAAGTCTCACATTATTTTATTTTCAATAAAATTTTATTCATAATACTTCTGACAGGTTTCAATAAATGAATACATGTACAAAGCCATTCAGTTTCTACATACAAATGAAACTGGACAACATGAATACATATTCTTTTTCTCACATTTCTAATAAGCATAACATTAAACCCGACTTATAATAATGTCATGTCATGTGATACAATATAATGGCAACTTTTCTTATCAATAAAAAAAAGCTTGGTTCTTTCATTTTAAAATAAAAATACACATACATGCAAGGCACATGCATGCTAAGCTTTGTCTCACCTGCGTCTCGTGAGAGAACACAATAGGCATACAAAAATTTTGACATTTCAGGATCTGAATTTGCTTCTGGCAGTTAACGCTAAGCAATTAAGGTAATGTTGCCTACACTTTATCCCTGGAAAATGAGAGAACACTGATAAAGAATGCTGTTAATACTGCCTTACACTTTACTCTTACCGTATGCAGGTGAGAGAAACCAATGTTAGTTTTAAAAAATAAACATTTATTTAATTAATTGTGCACAAATAAGAATTATGCATCCGCCTATGACGGAATATCCCTCAAGTGGATTGTTTCTCATTTGACACATCTGTTGACCTGATGACCCCGAAACCTCTTGAGATTGTACGTTCATCATAAGGTTCATGTACATGTAGATAATGTGATGAAGTGCGTGTTATTGCGTGTACAGTGCTTTTCGTGGAAAGTTCATTGACCCTTTGACCTTGGTAAGATTTGACACATTTTTTAACTTGACCTGCGCCTTCAAGAGATGTACCTGTGGTAAAAATTTGGTGATACCATCTCAAAACTATAAAAAGTTATTTAAGTATAGCATAATTGTTGACAACAACAACGATGCCAGAACTAGCGACACTTATGTCTTGCTCTGCTACACAGACCAGACAACAATAAACCATAAAGAGGTACATATAAATTAAAGGGCAAGTCTGACCAATTTGCAAGTTGAATTGAGTAAATAGAGAATAGAAAAACATTGAATGTTTCATCAAAATCAGACAAAAATAATAAAGTTATGGAATTCTTAAGTTCTCACATAATTTCATGAAAAAGTGATATGTATCACATATAGTGTGTAAGCAAATTAGCGAGTTGATGATGTCATCCCCTCACTATTCTCCAAATATTTTGTGGATGAAATTTCAAATCTGGGGGCTTCTACCTCTATTTTCAGTTTTCCTAAAATCATTATGAGGTTAAACAAAATATATAGCTACTGGTTTCAAATACCTTTGGTATTTATCCAACAATAAAACAGCCATTAAGAAGACTTGCATTTTTTTGGCAAAGATTTCATCAAGATTTTTTTTAGGGGTTTGCCACGGGGTCAGTACAAAAATCAACAATTTTAAATACTACATTTAGAAGCATTTTAAGTCAGTCATATTTAATACAAACGTATAATGTCCAAGTCTCCATATCTTGCACACAAGATCATCTGTAAATTGTAATTTACAAACTTTAAACTCATAAAAAACATTTTTAACTGATACATATTTACCAAGTTTATGGAACTAGGTTATAGATGATATATTGTGCTTAATGAATTGACTGTGGTTTCGGTTACAATGTAGCAGGTCTTTAAATATACATGTATCTCCAAATTAAGAATGCACAAATCAAGTTGTTCTAACGTTTAATTACAATACATCATCGCTTAGAGTCTTACGCATCTTTTGACAGAAGGGTACTGTGCAGCGTCAAATTCGCCAAGCTTATGCGCCGCCAAAATGACAATTTCCCCAAATGAATTGTACACAATGCAGAATTGTTACTTAGTGGATATGTGAATACATGTAGTTCATGAGATTCGGGGGAGGGGGGGGGGGGTGGTGGAATCCACCTCCCTTCTGCTGAGAGAGCACCAAAATAACCCGACCTTTCGGGGTTAAGGTAAAAGGCACATGAATAACCAGATGTCACTAATACATCTATGCCAATATGTAATTCATTGACCAATGATCCTGTCACCTTTAAAGGGAATGTCCGCCCTGATATTAAGTTGGGTTTTAATAAAAGTAGAAAAGTGAGAGAAATAAGTTGGAGCAAAATCCAATAAAATTTAGTAAAGTTATGATTTATGAAGGTGCAATCAATCAAACACAAATTGGCAACTCTGTGACATATCTTGCGAGCTCAGCTCCCTTTTGCCCTGTACAGACAATTTCATAAACCTTCATTTTCTTAGTTATTGATGACATAGATTTGTTTCATACAGGAGTTGTATAAAAACACATTTACAATCATTATATTTAGGGTAAATGTATGATTGAAAATTTTCTTAACAGAAAATATAGATTTTAAAAGTTTTTTGGTACAAGGCAAATGGGAGGGCAGCTCGCAAAATACTTCAGAGTGCCACTATGTGTTTGATTGATTGCACCTTCAAATATTCATAACTTTCTTATTTTTAATCGGTTTTTGCTCAAACTTTTATTGACCCGTTTCTCTCATTTTTCTGCTTCTATTAAAACCAACTTCATATCAGGGTGAACTTTCCTTTTAACATCTGCAGACCCAAATGCTTATTTAATTTCTTTAGTTGTTTTACATTCTTTAGTACAGTTTCATCGACATTGGTTCAATTATCATAGTATTACAATATTTCCTTAACTTTGTTCACTTTTCTATCCTGTGACCTTGACCTCTTACACCTAAATTCTAATCAGTTCATCCTTGCATGCTCACACATACTTCATCCGAGTTTGGTTTTGACTTGCTGTAATACTTTTCTAGTAATGAGATATTTTCTGGTATTTTAAAACACTTTTATGACCCTATGACCTCTCCCACTTGAATCTAAACAGATCACCCTTGCATGCTCATACATACCCCATCCAAGCTTAATTTAAGTTCATTTCATGGTTCTCAGGTTATGGTACGAAACGTGGGACGGACAACCCAAGAAAAAAAATGCCTTTGGCACCACCTTAGGTGACGTGCCATAGTAAAAATATATATATATATATATCTACTGGTTTCAAATACTTTTGGCAACTATCCAACAAAATACAGTAATTTAGAAGACTTGCATTTTGGCGACAATTTGACCAAAAATGTATGCCTTCCAGTTTGCAAAAAGAACTATAATCATTCAGGTACCTTCGGACAGCTGGAGCACCAATTAAAATTTTTTGAAGGTGATCAACGGACAACACACACAATCCACAAAGGATGAGATTTTTTTAATTGACAAAAAGAAAATTGAGCTGCATTTCTAAAGGCTCTCAATTCGGCCTTTTTGAAACAAAATATAACAATTAAGGCACAATAAACTTGGCCCTTACACCAAATCACATTTTTCTTCTAACATCTTTGAAGTAAATTATTCAAAATAATTTCTGTACAAGTGTAATCCCTTGTATTTTCATAAGTGGGCTGTCTCATTAGTTATAAGAAATTTTGTTTTGTTATCCTTTTCCCTAAAAATGAACGATTCATTAAACCCATTAACGTAACAAAAATTACACATTTCATGGTTTCTGCTCATTCAATTTGCAATCATAAGCTTAACAGAAAGAACAAAATCGCTGCACAAGTCATTTGATATAAAAATTGTGAAATTGACAACATCTTCACTCTTTTCATATACGAATTTGAAATTATCTTACTTGAGAAATTCCTGTCAATGTATTTTCTCTTTAGATAAATAACTTTTAAATAATATATTCTAACAGTAGAAAAATAACATAGTTGCCAATATAAAGATGTACAGCTAACCAGTTTCACCTTTAAAAAAGTCCCTGTCATTGATATTTTAAGAGATAAAAAGCATGCTATGAACAAGATAGCATCTTATAAGTATTCAAACATATGCAATAATAATTTTAGTAAAGAAAAGCAAAATAATGACATAATTTCCTGAGGCTTTGGCACATATTAAGGTGTACACTAATAGAATACAACATCATGGCCACTTGTAAAATTATAGGCAGTACGTTTGCTCATGTTGAAACAAGCTGTAGGACCCATAGTCTACACAAGATAATTCAAAAATACATTTCTATGTAATTTGCACACATATCCAATGTTTTATCTGACATACAACAGACATACACACACACACACACACACACACACACTCTCTCTCTCTCTCTCTCTCTCTCTCTCTCCAAAAGGGTGAATGCATACATGAAAAACATAAGTCAAGGAATATCTTGCCTGAAAAGATAATACATGTTGTCAAATGAAACTCTGCTTTTTACAGAATTTGAACAAATAACAAGAAAATTAAACAAGTTAGATCTCAAGAGCTGATTTTTTTTTCATTTAGAAAAGTTTCATACGAAAAAAAAGGAAAAAGAATTTACCGGTAGTAAAAATATACATGTACTAAGATATCCTTTGCTCTAAAACAATTTGGAAGAGAATTTTGTGTGAAAGATTCACACCAAATGGAACTCGTTATAAAGCTCATAATTTCCATAGTACAATATTCAAATAACCTCAGAAATGAACTCTTCCCAGAAATCGGTCCTACCTATTGCTATCATACTTAACTTACTTTTCCAAAGTTCTCTCAAATCTACCCTAACTTTTGAGTTAAAGATAAAGTTGAGTTCTGGTCATGCGACTGCATTGTGAAAGAAACAGTGTGGAATCGATCAGAAAAGGTTGATCATTTTAATAGCATATTAGTATTGGGTGTGTACTGCAAGGTTCTGGAATCATCAAAATGATAAGAAATTTGGCTCAGTCTTGGTAAATTTACAAGCACTGTACACAGAAAGATGTATACGGGACTATAAGAACATGTGGCATAAAAATCTGTCCCGATTTTTATGCTGTTACATGTCATATTTAGAATATTAAGGCATTTGAATGGCCATGCTTTTCAGGGAACATTTTTTTTATCTGATGTTCTTCCACACTTGCATAATAACAATGATAACGCTCACAAATTATTTTTCACCTCTTCCCAAAACTCTACCTTTTCTTTAAACAAGGCAATCGCTGAATTGTGTCGCCTATCTGTGACCACATTATATGAATGTTCCCAAAGAGCATCCCTGACCTAAGTTTGGTTGCACTTGGAACAATGAATGAAAAGTTATCTTTTACTGACAGTTGCCATGATTGTGTTTGGAAATAAGTCTTTTGCAAGTATGTTAACTTGTGCAATACTCAGGTAGAAATAAGGTATTCAGACAGCTTGTACCTGAACAATGAAGGATCTAGAATATAGATTTGATGACAAAACATACAGATCAATGGATGTACGAATAGTCACCTATTGGTTGCAAACTTATTTGGTTACAATGGGATTAGCAGTTGCAAAGTTATTTGTTACAAGAGAGTCTTACATGTAAACTTTGATATACTGTAAACGCTGTTATTTTCGCGTGATTAATTTTTTGCGCTGAGCGACCTCAAAACATATTCGCGTTGCATGCAATTCAGCCCGTTCAAAACACGCATTAGAAGTCATGCTTATATATTCGCGAGATCTAAAATTCGGGGACACCGACTTTAGCACGAAATCCGGGAAAATTAAAGCACCGCGAATATTACCACGTTTATAGTATAACCTCAAATGACCTTTGACCTTAGCATGTGACCCTTGACCTAAGTTTGGTCACAATATGATTGATGGTTGTGGAGTTATTTGTCACAAGACAGTCTTGCAAGTAAACTTTAACATTTGTGAAGGACGGACAAACGGACGGACGCCATTTGGATCCCTTAGTCTTGTGTCCACCTCCGCTGGGTGAGACAAAAAGAGATGGTGGGGTTTATAAGTAACCTGTACACAATATTCATATTACTGTTTAAAAATACATATATTATAAATCATCTATCATGACATAAAAGAGAATATTTTGGCACATGAATATAACAATATTTACAAGTCCTCTAATACAAGAGGAGAAGACAATGCAAAACAAAAATGTTCTACAAAACAACAACATTGATGGATTTTGTTTTCCGGTCGTTCATGAATGAAATGTCAACCTTATTTGTACACTTCCTCGAGGCAAAAAGCGTATACATGTTTTGCATACTTCTGTACATTCAAACATAAATACAACATATCCGTATACATAAAATAGTCACAATATATAAAATATTTACCGAGGTACATGGTTCCTTATCTTATCAATTCATTAATGTACAATACTGGCACTGTATACAAAGATTGTATAATAATGACATAAAAATATCTTAGGTATGAATGTTTGTACAAGTTTTTTCTGCATAAAACATCTTTTATACATATAAAATAAGACAAGAAAATGATGAGTGCAACAATGAATACAAAAGCTATATGAATCATACAACTGATTCGCGTTGTTTCTGTGAACACTCCAATACCATATATAAATAAATAATAGATAACTCTTTACAGGCCTTTGTCTATATCTTTGATTACATTACATTTTAGTCATGTTTCAATTCCTTTTGAGTAAAAGGTTTAGCACCACAAGTACAAGTCTGAAGTCCTTTTTTCTCTCCCATTTGTAAAAGATATAATTTGAAGAGCTAATTACAAATGTTTTGAATGATAGTCAAGTCCATGAAACCCACCACCCGGTATTTAAAGAAGACAGAGGGCAGGGACGTGGCATCCATCCGCCAAACAGAAACAAG
Organism: Mesocentrotus franciscanus; assembly: GCA_037976565.1. Lineage (NCBI taxonomy): Eukaryota > Metazoa > Echinodermata > Echinoidea > Camarodonta > Strongylocentrotidae > Mesocentrotus > Mesocentrotus franciscanus. The sequence goes on along the minus strand of CP137674.1, from coordinate 13,054,848 downwards.
GAAGACAGCTGCTTGAATCAATTGCATTCTTTTGCAACAATGGCTTGGAAGAGTTTCTAATGCTCCAAGTCTGTAGAATAACAATAAAAAAGAAAAAGCATTGTCAATTTGTCATTACATGTAGATTAATTTACTTTCCTGAATATATTAGAAATATCATTAAATAGTTACAAAGTGTCAATGGAAATGGAGTAATCTGCATTCGTAGTGCAGTAGAATAGATATTGCACAATAGCTAGGCTGGATAATTCATACCTTCTCCATACATTTTGTGAGAAGAATACATCACCCAGCAATTTTAACACAGAATTGATATTGTCAAGACAAGTTTGGTTCACATTAGCTGTTGCTTGAATTTTCAATTCTTGAGGAAATAGATGTCTTCTAAAACAATCTTACGAAACATATGCATAGATATTCAGTGAATGGTAGGAAACCAAGTAACACTCACCCATGCTACACTGTTGAGTCCCGATGTGTATCACTACCAGCATCCTCCTCTATCTCCATCTTCTTCATCCTCTGCTCTTCCTCTTCAGCCTCTATGCATTCCAACTTCACATCTCCCTCCTTGGTCTCCCGGACAACTGCATTCTCACCCCGCCTCCTTCTCTTCTGGTACCTGGGGTCATCAGCTAGCACTGTGCAGGCGGCGCCGTGGACGATCGACACCCTGGCGGTTGCGGTAACTGTGGTCACGTGCCTCGCAATATGGGGCGAGTCCGTAAGGGAGGAGGATGATGAGGAGGAAGAGTTGTTGTTGGAGAAGGGGAACGACTGATGGGCAAAGTGGGGGTGTTGGTGATGGTGGTGGGGGTACTGATGATGAGGGTGGGACTGACGGTGCTGGTGATGCTGTCGGTGGGGGTACTTCGATGATGTCCTTTGAGGTCGCGTCCTTTGTGTCTTGGGCGAGTTTGAATGTCCTCTTGTTTGATGAATCATCTATTTTATAAATGAAGAGAGCAAACAGCGCAAGTGTTACAAAGTTTTCCTGTACAAACAAATACTTGCTCCTCTTTCTTGGAAATAAACACAACTTAAAGGTAAAGACCAGTTTTGGAAACGCCCCTCTCTCAAAAAATGAAATGGAAGCTCTCAATAACAATCATGTCAAAGAATATGTTTTGACTATTACGTGATGATACAAATTTTGCCAGGAAACCACCTACTAATTATATATGGTAAATTATTATATCTATTGGGACCAAATAGATATCACGCATAGTCCCGTATACATCTTTCTGTGTACAGTGCTTGTAACTTTACCAAGACTGGGCCAAATTTCTTATCATTTTGATGATTCCAGAACCTTGCAGTACACACCAATACTTATATGGTGATGTAAATGGGTACCTGGCAGGAGTTAATTCCTTGAAATGCTAGAGCGCCGCAGTGGCTGTCTTGCTAAAGCCAGGGCAATAATCGGGGCAGCGCCAGGAGCGTCACAACGTGACGAGCATGTGCGCTATATAAGAAGCCACCATTATTATTATTATTATTATTATATGCTAGATGATCAACCTTTTCTGATCGATTTCACAACGTTTCTTTCACAATGCAATCGCATGACCAGAACTGGTCTTTATCTTTAAATGACACTCTTATTGAAAGTAACTGGATCAACCATTGGATATGACTGATATTGTCTTGGGCCTCCTATCTGACAGTCATGTGTCATCAGTCTAAAATTAAATAAAGTTTTCAAAAAATAGCTTGTTAGATATGATAAAATCAAATGAGAAAGCCCTCTACACCCCCTCCCCCAACAAAAAAGGATTACAGATCTTTTACAAAATTTACAGAAATGTATGTTTGGTACCAAACATTTTATCTACGAGTGAGCCTTACTTGCCTATTCTTTCACACAATCACCATTATAATGCTAGTGTGAATTCCCCCTGGAAGCCTTCAAAGTTCTTTGAAACTTGGTTGCCTTGGCAACTACTAATACTATATATATATATATATAAGAACGTGCACGCACAGAAACTTCAGTTTTCAAAGCTGGTGTTTAGGTCAAGTCCGGAGAGTAGGGATGGTGGGGTTCCATAGGTAAGTAAAGCTCACTCATAGATAAAACGTCTGTTACTAAACATACGTATCTACTTCATTTTGCTTTCCTTGCCTATTCATTTAACAATTGCCAGATTCCAACAGATAGAAATGGATGGGGTTTTGCAGCAATGTCTCTACTTTGGATTTTGTGGTAATTTTCTGTTTCTGTTTATGCTTGAGTGAATGTGGGATTTTTTTTTTTTGGAGCATACCCTTTCTGCAAACAGGTCTGGTCCGGAAAATGGAAGTTTGATTAAGACTATTTCTGCTTCTTTCTCAAGCTTGAGATGTTCAAGTACACATGCTTGGCAGTGTATGGCGCACAACAAAGCGATACAAACAGCCTATTTGAATTGAATATCAGAGGTCCGAAGGAGCAAATTCAATATCTTTTTCTGATCCTATACCCCGCTCGCTAGTCTATCAGACTCCTGTAAGGCTATGATCAAGTAGTCTCATCAAGGCACAGGCAGATTTGTTGATCAGGAGAATCTGATTTTCTAATTTTTTTGAACGGCCTAGATCTAATGGCATTGAAGTTAGCTTTACGAGCTCGAGCATCTCCTATGCGAATGCAGCTTCCGGGATGAGTGGGTATCCCTGTGTACTGCTTGCAGGTCTTTGGTAATTTATTGTCGCAGACAGAGAAGGGAGTATTAAGTTTTACTGAAAGGTTTCACCTCTGAATCCAAGCAAAAAATAGGTTTTGCATCTTTATTTCCATAAGATGAGGCCGATTCAGCTCTAAGTTGTGGGCAATATTTGTAATATATAAGTAATTCTGAGGCTAGGAGACCATCTTTTTCTGCTGCTTGTTTTTCAATACCAAGTAGAGCCAATCTTGTTTGCTTGTTACACAAAATATGTAACAATTTCATTATCAGCCCAATTTCTTGACCAGGATGCTATTTGCGGGCGGTGGTAACTGTATTCTTCATCTGGCCTTCTTGTTAAGTGAATAGAGGCTGTGGGATGGAATAACGCGATCCCATATCGGTCGCCTCACGGAACCAGGGGCGTGCCCTTTCCCAGGTTCAGCTTCGTGATTGTCTGGCAGAGATCGAGTCTTCCGGTCAACGTTTGTCACATCCCCCGTCCAAGCCTGGGGGGATTCCCCATTACGGTAAGTTGCGGGGGGTACGAGGGCCCGTCGTATTCTAAACCTGGAGAGAGTTCCTGTGCTTTGGTTGTGAAATATGGCCTCAAGAGGGTGCAAAATGAGATTACAGGCAGCTGTCGGGTTTACTTAGTTGGGGGTGATATTCAGACTCGTATTTAATTGGTTTTATTCCTGATTTGCTGTCAGAAGGGAGTTAGTGGAATTGGTTTCCCACTCCAAGCATGAGGGCAATGGGAGCGGGAAAGTCATGTTTCGCTCTTCGGGCTGCTCGTTTGGAACTGCCTTGGAACTGAGATTCGGTAGTCGTCTAGCGACTGAAAATGATGTGAAATTATCCACTTTTGCAAAAATGATACAAAACAACAATTTAATAAATAAGAAAGATCTCATCTGTCGAAAGAGCTTTACAGATTGTAGGCGTAGCATGCTGGCAAAAAAACCCAGAAGTGTATGTGCGTGAAGTATCCTAGTACAGGTGAGGCGTTTCTTAATAGTTGCCTAGGCAACCAAGAACTTTTTTAAAGCTACTATGAGCACTTCTAACTGGCACTTGAATGTCATTTGTTAAATGAATACGTAAGTAGAGCAAAATGAATGAGATTTGACACTTACCTCACTAACAAGATGCGGATGATGAACACTAGTTTCCACGACGACCTCTGGAGGATGAATCTCAATGTGTTCTCCTGAGGGGTATGACCCTGCAGGAGGCTCACTGTCCCACCCGCAGTGTCTCAACCTAGTAGCCCGCTCAGCGGGAGGGGTGGGAGGAGGGCTGGGGGTGGGGAGTCGGTTGGCATTAGCCACAGGCCGCACCTAAATTGTCAAATGAAATGGAAGCATAATGGTTAAGAAATTCATGAAATGTTGCAATGAGGAGTTTTTACCTTAACGTTTACTTGGTATGAATTTGTTGAATTATTAATTTTTGTATTTATTTATTTTTATTATATAAAATTTAGAAAAGATCTGTCACCTACATGGAGTACAATTAACCTCCTTTCTGCAAAAAATTTCTGGTTGAATGATGATCAAAAAATTTTATTTCTGGTTTCACTTACCTCACCAGGTGGTCCAAATAATGATAAAAGGACTGGTAACAAGACTAAACCATTTAAGACTCCAAGGATGATCAGAGCCAGGAAGACATAAAAGAAGTAACTGTGGAATGAGAGAGGGCAAAAATAGATGCATATAAACATATCAAAATACATTCATATAAAAACTAGATGGAACTTCAACTGCGCGCAGTCGAAAAATGCCTCCGCCATAGAGCAATTTTACAAACCAAAATGGAAGCAATTTTTAAAATTCAAGTTTGATTGTAATCCATCTGTTGGTTCTCATGATAACACGATCACGAGCTATTTTAGGATACATAATGAGCCCTGTGACCTTTGACCTCGTGACCCCAATTCTAATCAGTTCATTGACTCTGCAAGATACATACATGACCCAAGTTTGGCGGTAATCCATCAATCGATTCTTGAAATAACGTGATCACAAGCTATTTTGCATACATAACGAGCCCTGTGACCTTTGACCTCGTGACCCCAAAATCTAATCAGTTCATTAGCTCTGCAAGATACATACATGACCCAAATTTGGCGGTAATCCATCAATCGGTTCTTGAGATAACGCGATCACGAGCTATTTTTGCATACATAATGAGCCCTGTGACCTTTGACCTTGTGACCCCAAAATCTAATCAGTTCATTAGCTCTGCAAGATACATACAGGACCCAAGTTTGGCGGTAATCCATCAATCGGTTGAGATAACGCGATCACGAGCTATTTTTGCATACATAATGGACCCTGTGACCTTTGACCTCGTGACCCCAAAATCTAATCAGTTCATTAGCTCTGCAAGATACATACATGACCTGAGTTTGGCGGTAATCCATCAATTGGTTCTTGAGATAACGCGATCACGAGAACGGGACGTACGTACGTACGTATGTACGCACGGACTGACAACCAGAAAACATAATTCCCCCGGCTACTTTGTAGCGGAGGCATAAAAAAGTAACCATGTATTGCCATTATAAAGAATTAAAGCTCGTTTTCATTTGATTTTTTTTTAAAGAATGACATGCGCTGCATATGAAATTCAATTGTCAGTGCCTTTTGCTTTTTCTCATGAACTGTGTACCCATAAGACATTGAGTGATTTCAAGTACGGTGTTCCGTGTTGGTGTTGGTGTTGAGAGCATGGAAAGGCTGCTAAACCGAGCTCCAACACCGACGGTCAGTTTAGAAGGACGATACCGATCGCTCAACACCAGCCTCGACACCGAGTGACGTCATACTCTACAGGCGAAAAGTCTTGCAATAAAAGCATAATCCTTTCAGAAATTCCATTAAAATTACATCATATCGAATATCAAATGTAAAGTCATATTAAACGAGCTGAAGACATGGAATTTCACAAGTTGACCTCTGTGACCCTTGACCTACATGCTCCAAAATCTAAACAGATCGTCTTCCTATGGTGATACATACTATCATTAAGTTTGAAGTGAAAATTCTCCAGTGGTTCTTGAGATATCGCGATAACGATCTCAATGTATGGAATTTCATAAGTTGACCTCTGTGACCCTTGACCTTTGACCTACGTGCTCCAAAATCTAATCAGATTGTCTTCCTATGGTGATACACACTATCATTAAGTTTGAAGTTTAAATCTCCAGTGGTTCTTGAGATATTATGATAACAATCTCAATGTATGGAATTTCATAAGTTGACCTCTGTGACCCTTGACCTTTGGCCTACGTGCTCCAAAATCTAATCAGATCGTCTTCCTATGGTGATACATACTATCCTTAAGTTTGAAGTTTTTACATCTCCAGTGGTTCTTGAGATATCATGATAACAATCTCAATGTATGGAATTTCATAAGTTGACCTCTATGACCCTTGACCTTTGACCTACGTGCTCCAAAATATAATCAGATTGTTTTCCTATAGTGATACACTCTATCACTAAGTTTGAAGTTTAAATCTCCAGTGGTTCTTGAGATATCATGATAACAATCTCAATGTATGGAATTTCATAAGTTGACCTCTGTGACCCTTGACCTTTGACATACGTGCTCCAAAATCTAATCAGATCGTCTTCCTATGGTGATACATACTATCCTTAAGTTTGAAGTTTAAATCTCAAATGGTTCTTGAGATATCGCGCTAACAAACTCAATACAAGGAATTTCATAAGTTGACCTCTGTGACCTGTGACCTTTGACCTACGTACTCCAAAATCTAATCAGATCGTCTTCCTATGGTGATAAATACTATTCCCGAGTCTTAAGTTTAAATCTTAAATGGTTCTTGAGATATTGTGATAACGGTCAAACGGGACGGACGTACGGACGGACAACCCAAAAACATGATGCCTCCGGCACCACCTTCGGTGGCGGAGGCATAAAAAGGGGAAATGTGAAAGAAGAATGCAGAAAATATTATAAATAATATTAATGGCAGGGATACCAGTTGGTTTCTCCAGATGAGCCTGATAAGAGACCCAGACATGTTGGAGCCTCATATGTTAGTACAATATGAAGCCTGATAAAGCCTGATATGGAAAGGTGTCAGGGCCTGAAATCAGACTATAGCCTGAAAACTGGCATCCCTGTACAGCCCTCATGTCTGTCAGATTTGACACTCCTGGTGCTCCACAAATATAACCTTAGAAGAGCATGGCTACCATCATGGCACTCAAACATTTCAAGGAATCAATTCCTGCCAGGTACCCATTCACCTCACCTGGGTGGAGTGTGGCAAATGCAGATTTATGTCTTGCCAAAGGACAATAGTTTTGGCGGGACTCCAACCACGAACAATGTGATCCACAGTCCGGTGAAGTAACTACTAGACCACGACACCTCCATGGAAACAAATGCGCATGCATGGCAGATATGTGATGAACAAGAGCATGATTTGGGGTGTGGACCTATTGGTCTGTACCTAATACAGATTCAATTCCTTTTCGGCAGTGAATATGAAAACCGTATAAGAAATCAACAGGTGGTACCACACTCAGTCACACCGCCAAACTAACCCCACATGACCACAAACCCTTCGGCCAATTCTTTTCCATTCTGGGTGATGTACACCATTAACCCCAACTACAGATAGAATATATATTACAAGTATGGTCTGAACATTTAAAAAAAAAGAATGGGCAATAGCTATGAATGTATACATACTCCAGACTCTCATATCCTACTAGACCATGTCATGCCTCATACCCATGCTGGGTCTAAAAGCTGAATCAACAATCAAACTCTGGGGTTGTGTTTATCAGGGAGAATGTTTCTGATAGGTGCCAAATGTGCCCTGCATGTCCAGCAGGGACACTACAGTGCGTCCCAGAAAAAATGACACCCGAAAAAAAAAAAAAAAATTGATGACATTAATTCACAAATGCTTCACTGAGCAACATTGTTTTGAAAATGGCATGTCAAAATCCATTTGTGCAAGATTCGCGTGAAATAGTGAACATGGTTGAAACAGTTAGTATCATGTGATTCTTTTAATAATGAAGGCAAGATTAATGCCATCATCATAAAATAAAGGACAATGGAGATATCATCGACGGTAACAGGCATATTTTGCAATTGAATGGATGTTCAATTATTATGAATGGTGATTTTTAGCATTTTTCAGAACTGCAACTCTTTAAAAGAGAAAAGCAGACAGTATAGAGATATTTCCACAAGAATCAAAGTAAGGAGCAACTTACATTTTGATAATGGGCCGGGGGAAGGAATGGTCCAATGTGCACATAAAGCAGAAAATAACCCATTTCAATGTAATCTAATTTGCCTCTCAAGATGGGCACCATTATTGATTCACAATGGTGCCCATCTTGAGAGGCAAGTTCCTGGAGCAATGAAAAAATGCCCCTTTACTGATTAGTAAAGGGGCACTTTTTTCATTGCTCCAGGAAGTTTGGGAAAATATGAATATAAAGATGGAAGGTAGGTATAATAATCTACCTAATCTACCTTTGCACAGAAATGTATTTTATATAATTCTAAAATGGTGGCATAAACACATTTTACACGCTATCATTTTTTATCTCCTCAAAATCTATGCTTAGACATACATGTAAGACCATCTAAAACAGACAAACTGAGGGCGAGAGAGCGAGAGAAAGAGAGAGAGAGAGAAAGAGGGAGAGAGGGTGGAGAGAGAATATTCATGAACATATAAGAAAGAAGACATGTGAACAAGATGAAAAACAACAGAGGAGCAATTTCTGCTTCCCAGGGGGTCAAGACAAGTCATGTTCAAAATTGGGGGTTGAAGACAAGAGTGGAACACAAGCAACAAGGAAATGTTGGTAGTCAAAATATGCTGAAAAGTTAAGTAAAGAGGATCAAAAGAGTGAGAAATGAAAAGGTCCCAAGGTAAATAGGCCAACATTTTTGGCAATTACCGGTCTCTCTAGCGAAAGACCATAAAGCCTTGTGTGTCAGGCCAACCTAAATATGCCAAAACCAATTACCATCAGAGCCTCCCCACTTTTTATCCCCCCTTCGAACTTTCCTCATCTCTATTTAGGAATTTTGTGCAGTTTTTCCCCCGAAGCTCTAGCACCCATCACACTTATTATCTTTGTTAGACCAAAACGTTGATGGGGAGTGGGGTGATTATTATCCGCGTTTGGTGCGGTGGCATTTTTCACCATAATTAGGGGGTGTTGCATTTCTAATAAAAGACAATGCAGTGCATGGTGTGGATTCGTGTTCTCTACTACCATATTTTTTTCCTTATCTTGCTTGTTTTTATTAATCTTATTTTTCAGCATGGAGCAAAAGTCCTGGTGAATTTAGAGAATAGGACGAACAGATGGGAAACATGCCCAGCTTTATATAAAAAATATTAATTTTGCAAGAAATTATTCTCAGGTAGACTTCAATAAGCTAATGTCAGTCCCACAAATGCATCATAATTGAAGTGAGCTTACTTAGACTTAAAGAGCTATCAGTACCACAGACATTTATTTTACAATGTGTTAAAAAGCTATTATAGAAAGCCTCATTGCTTTTGAATTTAAGAGGAAAACTGTCCTAGTTAAAAAATATGTTGTGACAATGGAACAAATGAGTGGAATTCATAAAAGGTGATTTTTTTTCCACCTAATTGTAATTTCCAACCCCAACTCGTTTGCTAACTTGCTCCCGCTAGCTTTGTTGGGACCCCGGACAGCTGTCTAAACACTAAGGCCCACCAGTGAGGGTCAAGGGTCAATGGATTGATCTATTATTCAAAACAGGGGTTTAGTTCTTGTACAAAAGTGAAGCTCACATAATGCTTATACACAAGGCCTATTCTACTTGCACTTTAGAATCTTATTTTGCCATAATCATTGTGTGATGAGCTTCAACAGATATGATTCTCAAAATATGAATCAACACAAATGGTGATCGTGTTTCTAGATTTTGAAACAACATATCAAACATCTTAAGGTGTCGGTGCAATGTTTCCTTGGAGAAAAATAGGATATTATAAAATTCTCATTCTTAAGTCCACCAATATGTTTCTGCATTCTCGAGGCATTAATATATTCCATTGTTTTTGGAATGTTGTTTTCTTATATTTGCCCCTTTTCCACACTGCAGACTGCACAGCCATGCCTAAATTAAATTGTAAGGTAACTTATCTATTATGACTTAAGTGTTATCCTCACTTTTGTGGTGGCATCGGTGGGTTATTATCCTTACTTTCGGTTGATTTAGTTACAGACAGTGCTACATTACTTATATAGTGAGGCTTACTGCAGAAACCATGTCTTGTAAATCAACTTCAGACAAGCCTTTGATTAAGCGGGCGCAGGGCGCAAATTTGCACTCATAAAAACACCAATTGCGCCCATAATCATCTAAAACTAGACGGCAAGGCGCAAGTGTTTTCGGTTAAAATCGCCCATAAAATATTAGGACAGAAAAAATATACGAATCACCAAACAATTGCCGTGCACGAGCTCTCTACTACCTTTGTATTTAGTGTGTGCATTTCTTGAGGCGCAAGTGCTTGAAGTGAAAATGCGCCTGTTGTTACTATATAGGCTAGCGCGCGCACGTACGTACGTACGTTCATGCGATCGCTAGATATAGAAGGTACTGTATGTACGCACGTACGTACGATTTCGATTTGGGATAGAACTTGCTAAGTCCTTTTGACTTTCGATGTTCGTGAAATTGACGATTTATTTATTAATTTGCTCATCAATAATTTTAGTTACTTTAAAATACTGTTTAATGTGCAAGTTGATGTTCTTAATCAATCTTTCCTGTTGATCACATTAACTTAGATTAAAAAAGTTATTAAATTGATTGTAGACCTAGTCTAGATCTATTCGCATTAAAGCCATTATGAAATTATCATTGTATCTTTGAACTTATTTAACTTTTTTAATTGGTTGTCATTATGATTATCTGTTTTTGGAAAATTGCCCCTTGTTCTTGAGAAATTGCCCCTTGCTCTGGTAAATCCCTGTGAGCAAGGGGCAACTTTTTAAATAAATTGCCCCTTGCTCCTGGCTGCTTAATCTAAGGCTTGACTTCAGACATATTTTAGGATACCCATTTCATGAAATGGAGTCAATCTATTTTATTGTAATTGGTGTGAGGGATAATTCTAATAAATGCAACAAAAGGAAGAAGGAAAAAGAGAAATAGTAAAATGTTCTCACTCTTTATTTGTCTTACCTAACAATGAAATCAAACTCTGCTCCAGCCAGCATAACAACACCAAGAAGGGTTGAAACGGCGCCATCTAGGACTGGAGAAAAAGTATGTTCCAAGGCAAATGTGACCCTCCTTTCGCGGTTGCCGATGGATGTCAAAAAGGCCTGTTAGGTGAATGCAAAAAGAAATATATGGCTCTTATTATCTACTCTAGTTTAGCTTCTAAGAATGAAAATTGGCAAACATGATAATCTCTGGTTTGCATAATATGAATAAAGTATCATCCACCTAACTAACCTCACCTAGCTTTAATACTGAATGAAAACACAAAAAGATGGATAGCTATAAATGATTATACAAACCAGGTTCATCCTGTATCCTAGATCAACTTGAAGACCTGCCTTCCCACTGCTGGGGATAAGCTCTGTCTACAGCCTAGTTTAACAAAGGAATTTAGACTACGAATAGGTTCTTCCTTTTTTAAAGATACTATGTCCCATTTGCAGGCCCAAAAAATGAAAAGTAAATTCCACCAGCATTTGAAAGATAATACTAATTTAGAAATTCCCTCAAAACAAAAGGGATTGAAAATGTCTTTTCATGGCAAAATAACCGTTAGTTGTCGAATCGACTTTAGTGATTGCAATCATTTTAGTAAATAGTCTATTTTCAGACCCTTGTACCGAATGGCCGTACGTTTTGTGCTGTGCAAAGATTCAATCAGTTTAATTTTGGCCATTACAAGAAGTGGGTTATTGATGTAGACAAATGCTCATGTACCCTTTACAGCTCATTTTATTTATGTTATTACTAAAGGAAACTAGATGGAACTTCAACTGCGCGCAGTCGAAAATGATGCCTCCGCCATAGAGCAATTTTACAAACCAAAATGGAAGCAATTTTAAAAATTCAAGTTTGATTGTAATCCATCTGTTGGTTCTAATGATAACGCGATCACAAGCTATTTTGAGATACATAATGAGCCCTGTGACCTTTGACCTCGTGACCCCAAATCTAATCAGTTCATTGACTCTGCAAGATACATACATGACCCAAGTTTGGCGGTAATCCATCAATCGGTTCTTGAGATAAAGTGATCACAAGCTATTTTGCATACATAATGAGCCCTGTGACCTTTGACCTCGTGACCCCAAAATCTAATCAGTTCATTAGCTCTGCAAGATACATACATGACCCAAGTTTGGCGGTAATCCATCAATCGGTTCTTGAGATAACGTGATCACGAGCTATTTTTGCATACATAATGAGCCCTGTGACCTTTGACCTTTGACCTCGTGACCCCAAAATCTAATCAGTTCATTAGCTCTGCAAGATACATACATGACCCAAGTTTGGCGGTAATCCATCAATCGGTTCTTGAGATAACGCGATCACGAGCTATTTTTGCATACATAATGGGCCCTGTGACCTTTGACCTTGGACCTCGTGACCCCAAAATCTAATCAGTTCATTAGCTCTGCAAGATACATACATGACCTGAGTTTGGCGGTAATCCATCAATCGGTTCTTGAGATAACGCGATCACGAGCTATTTTTGCATACATAATGGCCCTGTGACCTTTGACCTTGGACCTCGTGACCCCAAAATCTAATCACTTCATTAGCTCTGCAAGATACATACATGACCTGAGTTTGGCGGTAATCCATCAATTGGTTCTTGAGATAACGCGATCACGAGAACGGGACGTACGTACGTACGTACGTACGGACGGACGGACAACCAGAAAACATAATGCCTCCGGCTACGTTGTAGCGGAGGCATAAAAAGAAGTCAATCAGTCACTAAATAGTGTCTGACAGTGTAGTCTAGAAAGTAAACAGGTTTCTTTGCCCTAATTTGAATACTAGGACACTGCTAATGTTTAAATTTCACAGATAGGACATACATGACATATTCATAATTCCTGCAAACTTCTACAGAATTTGATGTTGGCTGCAAATGGGACATAATACCTTTAAAGAGGCCTAATCTCAGAGTCAAGTTTCAATGAATTAGTAGGCCTACAATACTGGAGAAAATGTCCTAATGAGGATGTTGTACTTACATAGCAGGTATGAAGGGTGAACTCGACGCCGATGCCCACCGATACAATAAGTGTTGCGGCTGGTATTGCACTAAGCTTCAGGCCTATCAGTCCCATGAAACCGAACAACTCCACTGTGATCATCCCAAGAACAAATATCTGCACATGGACAAAAATAAATGACGATAAATTCAAATTATGAAAAAACTATTCTTAATCCATTGACTACTAAATTCTCTCTTTCCCATAGAACCACCCGGTTCCAGTAGGCACTTGGTTGAAATAATGCACATAGGTAGTTAAAAGCAGCAAGATGTCTATGTCTATCTTTAAACATTAAAGTTCTTTTACTTGTGACAATGAAATACAACAAAATCAGATTCCTTTGAATATGAGACCGGTTTCTAATATTATCAGCCTACAGCTAGAAAAGCGTGGACTCAAACATCCCCTAGGCTTTCAACGGTCATTTCAATTTCATACTTGATCATGTTTTCAATTTCAAATCCCGGCTATTTCCTGTGTGAAGTTGATTGAAAGCCCCAAAGCATATGCTGTTCAATGCTTATTGTGTAATGTGTAATTGCCATTTCATTCAAGAAAAGACCACAGAGAGCTGCACCAACAACAATCACAAACTTACCAAGATCAGTGAAGCCCATGGGTTGACCAGCATGAGGGTGATGATGATGAACGATGCCCCCAAGAGGCTGACGAGGGAGAGTGCCAGATAGAAGCGTAGGTGGATGTATTGCTCCCAGAAGGTGAATGGGACACCGAGGGGGTAATTTGGCAGACCTTCGCTCTTGTAGTAGTCAGAGATGTTCCGTACGGCCTTGATTACCTTTACGACTTCTTGAGTTGTGTTGAGGTTGTTGAGGTAGAAGGGAAGCTGGGTGTAGTTGAGAGGATTGGCCTTTGGGACTGGAGAGAAAAAAATTCATTCCACCAAGTATATTAATAGTATTTCAAAGTAAATGTGAGGATATTCATTATTCAACATCAGACCTGCCATGATTAGTAATATAATATAATCATAATTATGTCTTTCTTACATTTCAGATTGCTAAACAGAATCAAATACATAAATCTCATGGTAATAAGTACAAATCGTAAGACAGTGACATCAATCAACTTTTCAGTAGTTTCAGGTGTGGTAAACAAGACATCTTGGTGGCAATTCATACAATTATACAAATCTTTAATAGAAAATAAAAAATTCATTGAAACCTGTCTTTCCAACCACAACCACATTAACTTACTTGTGACATCGAGATCAGCCTTGCCAACTGGTGTCCAGGAGGGTGGGGCTGGATGGAGGTTGCCATAGGATGCAGTGTAGGAGATGGCGTCATAGTTGTACCACACTGTCAGGTAGTTGTAGAAACCATTTGCATAGATGACACCATTCTCATCAACCAGCCTGCCAGTATGATACTGCAGAGATGAAAAGAGATCATATGAGGAATGATGACCAATCATATCAAACTCTTTGAATAAATGAAGGATTTACAAACCGAAAAGAACTCTATTAGAGATGTTAGAAGAAATCTAAAGAGTACAGTATGTATGAACCTTAGGTGGCGGAGGCAGAAAAGGGTTTGCAGAAAAGGGGAAAAATTGGTATAGGAAGGAACTTACCCTGTTGATATCTGCAGGAGATTCAGGAATACCTGTCTGGAGGATCATCTTGTATGCAATCACACCCTTGTCGGTTGCATTGGGATACCACCGGTCTGTCTTGATGCTGTACCTGTGCTTCTCCAAGTCGAAGGCTTCTTGCATTTCTGGTGATGAAAGTATGACAAAAGTATGCATTTATATATTATTTGTTTCAAAAATTTTTATGTTAAACCAATAACAAGTGTTCCAAAAACAAAAGATCTCACTCCTGTATCTGATGAAGTGGTAATATATATATTTTTTCTACACCAAATTCCAAGAAATACATGTTATTGTTCTTTAAATGTAGGTGCTAGAAAGAAAGGAAGACAGCACTGGGATTGTCTTACTGACTGACAATTTAATCCTTTCATTCCCATAGAAAACTTGTTCTTTGGACAGTTCGTTAAATATTCAGTCCACTTCTAAAGGGTTACAACTGGGAAAATTCTTTAAGCATATTTTTCCACACACTTGGATAACCAAATGACTAAGACTGTGTATCTAATATGCCTCCGCCTACATTTAATTGATCAGTGATCCTGTGATCTTTAACATCCGACCTCACGGTCCCAAATGCTTATTATTCAATTTGTTAAGTGATTTTTTTTCAAATTTCAAATTTATTGGTCCAAAAGGAAATTTGTTGCGTTTACATGCATTATTCACAGAGAAAAGTAAATAAAATGTACATGTGACATGATACATACAACAAAAAACAGTATATAGAGAGAATAAACATATAGCACTTAAACATTCACATTATATAGATATTTTCTCTGAGTTTACATGATATTTAATTTTTGTTCATATATCCAGAGTAATTACCAACACAATATAACATTGTAATTATTATTACTATTATCATTATCAATATTATTATTATTTGTATTGTTATTATTATTAGTTTGACTCATTATATCATTATGATAATAAAATATATATAGGCAAACAATAAACCACAAACAGTTATAACAATCAAAAAGATTTATCATAATTATTGTCTATATGATGGATAAATATTTTCTGGGATTTTTAACAATTTTATGACCTGTGACCTCCTACATCTAAAATCCAATCACTTCATCCCTTCAACAACAACAAATCCGTTCAATGGTTGGCAAGTAATTGCGGTAATGAAAGGCAGGACGGATGGACAGACGACCCCAGAATATGCCCCGGCACCACCTTTTGTGGCGGAGGCATAAAGAATGCTTGGACAGTCTCATATGTGATAGCATGGGAGTTGAAACTGCTTTGCAATGTAAAGGTTCCTCAATCCTCACCTAGGAGCCAGTCCCTGAAAGTCTGAAGCCAAAAGGTGGGCAGACCACCATCCGCTTCCCTGATGATCTCCGGAATGGCCGAGAAGGCACTGTGGAAGGCATGCAACTGCTTTTGCCGGGAGGCATAGTCAAAGTCCTCCTGCGTCACAGCATACATGTTGTAGAAGCTAAAGTATCGGCTTTGTATGGTAAGGAACTCTTCCTCTCTTGTGCCGCGGGGTACGACATCAGTGATCTCTAAGCCGTCTTCCATGATGAGGACACCGTAGATACTGGCACCAAGGAGACAAGTGAAGAGGACAAGCACGCTGATCTGTAATAAATATTATAGTGGTGTTTTTAGATAACATGAAGGCTGTACAAATACCACTAAAGGAAGGTGTAAATTTCGGACTTCACAGACCAGTGCTCTTCTATGCAGGTAGTTCCTAAAGCAGGTTTTAGTCTATTTGTGTTATACCACACTCTATATTACATTAATTATACGGTAATATATTTTCAGGTATATACATGATATTCTTTTTACAAATTTGAAACAGAAATTTTATAAATGAGTAGAATTACCTAAACTATGCACAACAAACTAATAATAAATCTAATCATTTAATATATGGTGACATCACTGGTTGTTTATCTCACCTTAACACACGTTTTCTGGAGGAAAGGGGCATAGCAATCTCGTGCAAACTCTGAAAAATTCCACCTCCAGAACCGTAGCTTCTTTAGACAGTCTCTGCACGAGGTCTTCTCCATCTTGAGCAACGTCCTCATTGATGCTACCGAAGCTGCTGTGCTGGGTGGGGCAGAGTCATAAGGAGGTAGGGACGTGGTCCTTTCAGTGGTAGTGGAGGCTGAGGGTAAGACCTCTGTGACGCACTGGCCACTGTATCCATCATTGGGTGCGTGCGTGATGGTCTGGACTGTGGAATGGAGGGTGGCGTCTGTGGTCCTGTTTGGGGTAATCGTCTAGGATGACTCCTAGGGTGGTGATTGGGAGGGCGACTCTCTGTAGGGTTCGAACCACCACAGAGGGACGAGGCTGCACCCCGATGACTCTGTGTGCTTGTTGACTGCAAAAGGACAAAAATCAAAGAATATCTGAACAACAAATTCACATGTAATATAAAAACTTCCAAATGTCAATTACAGACATATCAACTCTTTGTCTCCTTTGGTTGACTAATGGAACAAACATCTGACTGCAGTCAACTTTTGTCACATGTTCAAAGTGTATGTAACGTATCCTCAAAACATTGTGGCACTCAAGGGTTTCAGTCTGCAGCAAAAATAGATTTAACCATCTCACAAGCTGTGTAACATATTATGTATCTTTAAAGATCAAAGAAATAAAGGGAACCACCTTACCTTTGGACACAGCAAAGGAGATCTATCTTCTTCTCTTCTCTCCTTTCTACATCCAGGGCAAGGATTGCTGGGAAGACTAGCAGCATGACCAGGAGGTTAAAGGCCAATACTATGACAAGCTGAAATAGAAAAAAAATGTATGTTAGAATACCAGTTTATCTGGACAAACTTACCCTTGTAATATGTTCATTTGTATAAAAGCAGAAAGATAAAGATAAATAGAAAGGCAAAAGTTTGAAACATATCGAACCAATAGTAAGAAAGTTATAATTTTAAAAATATGAAATCACTAAGTCTATGCAGATCTCAAATTGGCAGTTTGGTCAGTGGATTGTGAAGTAGTCTCGGATAACCAGGGAGTTGGAATGAATGGAGATCCTGTCCAAGAGGCCCCTTAGAAGTCATCCGTGGCACCGCGGGACTTTCGTTTCTCCTACCGTAATCCCCTTAATCCCCCTCCGAGACCGCACAGCTCCCTGGTAGCACTAAGTACTCCCTTTCCACCCACAGCCCAGCCCAGCGAGCATGGCGGTTTATGCGTTACCAGCCTGTACTCGGGATGAAACATGGGGATGAATTGACAGCTTTTAACCCTCATCCAACAAATGCGCAAACATATAACACAATTTCAATTAGTTCTTTTGGGAGATAAACCTTTGGACTACCTTTCTAGCTATGTACAAATTTCAGAAATTTTCGGAAAACGTTAATAATTAGATGAAAATCATGATGATGAGAACCTTACATTCGCTCTAAACTCACTATTTCCTTGGTCGATTTCGCTGGTTCAAATGGCTATGTCTTCATTAGAGTTATCGGAGCACGGAAAAAGCATTTGATAACCAATAGAAAGTTGCATTGGTCATACGTTGTGGATTCTGTATTTTATATGTTATAGCTATAATAGTATACATTTTCACTGAACGTCATTCTAAGCCCGATGTCTGCATATTTTTACAACCTAGTGTTTAGAGAACTTATGGAAGCAGAGGCATTGCGTAACAATTCGTAATATGTGGAATGCCAGAGATGATCCGTGGTCTGATAAGGGCAGCTGTTGATGGATTTGATGAATGGAGAGGGTTACATTTCTTGTTGTTAAGCCCAGTTAATCCTGAATTGTCTTTCCCTCGGGAAAACTTTCGAGATGGTATCTCCATTCATTCCAACTCCCTGGGATAAGGCTGTGCTTAAGCGTGTAATGAGGTACTTGAGTACACTCCCAGGCTTACAGGCGAATACTCAAATACTCGGACACCATGTTTTTTTGTTTTTTTATAATTTTTTATATTTTTTTATAAATTTTTTTGCCAACACCGTACTACGGTGGAAGGTTCGTCTCCGAAAACCCACACGATTTTACTTCGAGTTGCAGTTGAAGGCACCGATTTGTGCTTTTGAATTTTTCACAAATAATAGTAACAACGTTATTTTAAAAACTAAAGATGACAGACAAATTTTCCTCCGAGTCCAAACAGAAATCCGGAGATTTGGACACCCTGTGTATGATTGAGCTGGGAAACATTTTTACCCATGGTACCATGCTGGTACTCTTTGGGCACGGCCGACTGTCAGCCTGGACATGGGACAGTACCAGGTGAACGGGGGATGGCAGCCGAGTATGAGAAATCTTACTCGAGTACTTGTCAACAGTGCGAGTACAGCCAATTTGGAGAGCCCATACCTATAGTGATAACAACTTTCAAAATTTCATTACTTTTTTTCTCATTTTTTGTCTGGTTTCTTTCAACTTCAATTTTTCTGCTTTCCTCTAGAGTAGTTTGCTATCAAGGTTGGATTTCCCTCTAATTGCAGACATAAGAACCTAGTTATTAATTTGTGTTATGAAATTTCGGGACACCATAGCTACCAAGTTCAACTCAAAAAGTCCAATGGGAAAAAGAAAACAACATAATGGTTACCTGCTTGAACATCTCCCATTTTAGTAGAATAGAGAGACAGAGAGAGAGAGAGAGAGAGAGATATATATATAAGAGTAATCTTTCACTTGAATTCTCCTTTCCATCTTTGAGGTCAGTTTATTTGTCTTACCGTCTTATCAACCCTAATACCCCTTTCAAACTGGCCTGATTTTCATCGGATGCATCCGATGAAACGGCCACTATGAATGGTACAGAGGAGAAAAAAACGATAGAATAGCCGATGAAAAGAAGAGAAATAGGCGATTAAATTCTCCTGCTCAAGAGCAGGAGAGATTCTCTATTTATCGGTGTGACACCGATGAAACAGCCCACTGTGAATGCGTTTGGGAGAAAACACAGATTAAAAGACCGATGAAAATGGTCAAAGGTTGCGGTGTACGCGCGCTTTATCGTAACCAGCTGTGTTTGTTGACTTTTTGATGAACATGCTGCATGCTAGCTAGATGGGGCGCGGGCTTAATAATTGCGCAATAATTCTTCACTTCCGGCAAGGGCTCACCACAGTGAGTGAATTTCACCCGCAGTATGAAAAGGACATCAGGGAAAGTGGCGGTTTCACCTTTGTTTACATAAGGAAAATTCAATCTGTATTTTCATCGGTGTGACTCCAATAGAAGCACTATGAAAGGGGTATAAGATGGCAAAGAACTTAAAATTGACCAAATGTTTAGAGTTGGCATTGGAAGTCTTGAGAAAAACACATCTTATCTTCTCATTTAGATCAAATATGAGGTGCACTTGAGCATACCCTAGCAGTTCTTATTAGTTATTTCTTGTCTGCTGTTTATTATCTCATGTAAAATGATGTTTATTATCTCATGAAAGTAAACTGCAACATTTCTATCAGAATTGTAGTCTATGGGTAATGAAAAACAAAATTGAACGAGGACAAGTGTATTTACTCCCGAGCAGCAGAGAGCATGGATGTTTATATCATCGAGTTTTTTGGTATTATGAATCTGATACATTTCTGAAAACGTTTAAAGGAGAACTAACAGAATAACTTTGGTTGTTCTGAGAGATTGATTGCATTCTTGCCCATCGACCTACAAGATTCCCCACCAAAGTGTATGAGAAAGGCATAAAGCAAGAATAAAGTAGTTTCTCAGCAAGACATGAGCATCGCCATTTTCTTGATTGCATGACCGTACTATGAGGAGTCGTTTATCAACTAAATGTATTCAAATTTATGGATGCTTCCTTCCCAGGTGTTTGTGGTGTTGAAGCATTTCATTCACCTGCTATTATCCTTTGTACTCCAATTGCCAGAACGCAGATTGCATAAATAAGTTGGTGCTGTTCTGATGTGAAAGTTTTGCATAAATGAAATAGATTTTTCAACACCGCTATATTTTAGTATTTAAAAATATATGAGTTACAATTGTTACCCTATTATATATTTTTCACAAAATGTAATTTTTACCTTCTCGGTTATGATTTTCCCTCATTGAAATATAAAGGTTTTGTTACTGAATTAAAAAGTCTCTCCAATTAAAGCTTGGTGCATGATACATGTTCAACTCCAACTGGTACGTCACATTTTCAAGAAAATGGCTGCGCCCATGTCATGCTAAAAGGCATAACATCACGCCAAGAAAGCTTCATTTATATATTTCTTGTACACGTTCGTAAGATTTATTGTACATAAAAGGCAGGAATTCTTCTTGTTTTACAGAATATCTACACTTATTCTTTGGGGTTAGTTCCCCTTTAATTACATTGATGTCCTCAATAATGCCTTGTACTCGGTCACGTACTGGATTCTTCTCCTTCTTCTTCCTGATCCCCCAAATGCCATTTGTTTTGCAAGCAGTACTTGTGAGCCCTTTTTAGGTCCCTTCCTCTATCCTGATTCCTTTCAAACTTCATAGGCATAGTTTATAGCATTCCATTGTGTGCAGTGTACTCTTTATTTTCTGAATTTGCTTCAGGAAATCTTCCTGCATTGATTAGCAAGTATATTGCAAAACCAGAGCTAAATTGCCCATCAAACATTGCACTGCTTTTTGTTTTTAGTGTTTGACACATTTTGAATGTTATATTGACAGCAAACATAAGGGTTACATGTATGTTGACTTACTTGGAAGGCAAGTGATCTGAGTGCTGGGATTGGAATGATGGCGGCGGCCAAGAAGGCACAGATATTATTGACTGACGTCAGGATGACGCTAACTCCTGCTCGGCGCAGGATCTCACCAGTTTTTTGCTGTAAAAAGAGACAAGGAAAAAGAAAGAAGATAAATTAACCCTCTTGTATTATAAACCCAATGAACCCAATGTAGCATTGGCAGTTATATTATCAAATACAAGACTTGGCACAAAAGAGCTCTACTACACACAAGTTCCAAAACTGTCAAAACTGTACAAAAAAGGGCCTAGTACACACAGACACACAAAAAATTGTTCCAGACTCCCAGAATAAAGGCTAAAGTGGAACCATATTAAAAAAAAGTATAAACAACATTCCACAAAAGACTGGTAGCATAAAATAAGTTATAATAAGAAACCCATATGAACACACCATGTCCTGAGAGCCAGAAAGGCTTTAACTGAAATCACTTTGCCTTTCTCACACCAGCAGATAATATCAAAAACACTTCAGTGCATATAAAAAAACTACACACTTTGAAAATATCCTCAAAAATTATAATTTTACAACATCTGCATGATTTTTCCTTATGAAAATTTGGGTGAGGGTCTATTCAACTGGATGATACTAAAAGATTTGACGATATTTTACGCTTGAGAGAGCACTAGCTGATTTTGAAAACTTGCTAAAAATTTGTTTGAGCAAAAATATGTTACAGCCTGGGATTGGATCAAAGTGCAAATTAGGCAATTAATGCATGTGCTCTGTTAAAGCCCCTCTTAAGTGTTGGCAGCCCTAAATTTGCCCCAAAATTGATAGCAAAATTTCATTTAAATTGTATCATAATGTGAAAGAGGATGTGATACAATTTAAGTGAAATTTTTGCCATCAAATTTTTGGGGCTCCCTATACTTTAAAGATACTATGTCCCTTTTGCAGCCAACATCAAATTCTGTAGAACTTTGCAGGAATTATGAATATGTCATGAATGTCCTATCTGTGAAATTTAAACGTTAGCAGTGTCCTAATATTCAAATTATGCAAGGAAACCCGTTTACTTGCTAGACTTCACTGTCAGACACTATTGAGTGACTGACTGGCTTTTTTCATCTTTGATAATAACATACATAAAATGAGCTGTAAAGGGTGCATGAGCATTTGTCTAAATCAATAACCCACTTCCTGTAATGGCCAAAATTAAACTGATTGAATCTTTGGGCAGCATAAAACGTACGACCAGGGATGCCAACCTTTCAGAGCACAAATCAGTAATCATAAGGCTAAAAATCAGTAATTTGGAGACAAAATCAGTAATTTTCTGCGCGACGCAAATTTTTCTGCACGCTGGCAAGCGCAGCTCCCGCAGGCAAGCGCGATAGCACAACAAGTTAAATAAAAGTAACATACCTGTTCATTAGTTGGTGTTACATGTGCATGTAACTCCATATTGAAAGTATTCTACTGAAAGACTGGATGAACTCATGACAAAATGTCTTGATATGTTACTATAGTCTTTGCAGCGTCCTTGCACATGTAAGTTCATAAGTTGGTGTCAACTCCATATTGAAAGTGTTCTGTTGAAAGCAAGCCTTAGATTAAGCAGCCAGGAGCAAGGGGCAATTTATTTTAAAGTTGCCCCTTGCTCACGGGGATTTACCAGAGCAAGGGGCAATTTCTTAAGAACAAGGGGCAATTTTCCAAAAACAGATAATCATAATGACAACCAATTAAATAAGTTAAATAAGTTCAAAGATACAATGTTAATTTCATAATGGCTTTAATACGATCAATTTAATAACTTTTTAAATCTAGACTAAGTTAATGTGATCAACAGGAAAGATTGATTAAGAACATCAACTTGCACATTAAACAGTATTTTAAAGTAACTAAAATTAATGATGAGCAAATGAATAAATAAATCGTCAATTTCACGAACATCGAAAGTCAAAAGGACTTGGCAACTCTACTCCCAAATCGAAATTGCACCTCACACACAGACCTTCCGCCACACTCTCGGCAGAACATGAACGGTCTGTTAGTGTTACCGACTCGAATGCTTCGCGGTGGGAAGCTGGCGGCTAGCTTTTGCCAAAACAACGCTAGGTCGGCTGCTGGCAAAATGAAAGTAACTACGATCGAGAACATCGTAGGTGTTCTTAACTTGTCAATAAGAGAATTCTAAATTCTATTTGAGATGAAATAATAAACTAGACCTACAAACAAACCTTGACAGATCTCTAAAGACTATTTGAATGCTTGTTTATTTTTCCATTTGACGATTTGTTTTCTTGATCCTTGAAACATTTGTACGCGTGCGTGCGTGTGCCACAGCACCATCTAGCTATTATATATCTAGCGATCGCGCATGAACGTACGTACGTGCGCTAGCCTATAGTAACAACAGGCGCATTTTCACTTCAAGCGCTAATTTTGAAAATCGGCAAAATCGGCAAAATCCGGGATTTATGGTATGAAAATCGTACCGCCCGTAATCGGCCGATTTCCCGTAGAAATTACGGGAAATCCGTACTAGTTGGCATCTCTGTACGACCATTCGGGACAATGGTCTGAAAAATCAGTCTATTACTTACTGGCTCTATAGCTCCTAAGTCGATTTGACAACTAATAGTCGTTATTTTCCCACTTAAAGACATTTTCAAGGCCCCTTTTTTTAGGGAAGTTCTAAATTGCTATTATCTTTCAAATGCCGTTGGAATTTAACCTTTTCATTTTTTTGGCCTGCAAATGGGACATAGTATCTTTAATAGAGGGGCTGTACTGATTTAAACAATCATTTAATCTTTAACCCTATACCTAGCTCTGATTATTCCATAAAACCCAGTGATATATCAACAAATTTGGTGAAGGAGAGGAGTGGGATCCTTCCAGCACAGATCATTTGCATCAATATCCATTTTTGTCCAGATTATGTAGTTCTGAATTGAATGAATGCAGGAAAGGAACAGGAAGAGATCCTAACATTTACAGATTCTCTTCTTTCTTTAAGTTTCTTATTCATCTCAAAGTTACAAAACCCAAGAAACAAGAAATCAAAATACATTACACTGTATGTTTTCCACATACCGGTAGTTGAGACAGCAATGCAGCAAGAAAATTAGGTGAAAGAGATGTGACAAACAAAGGAACTAATTTACATGCTTAACAAGGCAAACGACAAGCGTTGAGACTGCAACACACATATGAAATTTATGCCATTTGAATGTAGATTTGGTTCACATATTAACTAACATACAAATTGTCATATCATTCTTTTGTTTATGTCTAAATCCATAATATCTCACCCTTAGGTACCCCTAGCTCTCTCTCTCTTTACTGATCTGGTCTTGGAATAGTGCTGGGAAAGGTTTGGAAAACTACAAGGAGTCAGGAATCTAGCATCAGGGGTGCAAATATTTATCTTCAGACATACCGCAGATATAAACAGAACAATCTTTCAGCTTTTAGATTGGTCCAAAGGCAGAAGGTGATAAACAAATCGTAAATTTGGCCTGCATGTTTGTCAAACTAGAAATGGCAAGAAGAAATGTGCTTTTAGTTACCAATTTAGCTGTATAAATGGATCATGCATAGTATGATTGTACGTACCAAAATAAGCAATATGACCAAAGATCTTCAAGAATTTAAATACTTTTTATCACTCAATTATCAGTTAATTATATAAGAAACTACATATCAAATTGGACAAAATGATGTCCATAATTATGTTTTTTAGATTCAAAATTTGTTTACAAGCAGAATGTTTGTTGTACTTGTCCTAAGGTTGCATGCATCTAGCTCCAAGGTTTAGTAGAAAACAAAAATATACCTTTTGTGAGTTGGCTAGAGAAGATTAAATTCATGTCATTGATACAATATGCACATTCAGTGGAATAATCAAGCGAAGGAGAGGGGGTTGACACAAACAGTTCATGCCCATTTTGAAGCTTAAAGTGGCATCGTATCCCGATACTGATGTGGTCTTTTGGACCGGTCCAGAGGTACATTTCCTGGCACGGCTGTGTCTTCACACTCACGTTTATAGTCCACTCCTATTAAGACCTGTCCAAAAAAGATTATTTTAACCTTTTTCAGAAGTTAACCTTCTCTTTAACTTGTCTGCTTTAACAAAGACTTTACACCCTCCTGGCTCTGAGTCTGAATAGAAGATATTGTCTTAAGAAATTGCAGACAGAATGAAGAAGACAATAACCTTCGAGAGTAAAGTGAGTCATCCCAAACCTGGCCAGAATTTTGCTGTCTAGAATGATAGTTAAAATGTCAATCACTATATCAGAGGGGACCGACCTTCAAAGGAGGTTCATTTATTTCAAAGGACCATTCACACTCACCCTGTTAGACCGGTCTTAGCTGGAGCGATCTAAGAGAGGTTTAACGTGAGTGTTAAGATGCAACTATGCCAGGAAGTGTACCTCTGATTGTCCGGAAGACCACATCGGGAATGTCTTGCAGATCAGTTCGCTTCCTACACGGCTCTAACAATGCAGTGTGAAGACAAACTATGACTATAAGTGTACTTCAATAGCAACAGGAATGGTTCCTGTTCCTATGGCATCACAGGTCTCATTTGGGAAAAATTTTGTAAGCACGAGTGTGTCCGCACAGTCCCAAACTACAAGATAACTTTCAAGATTCAAACCACCACCAGGTTATTAAGAGTGTTGTGTGAACCTCACTTATGTAAAGTCTGCTGTGGTATTATATGTTCCTACCTCTTTCTTTCCAGTCCCCGAAAACAGGCCACATTTCATGTGCAATTTCCTCATCTCTTCCACTATCTGTCAATCTTGATTTAAGACAAGGCCTTTTTATTCTTTCTCCAAAGAGAGAAAGATAAGGGCTGCCATTTACACTGCTGGAAAAACCCATAAAAAACGTCAGTATTTGCTCATTCCGATTTTGGGGCGAGTAGTGTGCATGAGTAGTGTGCATGCACGACACGGAAGCAAGGAGAGTCACATGACCAAAACCCAGAATCATTCACAGATGTTTTGAGAGCGGGCATTTACACTACAAAAATCAGTGAAATTTCTGCCTGCGTTTAAAAGAAAACACACTCCAGAAGTGGATTTTTTTATTTCGTTTTTTTGTCATGTTTGCCAACGAAACACTAGCACATGAGAAAAATCAGTGATTTTTACTTGCAGTGTAAATGCACGTACTATCATGTACTGCAAGGAAAAGCAAACAAAAGATTATTATACAGCATCACTGAATATACAACCCTCTATAGGTATGTCTTCATCAGCTCGAGATTGCCAAATAGCCCGCTATTCTGATTTGAGAAATAAGCCCGAAGTTACAAATCGCGTCCTCATCAGCTCGAAACTCAAAACTCGAGCGCGATAAATAAGCTCGAGATATTTTGCTCAGCGATCGCGCATAGTGCGAGTCTTCGGGCTGGTGAAGACGCACTGCACAAATAGCGGGATATTTTGGAAACTAGCCCAAGATATCTTGGGATGATTTCCCGAGCAAATAGCCTGCTATTTCATGATCGGGCTAATATCCAGGATCAGAAATAGCGGGCTATTTGGCAATCTCGAGCTGATGAAGACAGGCCTTAAGGGTAATTTTTATTTCTTCAAAGTTACAAATTCATTCCTGTATTCCAACTCCCACATAAATTAACATATAAACTAATAGTCCTAAAAAGATTTCTCACTTTTGATATTCAAACTCAAACCAGCATGATTTCTTCAAACA
Source organism: Mesocentrotus franciscanus (assembly GCA_037976565.1). Lineage (NCBI taxonomy): Eukaryota > Metazoa > Echinodermata > Echinoidea > Camarodonta > Strongylocentrotidae > Mesocentrotus > Mesocentrotus franciscanus. The sequence continues at coordinate 13,027,863 of CP137674.1, read as the reverse complement.
GACCAAAAGTCCACATCCCCCCCCCCAACAAAAAAAATGAAATTGAATTGAGAAGTCATTCAGCTAATCTGGATCGCATCAATGTACCACCAAGGGGATGAATGGTAATTTTGTGACTCATATGATCCAATGTGTCTTTTGTTTCGTTATCAAGCTTGATTTTGTATGGCATTGCAAGGCGAAAAGGAAAACTCGTCTATGGATAAAATTTTAGTTCATTTTCAGTGCGTATTACTGAGACAGTCTCTCCAGCATTAAGACCAACAACAAAAAAAGAGTCCCAGACCCCTCCCTTCACACTTAGGCTTAAAGAGAAGGTTGAGTTCTGGGAAGAGGTGAAAAATAATTTGTGAGCGTTATCACTGTATTATGCAAGTGTGGAAGAACATCAGATACAAAATGTTCCCTGAAAAGCATTGGCTCTTCAAATGCCTTAATATTCTAAATATGGCATGTAACATCATAAAAATCAGGACGGATTTTTATGCCACATGTTCGTGTAGTCCCATATACATCTTTCTGTGTACAGTGCTTGTAAATTTACAAAGACTGGGCCAAATTTCTTATCATTTTGATGATTCCAGAACCTTGCAGTACACACCAATACTTATATGCTAGATGATCAACCTTTTCTGATCGATTCCACAATGTTTCTTTCACAATGCAATCGCATGACCAGAACTCAACTTTATCTTTAAAGGAAGTTCTGCAAACTATATGCAGTATGGTTTAGGGGCCATAGGTATAACCGGTAAGGATCAATCATCCAGGCAAAAAGAAGAAAAAAAATTCAACATGTAAAGCACCAACAAAATCTTTTGAACTCTTTCAATGGGTGATTATATTAGGCCCTATTATTAAACAAGGTTTGATGAAAGGCAATAGGGTAACAATGTCTATACACCAGTCACATTCAAGTAGGCCTGGGAATTTCAGACATTTAATTTCACTTCAGGAACCTACCCAAATTTGGGGCAGGTACCCAGTTACCCCAAAATTATACAACAGAATATACCTGCTAGATCTACTACTGTTGTTAGATATGTTCCTATAAACATTCTTAATTTTTTTTCTATTCATAAATAGCAACCTTGCTCAGTTCAGTATATTCTCCTGTTTGACATTATTTTCATCCATGTGTTATGATGTTTAATGCTATATTAACCATGTCTCTGAAATTAAAAAACTGGGGTAAAATATAGAAAGAGACCATGCAAGCAACCATTTTGATTCATTCAAAACAATGATGATGTTGGACAAATTAAACGGCATTTCAAAAAATCTCACAACATACCGACCAAATAATTTTTCCAAAAAAAAATCTTTTATTCTAAATAACTTATGCTCCTTTTAAAAGCTGATTTTTGACTTTGTAATCATTACAACTGTTGATACCTATTGCTGTTGCAATGCAAGTTCAACCTAGTCACGGAAGGTATGCACAGAACATGCCCTTAGCTGTAATGTACGCTAAAACAAACCCAACAAATTTTCATGATCGTATCAAGATATACTTCAAAACTGTGAAAGCACAAATTGTAAAAGACAACAACTTCTCAAAATTACTGTAAGGCGTAAGCAGATACTTAACTTGGACAAATAATTCAATAGTTTTCCAAGAAATGCCCCAGCCCTACATTCAAGTAGGTGGCAGACCTTAGTGTTTTCTACAGAATATATGGGGCCTAATATCCATTTTAAAAAGGCAGGATACATTTACTACAGGGGCCAAAATAGAAAACTCTACAAATTACACTAGATATACATGTACAGCTAAAATAATTTTCCCTTCATAATGTATCTCTCATGTCATCATCCAGGCCTCTCTTCCAAATCTTTCTTGTGAGGATTCCTCACTTGTCGGAGATGACCCCTTTCCCCTTCCTGCATTTTTCTTCAGACAGTCTAACATCATGCCCTTTTGATGGCTAAAGCTAGGAATGAAGTGTTGGGGGGGGGGGGCATTTTACAGTAGACAAGGGAGATCATTGAAGGAGGGTAAAAGGGGGAAAGACAATTAGGATAAACGATGACCAAGGAAATCTGATCTTCCTCTCATGTGATACAAATTATGATAGGGACCTTTGCAAGGAGATCAGTGATGAAAGATGTCTCAGTTTCTAGACTTAGAATATAGCTGATGTTTAGTTTCAGATCCATCTGGAATGCTCAATATGGAACAATGCAAGTCATTACAGTAATAACAGAAATTCCTTGATAGTCAAATTATCGAAATGTCAATTTTTTTCAAAATGTATTATTCAAGATGGTCTTTTCTCTTTAGAGGACCTATAGAAATATGCTATCCATAAGAAAAGCCCAAATGGAGAAGGCACTTAAATAAGAGAAAACCAGAAATTAATAATATTTTTGAACACAACAAACAGAAGGATAGTATGTGTCTATGGCTGCATTTACACTGCAAACTAAAATCATTGATTTTTCTCACATTCCAGTGTTTTGTCAGTAAACATAACAAAAAAACAAGTTTAAAAAAATCCATCTCTGGAGACTGGAGTGTGGCTTTTTTAATCACCGGCAGAAATTTCACAGATTTTGGGGTCGCGTAACTCTCCTCGTTTCTGTGCGATCGCATGCAGAGCTCGCGCATGCGCACTACTTTACAAAAACAAAGAAAAAACAAAGAATGAGCAAAAACACCAACAGTTTTTTAATGCCTTTTTCCAGTTGTGTAAATGACAGTCCAAAACTAAGGGTTGTTATTTCAACCTTTTGCCATTGTCTTTCTCTTCTTTTCCTGCTCTCATACAAATGAACTTTTCAATTCAATTCAATTCAATGTGGTTTATTAGAAATACAAAGTAGTAGTCAGGGGACCAATTGCACAATGTTTACAATGTAAAAATCATATAAAAATAAGATTAAATAAATTAAAACAAAGTTAGTACATAATCTACACAAATCGAAATCACACTTTCATACACTTATCAGAAGTGTTAGATTGCCCTTTGACACCATACACTTTGCCCACTACCAACAGCAGAGCACTGCCTACCACTAAAACACCACCCTGTCTCTCAGTATCCCCCCACTATTTAATTGATATACACACCACCACACCTCCCCTTTCCCTTGTTCCAGAGATTACCCCTGCCTACTTCACTACTGCAACCTGTCACATGTGGTACCTTTTGGTGATAAACCCTACATGTGTTGCTCAATGACAGACCACTTCCGGAACTTGAAGTGACCACTTGAATGAAACCTCCCCCCATGATGGTCAACTCCCATACCCACTCCACATTGCCTTGTTCATGTGGTCACTTGTTCAAGCACCTCATTTGTTTACTCAAAACTCCCCCCAAAAAGCGTTCCCATATATGGTGAAGACATGTTAGGTATCAGGTGGTAATATTAGTGCAAAATGAACAATACAGGTCTACAGCATTGATTTACTTTGGCATCTGAATTATAACTTATTTCACATCAGGAAAGATACAAATTCCATTTGAACAGATCTTTTAGACCTATGATGAAAATTGCTTTTATTCCAAACTAGGCCATATTTGTAGCACAAAATCTTTAAAATAGTATGAAATAATGTCATTTCTCAAATTATTTGCAGTATAAAAACCCTTAAATGAATATGTGATTATGCTAAATAAAAGTATAACTTACAAGCATGTAGGCCAAATAATCCAATTAAATGGACATCTTATGATCTAAATAAGTGACTCCACCAATTGTTTCTGTAAGAGATGATGCTCTTCATTTATTTTATGCAGAAGAATTGCAGTCAAAGATGGAAAATTTGAAATGTAAGTGAACATACATTAGTCTAACATACATGTATCAAATGCACAACTAGTATGTGGCATTTCTCTCCTGAAAGATACATTGATTTGAAGATAAAGCACATGTTTTGTTAAGTGTGGAGATCCCCCTGGGGGGCGTTTCATGAAACAATTAGTCGGTGGTTTTCACCGACTAATATCATTTTCACCGACAATTTTATTGTCACCGACTATTTTCCAGGCCTCTGATTGGTCAAATTTAGTCGGCGCCGACAGTTGTCGGTGGACAAATGTTGATGAAATGCCCCCCAGGAATGAATGAGGGAGCAGGTAAGCAAACAAACAAAACGCTCATAACAAATAAAACTATCACCCATCCTCACTCTCTTTTTAAAGTCTCATTCTCAATAATTCTGTGAAACAACAAATCTACACTATTAATTAATAGCTGTGTAAATGGTTTCAAGAAGTTACCGGTATGTGAAAATACAATCTTTCAGCAACAAGTGTTATAGAAACTGTGCACCACCTTATTGTTTAAGTACAAGTCCACTCCACTGAAAAGTTTGAGCTGATTAGATAGACAAAAATCTAAAAAGCCCAAATATAACTTGGTTTTGGAAAATGGTGCTCAGAGACTTATGTTTAATAATTTTTTTTAATGAGCAAAAAACAAGTTGATGATCTAGCCGGTTCTCCCCCACAATGCATTGCGCGAAATTTTTTGTGACGTAGAGTCCTCACAACACAGACAGAGCTGTCTTACTACCATCCCCTGGCCGATTTGAACAACCATAAGCCTGGCACATCGGCATCTTGAATACCGTAATTAACGGTGTATTAACCGCACTTTTTTTACCGTCGGTAAACATCAAAAGTCGGGGTGCGGTTTATACACCCATACAGACATGAATCATGCTGAAAATTCCAGGTATGTTACAATCTCCGCGTTCAGCAGCGGTCAAATTGTGTCACAGAGAGTGCTCGCGCTTAGGAGAGGATGGGGATGTCCCGAAATGCAGATTTGTCATTGGTTATCGCAGGAAATTCCTTACTACGTCATATTTTTATGTAGAGGAAAATATAATCTTCAAAATGATGTGCAACAAATATCCTAAAGTTCGTGGTTTAGTTAGAAACCATCGTCCTGAAAGTGACACTCGTTTTCAACGCTTTTCAAATCATCCATTGGAAGTTCTAAAATCAGAAAAAATATATCTAATGTGAATGTTATATTTTAATCTTGATCTGATAATTTTCATGTAATTCCTATGATGCGAAATGTGAAATTTGGGGCCCATAATTGTGCTCTGTCACTACCGAGTCGATCATAATGGTGTTGGAGTGTTGACGTACGTGCGGTGGATAAGAATGTGCGTTGCCCCATGAGTAATAATATGTGTAGTGGTATGAAGAAATGACGTGACGATGGAAAAAATTGTTCGTCTTTCTAGCGAGATTTTGTATATAAATACTTGTCATCAACCTACAAATATGCAATATTTTATTTTGTGAACTATTATTATTGTAATATTTCTGGTTGATTGATGATTTTAACTATCCTGAAGAGAGATGTTTGTCGATTCTTAATAAATGTCGGGTGGTGGGCGTTGGGATTTCGAGTGTATTTCGGTACGGTTACATGATACATAGTCTCGTCTTCAGAGCTCTTTCAATAATTGAATAAAATTATAATCATGAATCAACCTCCTTTCTTAAAAAATTAAAGGGGAAAATGTTTTTTAATTTAAAGAGATAGATTTGATGATTTATAAATAACATTTTATTCAGAGACTTCGAAAAGGGGGATTATGTTGTATAATTTTTAAATACTATTATTAATTCAATGATTCGTATTGATTTGAGCCTAGGTCATTCTTACGATTTTTTTGTGTAACTTGGACTAATCATAGTCATAGACTCTAGATCTAGTGCAAATTGTGTGAAGTCCGTCTATTCTAATGTTGTTTTACTTATTCCACCGGTGTTATTATTATTATTATTTAATAAGTAAACTAAATTTAATGAGAAATATCAGTAGAATGACGGCACATTCTGGCCGAGAAGCCACGCTTTCTAGAGCGGGTATTTGGCAGCCCATCGCACACCGTAGCCACCCCTAGCCGTCGGGCGTGCCTAGACAAGTCCGATCTCCTCTTAATCCGTAACCAACTGGAGAGAAGGACAAAAGAGACAACGTGTACTAGACATAGACTGACGCTATCCCAGTCAAAAGGTTCCCTATGTTTTGTCAGAGATCTCATTGTTTCATGTTAAACATTGCTAAGACTCACCAACCTTTTGTGTGGAGTTAATCTCCCAATAACAATAAAAACAATATGGCCATCTACCTCCGCCGGCGTCCCGCTCGATTGATCAAGCTACGGTAATACAATAGCAGGCTATTTCACAGCCGAATAAAATTCTTGTTGGGCTGGCGCATGCTAGTCGTTAGTCGTTACTACTCTTAGATTGTGATTTTTGTTTATCACAAGACGTCTTTGTTTCCTGGCGCGATGTGCCGTACTAATTTGTATCAGTGATAACTTTGAATCTTACTTTTAGTTTTCATATTTTATTTCTTTCCGTCGGCTTATTTTTTGTTATAAAATTAAAAGCCTAATTATTAAATATCAGCGATTGTTTTCGCTTCTCTCCCGCGATGTCTCTGTTTTTCTCAAACGCTGGTGGTATCGGCAATTATTTTCTTCATTCATTTCTTGCTTTCCGTCGGCATGCCTTTTGTCCCCTCTCTCTCTCCTCGATCTGTCTCTTAATCTTATGTTGTTCCTCAAATGCTGCCATGGTGGTGTCGGCAATCATTTTCTTCATTCATTTCTTTCTTTTCGTCGGCTTACTTTGTGTCGTAAAAGCCGGTAAAATAAAAAAAGAGGGGTGCGGTTTATACACAAGGCGGTTTATACAACGTTAATTACGGTAGGTTATTTTTGTAAATTTGTAATATAACCAAATTTAATGTATACGTTTTTGAAGTGCCTCGATACAAACTATTTCATTCACCTGATAAGAATAATGGTATTTCAACAGTCAGAATGGAAACTGCATTTATTAAGTGTTGCTAGGTAAGGTAAGCTATAATAATGTTTGTCCAACCTGGCAACAACTAATGTTGCAGTTCGGATTCTATTGTCTATTGAAATACTATTATTCTTATCAGGTGAATGAAATAGTTTGTATCGAGGCACTTCACAAAGACGTATGCATTAAATTTGGTTACATTACGAAAATAGCCTATTGTCAGAATGTATTCTGCTGGCACTTTTGTTGTGAGGAGCATCGTCACATCCGTGCGGCAAATTAATTGTTGCTGGAAATAACCGAAACAAAAATCGCTCTCAAAATTCACCTGATTAAAGAACGCCCGTGTCCGTGATATTTGGCAGTTTTAACCTTTGATTTATTTACAACATGCTATCATTTTTGAAAATTGGAGTGGACTTGGGCTTTAAGCTTTATAACATGTATATTTTATAAGGAATGAGATGACACTGAAATATGCAGTAGGAAGGAGGGGAACTATCCAGAAAATTGAAAAGACAAGAAATGAGAGAATTCAGAGAGGAGCACAATATATATGAAATTGAAAGGAAAAAAAGGAAAGGTGGGAGAAAATAATGAAAAGCAAGGTTACGAAGGGGTGAAGGGAGGAATAAGAAATATAGAGAAAGGGAGAGGGGAGTCAGAGAAAGAGATAAAACAGAGTGGAGTCTGAGGGTGCGTTTATGCTCATTTTTGAAGGCAGAATGAGCGATTTGAAATGCTCATCGTAAACGCTCATCGTAGGTGTACCGTTTTGCTCCTCTTCTCCGGCTCCTCCAGGCAAATTTGGGCTCTGCAGCTGGATTCGCAAACCTGCACTGCGCATGCTACGTTGACCCGGGGAACGTCATTTAAACGCGTTTACAAATGATTGTGTGTTTATGCTTCCCCAGAAACCGTCTTTTTGGAGAATCGCCGATGGTAAACGCACCTTTTTGTGAGTTTACCATTGGCGATTATGATCGCCGTTTATCAGTGAATCTATGAAAATGAGAAAGGACGCAACCGTGTTTTGAACAAACCACGTAACAAAAGCCTCATTCTGGCCAGAAAAAGTTGAGCATAAACGCACCGAGAGAGAAAGAGAAGGAGAGAGAGGGTCATATAAAGAGGAAGAGAACAAGATGGTAGAGGTAGAGTATAAAGGATAGTGGTATTCGTCCTTGCTAGCAATATCTAATCTGAGGTCCAAAGAATTCTTCCTGGTTCAGGTTTATTTTTCTGCAGATTGTGTTTATCTCTTGGTATAAACACACAACCTTCATCACAATACTCTTTCATCTGGCCTACACTTTAAGTTCCAGACCTGGTGGGAAATTTTACTACCTACACTAAGAAAAATGGATGTATAATCACGCTGACCTCCCAAATCTTTTGTGAAAACATATACCAGTACATAAATCTGAGTCAATGTCATATTCTTAGCAACATAAGAGGGCAAATCCAAGCCATTTTGGTCCAAAGACTCCCATTAATACCAACCACATATATGCTTTTAGCAGGCATATGGACCTATCAGATAATTGTATGAAGATGATAGTGCTCATAGAGCAAGGTTTAGACTCTGAATACTTTTGATGACATTTCCTATTAATACTACCATAATGTATGGGACAGCAAAGTACCAATTTCCTAAGAATAAGCCACTTCCAAGATACTATCTGTGCATGGGCAGAAAAAAGGTAATTTGTACAAAACTATAAAACCCAGAGGCAATTGCTGGATACATGGAAGTTATGTAATCATTATTCATTTATGCACCGGGCGGTATATTTTATGATACACAGGTGGAAACATTCTTTTCAAGAGGGCAAAAAAAAAAGGTATTCATGAAGCACTTACATCACTTCAGCAGTGAATATTCTATATTGCACTAGGTGGGACATCTCTATGTGTGAAAGGTCTGTGGATATTTGGGGGTCATTGGTTCAAGTGCCATCTCCAAAATTGCCCTACCGGTAATATGAATAAAGTCACCATGTATGTTACTCCATATAGCCTAGGCATATATATCTAACAAGATTGTCATGTCGACATAGTGAACTGGGACATGATGATGGCATTCTGTCCACTACCAGAATCAAGAATGTGTTCACCTTGGTTCTGATGGGGTGCGTTTAGAAACAGCGTTTCTATACATATATACATATAGAAACACAGTGAACGAATGTGATTTGCGCGACGATTAGAAATGAAGGCCTTGTCTCTGCGCAGCTGCTTTGCCCCGTTTTACCCGGGAAGCAGAGAGTTTCTCGGAGGTCAACTAGGGTGCCCGCTTTTTCATTTTCGATCGCCCCGCCGGTGCATATGATGTATATGTACATGTAGCTAGCTATAGCTAGCGGCCTGGCCGGGCCCATAACGTAACGTAGGCATCCTCGCGTAAATAGTGAACGAGTACGTAGGCATGCTTGTACAACATGACACAGCGCATGGCGCGAGCTATTTCTCTGAACCGGAAATTAGCCTGGGAAGGTCCGAAATATATACGTGTTTCAAACAGCTTTGCATTTATCATCTCTCAGAAACATCATTCTGGCTCATAGTGGGTATCAAAATGCAAATTTGCCTGAATCACATTTGAAAACGTTGATTATAGGCTAAAAAAGGGTTGATAAACGCACCCATGGTCACCTCAATCTAGAAAACTGTCCTATATAGCAATAGTATGTACATGTACCTAGAGACTACCTGAGTGAACATGCACTCTGGACTGCAATGGCGTTCTCATCAACACAATTGAAAAGGCCTTAATGTCTACAGGTGAGAGCAAAGTAAGCAATATCAAACACACAATTTCAAAATATTGATGAGATTGCTATCATAATATCAAGGAGATTAACTGCCATTAGATCTGCTAATTCATGTGTTACAATCATATGCATATGATGAAGGAATAGAAGTCAACCATTCAGAGCAATATAGACATGCATTTCGATTGTTGAAAAAAATGTGTGTATCACGGCCGAACTAAGTTGGAAGTCAGGTTGTCATGCTCAGCGCAGAAACGGCCCTACACTGTAAACATGCAGACAAAGGTCCAAAATGATCGGATCAAAATTGGGTGAAAAACAACTTTTAAAAAAATCACATACCGGTAAGAGACAATAACAATACAAAATTACCAGAAAATAATAATTTTCTTTTGCAAACAATCACACAGAAATAACGATATTTGAGGAGTTACAAGGGCACTCAGTAGATTTCAGCTAGCTACCATATTTGATTTGATATTTGCGACATTGTCCTGCAGTTTGGCCTCAGATGGCAGCAGAGATGAAGAATTACACAGGCCTTAGATCAGGTGACAGCATGCGTAACTCCTCAAATATCATTATTTCTGTCAGATATTATGGATATCTATAGTATTGTTTGCTAATGCAAACAATTTTTTCACTGTAATTTTTAATTGTTTTATTGTGTTGTCTGTTGAAGTCTAATGTGGTAGTTTCCAGGCATGGTGGAGCCCATAAATCTGCATCTCATTAACCACAAGTTTGTTTAAGAACCCTTTGGACTTCTAGCTGCTCGCAATCTTCAAAATGGCAAAACAATACTTCTAGATTGCATCGCTGTTTTCGAGAAAAATAATACAGAACAGGAAAAAGTGAAAAATGAAGTATACTCAGCTTTGTTAAAATTGCTAGGAATGGAGGGATGGCGAATTTTATAATTTTTGTGATTGAAATGGCATGAGATAAAGGTATAAGAGAGTGAGGGGACACTTGTGAAGAGGTTAAGAGGGAAGGAGAGAGAGAAAGAGAAAGAGAGAGGGGGAGAAGAAGGAAAAAAGGAGAAATGGAGAGAAATATAATGTTGGTAAAACAAGATGGAGTTAAAAGAATTGACGGTAAGAGATGAAAGAATAGGAGAAGAGGATAACGAAATGGAGTGCTAGCAGCTGGGCTGGGTCGTCATAGCAACCAGCTTGATTCAATTTTTAGCCTCTGCTTGAATCCCAATGCCCCAGGAGAACCTGAACATAGCATGAAAGACACACAGGTCAAAGGGTCATTAAGCCAGCAATTCTATTTCCTCCCTCTCTTCTCTTCGTTCTTTCTTTCTTTCTTACCTTCTTTCTCTCCCCCCTTCCCTCCCTCCTACTCTTCCTCCCTCCCTCTCTCTCTCTGTCCCTCTCTCTCCCCTCTCCTCTCTCTCTGTCTCCCCTTCCTTCCATAGTTTTTTAGTTCCTTCTGTATATAAAACCCCTCAAAAAATGTAATTGATTATATCTCTCTTGTCAAGGCATAATCTCTGCTATGCTTAGTATCATTAGAAAAGGTGTCTAAGACCCCGTTCTCATTCACTTCCTAGACCGATCTACTGGATCGGTCCAGAGGTACACTTTGTTTATGTTCACACTCACGAGCTAGACCGCTCTTGTTGCTATGGTATAGCGAACGAGCTAGACCGCTCCAGTTGCTGGGGTAGCAAAGGTCAGCAGGTCAAATGTTTCGTGCAGAATTTAAACCGAATAGAGTGCCTCATCTTCTGCTATATTATTATTTTGTTATCATTCTATCATTTTCTCTTTCTGTCTTTCCTTATGTTAGTCTTTGTTTTTCCTTCTTTCACTCATGTTATTCTTCGTTTATTATTCTATCATTTTTTCTTTCTATCTTTCGTCATGTTATTCTTTGTTTTCCTTCTATCATTTTCTCTTTCTGTCTTTCCTTATGTAATTCTTTGTTTTGATCGTTCTTTCATTTTCTTCCTACCATTCCTTATGTTATTTTTTGTTTTTCCTTCTATCACCTTCTCATATGATATTCATTGTTTTTAATATTTTATTATTTTTCTCTTCCTATCTTTCCTTACGCTATCCTTTGTTTCTTCCTTCTATCACATTCTCTCATGTTATTCTTTGTTTTTATCATTCTATCATTTTTTCTTTCTGTCTTTCCTTATGTTATTCTTCATTTCTTCCTTCTATCACATTCTCTTATGTTATTCTTTGTTTTTATCATTATATCATATTCTCTCTATCTTTCCTTATATTATTCTCTGTTTTTATTCTTGCATGTAATCTCTTTCTCTCTTTCATTACTTTCCCCCAAAACACACTCACTTCAGGTTGAAGATCACTTCCTGACACGGTTTATGTTCACACTGCACGGTAGATCGGTCTGGGGCGATCTAGAAGCGAACCGGTCCAGAAGATCGCTTCCTGGACCGCTTGACCGTTCACACTCACAGTTAGACCGATCTAGCCTGGATGGGTCTAGGATCGGTCTTACACTGTCTATTCTTCTTTAAAATGGTACCTTATTTGTTATGATTTTTCAGTCATGGAATGTGCAGTACATCAAAATAAGGCAAGGTCAAAAGTGAAAAGTTGCACAATACAACGCTCTTGTTTGGCTGTGCATTCTTCTTTCTTTCAAAATGGGCTGCTGTATTTTCAAATGATCTTTCATGAGCAACACATACACACTGGACCGAGACAAACATACACCAAGTCAAACAAACATGCAAACACTAAACAAATCATGCTTTATCACTCAAACAAACATGCAATACACTTCAATTTACTGGAATTCATCTCTGTAAAAAATTAAGAAACAGCGCTTTCAATTCTTTTGGAGAACTCCTGCTTTGAGTTGCCCTATTGCCAGGTCCTTTCCAACATTTACAACAAGAAATAACTTATGAGAGGCTTATTTAGCTTAGCAGAATTTACAGTTTCTCAGCACAACATGGGCATCCCCATGTTCTTCATAACATGACGTACTATGCAAAGTCATTTATCAAGTAAATTAGGGCTGTGCATAACCATGTAATGAGGTACTCGAGTACACTCCCAGCCTTGCCCGCGAATACTCGAATACTCGGACGCCATGTTTTTTTGAATTTTTTGAATTTTTTGAATTTTTTGAATTTTGAATTTTTCATTTTTTGTTTGTTTTTTTGCCAACACCATACTACGAACAGTACGATGGTTCCTCTCTGAAAACCCCCGCGATTTAACTTGAAGTTGCTGTTGAAAGCGGCTATTTGTGCTTTTTAATTTTTGACAAATAATTGAAACAATGTTATTTTTAAAACTAAAGATGACAGGCAAATATTCCTCCAAGTCCAAACAGATATCCGGAGATTTGGTCCCAGTTTCTGAGTGGTGAGTTGACAGTGACACCCTGTGACATTGAGCTGGGAAACATTTTGGGGAAATGGCGGCCGAGTATTGGAGTACGAGAAATCGTACTCGAGTAGCTGTAAACAGTGCGAGTATTTGAGTATTCGACTACTCGTCGCAGCCTTAAAGTAAATGTATTCGAATTCATGGATACTTCCTTTCCACGTGTGTGTGGTGATGAAGTGATTTTCCCTCATTGAAAGTAAAGGTTTTGTTATTGAACTAAAAACTTAGTGCATGATACATGTACGAGTTCACCTTGCACATCACATTATCATAAAATTGGCTGCGCCATGTCTTGCTAAAAGGTATTACATGTACTGTACATCATGCAAAGAATATCTTCTTTTATATGTCTCTTGTACATTTTTGTAAGGAATATTGCACATTAATACTTTAATAGGCAGGAATAAATCTCACCTTTCAGCATACCTACACTTATTCTTTGGGGTGAAGTTTCCGTTAAATTAGGCATGATGCTTCAGAAAGTTAATGATCAAAGTAAGTAGCAAATATTGCCCGACATGTCACCATAGAGCATGAATTTCATTCTCCTTGTCTGTGGTGCACAACCCCTATTTGACTGTCACCATTCAATAGTTCATGATGCAATGTGCACAAATGTCAATGTGATAATGTGCAGCCAAAATGACTTATTTACTGCACTCTCTCATTCACATACACGTAGGCTTGATATTGACAATGGGTTAATTAGTGGCTTGAAATTGGTGCTTCTGCATGCAATCTGAACATGTTTGGGAATACATAGACATATGAACATCAGCAATAAATTCTAGTTGTGTGAACAGTTCTTCACTTTCACTGTTTCAATGACAAATTATGAACTTGAAGTAAACCCGCATTCTAAAGGAGTAGCTTTCCCTCTCTGAACCTCATTGGTGACAGGGGTCAAGAACTTTCCTGAAATACATCAAAGGACCTCCAAGTAGAATCGGTTATTTTAATTTGTTATATTTGTTTTTCTTCATTTGGGATAAAACATATTGAGCCTAATTCTACCACTCAAGGTTTGCTGTCATTTTATTAAATTTGAGAATCATAACTTCCTTAGAGACCTTTAAATCCAAGCTGAAATCTTATCTTTTTTAACAATACCTGTACTTGGCACTCCAAACTTTCTCATTCTTTCTATTTTTCTTGTGCGCCTCGCCTCGGAATAGCATTGTCTAGATAGACGGCGCTATACAAATGCCTATTATTATTATTATTATTATTAGTGAGATAATTGTTGTCCCCTCTTCATTCTCTATTCTCTCCATCTCCCCATCTCAGTCATAATATTCATGTTTTTGGCTCCTACTCAGTGGAACATATCATGGGCTCCATTTTCAAACAGGAGCACATCATGTCCATTTTTTCATCCCTCTCTGTCAAATAGCCTTACCACACACACTATACAATAGCATTGTAAAGCTATACCAATCCATGACAGGTTCATGACATAAACCTTGAGCCACACACATCGTTCTACAGAAAAGGAATGGGATGAAACCCGATTCCCTCTGTTTTCTCTCTCGGTTTCCTCCTCCTTGGAGTTCAATGGGGCCACGTTCTTAGAGTTTTTCCAAATTTTACTGCTCCAACACAAGCTTCACTAAAGAAAAAGGCAGAAGGTTAAAAAAAAAGACTCTGCCATTGGATTTATTGAATTCAATTCCATACTTAAGACTACAGCCCAAGCTCCCACTCATAAATCACACAAAGAATGACTAACCCGTTCCCTTTCGGAAGGCTGGATTTTCTTCTGCAGAGATCACAGAGCATCTATTACAGTATTCTAGGAATTAAGTTTTCAATTATGATACCTCTCTTTGGAAATTTGAATTCCTGCCATATATTCTTTAAGTAAATTTATCTTGTTCTCTCTCCTTGTATTAATGGAAACTCTGATTCCGTACCAATTTTGATATATGGGAGTGAATTGGAAAGCAGACAATCCTAACTCTTTCTTGCAAGAAAAGGTCCATGCACTTTCACAAAATTGAAGAAGAAAAAATGAAAGGAATTTATCAGATTGTTTTGAACAAAAAAATAATGTAATACTCCCCTACAATATTCTTCATCTCACTAGAGCACTACTTCTACACACCTACTCAATTTTCTTTTCTTGAAATTGTGATTTTAGAAATCTTTCACAAGTTGGTTTTAATAGAAGAAAAAAATTGAGAGAAACGGGTCAGAGAAAAATTTGAACAAAACCGAATTAAAAGTAAGAAAGTTATGAATTTTGAAGGTGCAATCAATCAAACATAAATTGGCAACTCTGTGACTTATCTTGCGAGGTCCCTTCCCATTCACCCTGTACTAAAATACTTCAAACATTTATATTTTCCCTTACAAAAATTTTGTATTGTACATTCACCTTAATTACAATTATTGCAAATATGTTTTTATAACAACCCCTGGATGAAACAAATCTGTCATCAAGGACTAAGGAAACAAAAGTTTATGAAACTTTTTGTGCAGAGCAAATTGGAGAGAAGCTTGCAAGATATGTCAGTGTTACCAATTTGTGTTTCACTGATGACAACTTCAAAATTTCCTTTCTTTCCTATTCTTAATTGGAATTTGCTCGAACTTTCATTAATTTAAAGTTTCTCTTATTTTTCTGCTTTTAATAAAAACCAACTTAATATCAGGGTGGACTTCCCCTTTTAATAAAGGCATTGTTTAACAATGCCAAATCTGAGATGCATGGCCCTACATGTTATCAGCGTCTGTGATATGTTGTAATATTGAAGCCCTAAAAAAATTGCCCTTCGAAATGATCATGAAGTGCCTCAAAAAAGTAAAAATCTTTGAGTGACCGGTTTTACCATACTCATTTTCCCTAATAGATTGTAGGGTTATAAAAACCGTTGGGAAAACGGTTTTTGAAATTTCGAATTCCAATCATAAATATCTTGACAATCAGACGGGCGATCGGCTTGTAAACGTCATGGGATTCCTGACTGACCTAAAGGTTTATAATTATGATTGCAGCATGAGCTAAATCCAGGATTTTGTTTAGAATCTGAGACATAGATATACCCAATCCCTTTAACAATAAGTTTTTCATTTAACCTTGTAGGAGAGGAACACACAAAAAGACATTCACTACACAACACACAACAACTTAACAATCCTGCACATCAAACACACTCATCAACAAGTTATATTCATCAAATAATCTGCACATGTGAAACAGTGCAAAGAGAGTAACAAAGGAGTACAAATGAAATGGGCCAAAATGGATTATGAAAGGGTAAAAAGAAATAAATTTGCATATAAAAGAGAAAAATGAGCTTGACCTACCCGAAGTGGAATTTCTGAGGGTAATGAGGTAGATGTGTGTGCCAGGAGAAACATATCGTCCACTCCTACTCCTAGAGCTAAAAATGGTAAAACCTGCAGGAAAAAAAAAAATCAGTCCAAACGTAATGCAAACATTTCAGCCACAGGCATACATATTCTGCATGATCTACTGTAGAGTTGCACATTTACATTAAATGTACAGCTGAAAAATGTTTAAAACTTGCCAAAGCAAAATAGCAATATTCTAACACTATTTTAGGCAAATAAAGTTCACATACCAAGTTTGTACAATTTTCTGGTTTAAATATCTGTACTCACGACCACAAAAATAACCTTAACAAATCCCAATTCAACTTGGGAACCGCTAGTATGGTAGTGTTACCCAAGTTCATGCACAGTTCCATATCTTTAATTTAAAAAAATTGAACAAAATAAATCGGCAAGATTTTAAAATTCTGATACCACCAATGGAAAGAGGAACCTAGAATTACCTAGTGAATTTTCTATGAACTTGAGTGAGAAATTATGAAAATATTAACATAAGATCTGCAACTTTCCCATTTTCTGTCTGTTCCGAAAAATGGTGAGTAAAATGACTGACCAACTGGTTATATGATATTTTGCCTTCCAGTTCATGCTGGGCAATACGAGCTAAAAATATTGTATTATTGTGTCCAAAAATACAATAAAGACTAATAGTAGAGCCTGGTGACACCCAAGTTTATAACACTTAGGAGCCAACTTTGCTATATCTTCTTAATTAACCCATTCCCCTGATCTTCACAAATTACGACTACCCTTGAAAGTGACTTGCATCAACTGGTTTCAAGCATGATGACCATTATACCATAAACCATCTTTGGTGCATTTGATTGACCTACATGATACTACATGTAGATGTATACTTCAACAGGAGTGTTGTAGGAGATGTAGGAGATGTATTGCTGTGTACATGGAAGAGCATGTAGGTATTAGACCACATGGATGGCAATATTCCCTTGGGACCCCTCACAAACCATGTGACACTTTGACACTTGACCCGACTCATTACGTTTGTTGAGTGATGCCTGGCTCCATTATCCATCTGCCCTACACCTCTCTCACTGAAGTTCCTATTCACCTTCCCATCCTCCTTCCCATCATCCACATCAATATCAAATCCTTAGGTAGATCATTGAATTGTTCATACCCATGAACCTCGTCACCAAGTTTGGAAGTGTTACACCTTATTCAAACCATCATTGATTTTACTTGGGAGAAGAAAGTCTATCCTATCCATTATCCATACATTGTCTGTGTACTTTTTATGTCAATATCTAGCATCTAGCACCCCCCCCCAAAAAAAATAAAAAATTAGTTTGGCATTACCTATCTAGTCCCTACTTTGATTTTCTTCTTGAATTTGGTCTTGGGCACTAAATATCCCTCATTCTTTCCCAGTACTGACTACTTTATCTTTTGATATTCCCTGCCTCAAATGAATTCTGGAGTTATATTTTTCTTACATTCCCCCTTTCCCCTCAAACCCTACCTCTTGTGCATGGTATATACACCCTTCCCGAACCTCCTCCCCATCACTCTCTCTGAAATCTCCCCACATAACATATTTCCCTTATTCCTCAATTGATTTCTCCTCACATTGCCCTTTCATTACCCATTTCCTTTCTTATACCCACCTCTTCCAATTAGTAAACCCCATTCATCCTACTCAATCCTGTGCCCTGTTCCTCCATCCCTCTCTCTCTCTGCACTCTCCCCACAGAGCAGTCAAAACATTCACGCCATTAGCAGGGGCTCCTTGCCTCCATGTAATGTTATTTCACATGTCACATCCATCACAGGGTCTATTTATGATAGGACAACATGTCACCATGGGCTCAGGTAGGTGGGCTTCCAATATCATCATCTCAGCAAGCTCCCCCCACCCCCAACCTTTTGAAAAATGTTCAGCCATGTTCTTTCTCTCTGCAGGAGATAAATACATACATCCTCTTCTAATCAAAATCAAGTTCTTTGGGTACATAACTGTATGTCTTGCTTTGTATATTATCATCTCGCCAAATGCTGCCCCCCCCCCCTCTCTTTCACAGGTACTTTTCAGAAATCTTAAACTTCCTTGTTTCTCTCTAAAAAAACATTACACAGACCTTCTTGAACTCCAATAGTCTTCATGACATAATCAGAATTTGAGGACATTTTTCCTGTTGACTTCATGCCTATATCATCATCTTGCAAAGCCCCCCTCCCCACCCCCCCATTATGGAGGTGCTCTTCAGAATTGTTGTTTCTCTCATCAGAGGGAGATGAGTGTAACCTTAAATTAATGTACATCCTTTACCTATCAAACCAGAATTTGATAAATCACTTATATATTTCATTATCGCAACAAGCCCAGCCCAAAAAGGAGAAAAAAAAAGATCACTCCTTCTTGGTGCCTTTCAGCTAAATATTTTGTTCCCTAAAAATATTTCTCTCTGGGAGATGCACATGAATGTATCCCTTCTTCCCCCAAACACATTGGTTGATACACAAGATCTGTTTAGTATCCATCAAAGCAGGAATGAAAATACATTGTACATCAATTCAGAAGAAATTGTAACAAATTAGAAAGCATGTACATGTACGTAAGGCAGTTATGCAGATAAAACAGTACCAATACAACAATTTCAAAATAAAATTTGAGGCACCAGGTTATTAACTGAATCGGTAGTCCACACAAAATAAATAGACCTTTATTAATGACCATTCTCTTTTCATATCAAACTCATACTAGTTACATGTGATGAACAATTGACAATTACACAAAGTCAGGCAAAATATAATAGACTTACAGTCAGTTCCTTCCACACAATATTCAAACTAAAAATAATAAGGGGAATGGATTAACAGAAAAGGACACAGAAGAGAACAAAAAGATAATCAAGGAAAGAAAGCAAGGGAGAAGATAAACAAAAGATGAAAAATAGAGGAAAATCACTGACCTGAGTTGTAGATGCATTGAATATAATGCCAATAAGAGCGCAGAACCCTAGTCCTGCTGCTACTGAGCCTGCTACAAGCAGGACCCCAAAAAGACCCAGCCCACCTTGGGACCGTACCCCATCATATAGCTTCATCATGGTTAGTGTGGCGTACATTGTCTAGGAAAATAAAGAGAAACTTGAGAATGTGAGCATTTAATTCTCTACATTTTCTAGGATTGTAACTTCATCTTTTGGGACACTAGCACATGAATCATATTCTGTTATCTCCCAACAGACCCATCCTGCCTTAGGACCCTATCCTAAGCTTCATCATGGCCAGTGTGGCATACACAGCCTATGAGAAGAAACGAAGTATGAAGTTCACCAGAATTTTTTTAAACAATATCTATAAAAGATCATTATATTAAATATGAAAAGATGAATGATATTGTAATGTATTACACTGCATGTGGAAATACCATTTTTGGTGCAGTGCACAAACTGGATAAACACAAATTACATTTTTTTCCCTTCCTTTCTTCTTTTTTTTGTTTGGGGCTTCTGAAAGAAAAGGGCTTTCACTACTTGTGATATTGCACTATCTATGGGTGAAAAGTGATTGCTTTCAAGTAGTGCTGTAGCCGAACCGCCGAACCGAACGGAAGTTTGCCGAACATGGCACTTCCGAACCGAACCGAACGCAAAGGCCTGGTTCGGATGTTCGGCAGAAAAATTTAAACGTTTTGCAGGCTAATTAACTTCTTATTTTATACCTAATTTTCATGTCATGATTGCTTATTCCATATTTACTTTTTTCCCATTTTCCTCCTTTGTGATTCATGCCTCTCCAGTCGTGGGCGCGACTTCACCGACGCCATTTAAATCCCAAATCCTGACCTCTGCAACGTCGCGATCGCAAGCTATAAACAAGAATACATGCGCATACTAGGTGCTGATCAAAACGCACCGTCCCGTCGTCACGCAGCACATTAATTACATTAAAAATTAATTAAAGAATTGGTCAGAACTAAAACTTTCCACAAATGAACTAGCCCATAATAGCCACAGACTCATACCAAAAGATAGCCATATAAATAATTTCATCTGTTGTTATTTCTTGTTTAAAGTCTCTGAATGTCCTGTACGTCACAATCCAAATAGTTTGGACCTGCCCTTCGACAAAGAAATATTGCAATTAAATAATGTATTTTTGAGTAGACTAGTTAACCCACACATATGCACTCACATAGATTACAGCTCTCAAATTTAAATACATTCTCAGTGTACTGTAAAATCTTGCTGAGTAAACTAGTTAACCTGGGCGTACGCACTCGCATAGAATAGGGCTGACACGATACCCAAGACTTACTTGGGTTGAATGTTATCCTTTATTTTCTTCATACTCCTTAACCGTTTACCTATAGAAATGTAGGTAAAGTTTTTTGTTTAAAGGCGTTTCTTATATATTCTCACTAAACACAAATCATTTCTTCAGGCGATTGGTACACTTTAAAGACTGAAGGCATCGGTGAAATCAAAGTAAGATGAACCATTTAAAAAAGACACTCACCATGATAGCGTAACCCATGGCAACCCGAACAACACTTGTCCGTGAGAAGTCTTGAAGGAGATCTTCCAGAGATGCGGATGAGAGAGCATTGATGTCCTGAGTTGTGTTGGATATTGAGCTATTTCTCACAATCTTTAAAAAAAAGAAATGTTAAGAGAGGCATGAATAACTCAACTGGTCATGAAGTATCTATTATTCACGCATTCTCACTGCACTACACTTAATGATACAGAGACCTTGTCAAATATCTCCTGACATTACAAAAAACATATGTTGCAAAATGTTTCTTGAAAAAGAGAATTTACAATATTTGGTGTAGCAGAATGAAATGAAAAATTCCTAGAGCCATGTTTCATATAACATGTCATCAATTACAAGTTAAAATAACTGATACAAGCTCCTCAAATAATTGCATCTGATTGGCTACAAGAAATTTTCAAATCTGAACAAAATGGTTTAATGACTTATGTTAACACAACCAGAGGGTATATATCACAAAACCATCACAATTCTAAGTTAATGGACATTCAATAAACAATGGATTATAAATTTTACATGCACTTCGAAGGGATGTCTAAGAACTAAGGCTTATCAAAGTTTTGTAAAAACAATTAAATTCCAGGGCCCCGTATCACTGGAAACATTGCAAACTGTTTGCTTCATGTTGATGTTAATACTCACATTTGTAAATTTTCTCTGCCACTCATTTAGAATTGCTTTTGCTTTCTCCTCTGTCCATTTGACCTCACTGACCTTGATGTTGTTCTTCCATGCCTCATACATGTCTTTCTCCCCCCTTAGCTGGATGATAGTCTGTAAAGCTTCAGCACTGAGAAGCAAGATGGACTAGACTTGTCAAGTCTGTGTTACTAGAGCTGGGAATTTGGGGTATCTTTTTAATTCTGGTACCGGCCCAAATTTCGGGTGGGTACGCAGGTACCCCAAAATTATACAACAGAAAATACCTGCTAGATCTACTACATGTACTCTTGTTAGATGTAAATGTTCATAGAAACTTGCTGGAATGTGACTATTTATAGCAGCCAAATACCTTTAAAAAAAACTCTCTCTAAATATGTCTTCTTCATAACATACCGATCAAATAATTTTTAAAGAAAAAACATATTTTCTTTTATTCTAGATACCTCAAGCTTTTTTAAAAAGCTGATATTTACTTCGTGATCATTAACAAGTTTTAATACTCATCGCTGTTGCAAGGCAAGTTGGGACTATTCAAAGAAGCTATGCACAGACATGGCTGTAATACATGCTGAAACAAACCCAAACAAAAATACATGATCATACCAAGATAGTCTTCAAAACTATGAGAGCACAATGGAAAAGACAACAACTACTCAAAATCAATGTAAGCAGATACTTAACTTGGACAAAGAATTCAATAGTTGTCCAAGAAATGCCACAGAAATAGTGATAATGGAGGAGTTACTAGGTACATTTTTATCGGAATGGGCCTGCTGAGAGGTACTTGTACTATTTATATTGATCTATTGATGCTATATAAAAACCTTCTATTTACTATAAGAAGAAGTAATTCCTTCTCCACTGCAAATATAATTAACAAGAAAATTTTCAAACTTCTGAACTGGGCACAATATATATCTTCATTAGAAACAATCTTCTAAAATACATATAATGTGTGATTGATTCTGGAAGAGAGACGTAGTTATTATTATTTTTGGTCATTCAAATTCTTGTGCAGGATTTGCAAACCATAGAAAGCAAAGAATTTACAGATCATGGAAAAAGCACAATAAATTCTCAACTTTCTTATCAAGCAATGTAAAATGTACACAGGAAAGGGGAGGGGGCTAAACCTGTCCCTGAACAACTGCCATACATTGGTACACTTTCTTGAGGCAGTATATGTATCATCAATTTCCTCCTATAAGTCATACAAAGTTTTACAGGGTGAATAGTGCATGTGGTTGTTTTCAATCAAATTAACCAACAGCCTTCATCAGTAAGGCAAATCATGTTACATGCCAACTCTTAACATAAAAACTAATGCTAGTCATTAAAAAGGGGAAATTACTCAGACCCTACGTATAAAGACTTCATTAGAAAAAAGGGACTATTATGTAACATCTGCTTGTTCCTGTTTTGCCTCATTTTCAAGAAATGATAAGCTGGCTTTTATCCAATTAGACATAATTGCCGGTTTGTTCTACCATCCCATTACAAAATTCAAAGGTTCTTATTCATAACTTTTATTCTTCATACAAATAATATTTACAGTTGTCAGAAGTGGTATAAGAGAATCAAATGGATACTTTGGACCATGGTAGAATATGCTAATTAATAGAGAACTCATGTATCAACCATCTTTTTCCTCCCTCTTAATATAAAAGAAATTAATTGCACAACACCCCAACAATACATCAGTACTATGTCATCAGGTTAGGGTAAGGGTGAATTGAGGGTTAGGGTTAAGATTATATTGAAGACTAAAGGGAAATTCAACCTTGATAACAATCTACTCTAAAAAAGAAAGCAGAAAAGTCAGAGAAGCTTCCTTGTGAAAGTTTGAATGAAATCAGGTAAAAAATGAGAAAGTGATGAATTTTTGAAAGTTGCAATCACTATAGGTATAGGCTTTTCAAAATCGGCTGAATCTGTAATATCTCTGTGATGTAGTGGTGGACAACTTTCCCATTTGTTCCGACACACACACACACTCGGGAAGGTCTTTTCTTATTTATAGAGGACCTGTAATAATACTTAATCCTTTATATATATTTTGAGTAGTGCCCAAAGGGTGAAGGCACAGATATAAGTGATATTTTTGTTCAAATCAAACAGCAGAGTTATCCGCCACTACGTCACAATCCACTGACAAAATTCCAATTTCAGATTCGCACAGCTTTTAAAAGTGATTTCATACTTTAAACACTTGAAACTTTCTTATTATTGGTCTGACTTATTGGAAACTTTTGCAATTCTGTTACTCTGATTTTTCTTTCATTCAAATGAACTTATTATAAGGGGCGGATTGCCCTTTAAAGTCAGGGTCAGGTTTAGATACCTGTTAGGGTGGGGTAAGTATTGCTAGTGGTTGGTATTCAGCACTGGTTCTGACATTGACTGGTGTCAAAGAGTGGGATGGATAAACTCACCTCTGTACTGTACCGCTCTGGTTTTTGGAGACTCCTCCAAGTAAGAGTTCCTCCGGCCACTGCATGTAGCGGCTGGCAAACCCTGCACAACCCCCTGTTAATTGAGCTGCAATATTCGGAATCTGGAAACACAAACAAGATGCATTTGCTTAGATGAGTTCTCTGTTTGATGAGTTCTCTGTTTGATGAGTTCTCTGTTTGATGAGTTCTCTGTTTGATGAGTTCTCTGTTTGATGAGTTCTCTGTTTGATGAGTTCTCTGTTTGATGAGTTCTCTGTTTGATGAGTTCTCTGTTTGATGAGTTCTCTTTAAGAAGTTTATCCCATGTTACTTTGAGCAATTACATTCCCAAACACTTCCCATGAGATCATGCTAGATGAAGTACTGCCTGTCTGTCTGATGGATCGTATTCTATAAATATCTTATCATTTCTAGACCAATTAATACCAAAAAGAAGCAGGCTAGAAATTATTCATTGTGCAAATTTTGTAGACAAAAGGAAAGACCAAGAACAAAAACATTCTGGACAAAAATATACAAAGGACAGGAAGGAAAAAATGACTTACCACTCCCGATAATTTGTTGGGTGCCATCTCAGGACATTCTTGATCTAAAGGATTTAGACAAGGCTTAACTTGATAGGCATGCCCAATACCCGTCTGGAAAAAGAAAAGAAAAATAATTTTATTAAAGTATATTTAATTCAGCTTGGTGTACATACACAAATGTTCCAAGACAATATGAAACCAGCAATCATATTAAATAACTTTTGGCTAGTATGGAAAAAAAAAGTTACTTGCCATTGACACAAATAGCAGTAAACATTTGAGTACAGAATATCACATCTATGTTTCATATTACCAATCAGACTTAAAAAATAAGTAAACACTTTGAGAATATCCTCCAATCTTTCATTTCATGATAGCTGCACAATATTTTCTTATGAACTAATGGGTGAGGGTCTGTTAGATCGGATAACACTAAAAGTATTGAAAATATTTTACGTTTGAGTGAGCAACGGCTAATCTCGAAAAAATAATAAAAATTTGTTCGCACAAAAATGTTTCAACCTTGGACTGGATCAAAGTGCAAATCAGGCAGTTATTGCATGTAAGTATCAATAATGTATTTTAAAAATCATTTGATCTTACAGACTTATAGACTGTAATTCTCTGATTGCACAAATGAAGTATACTCACTCTATTAATAATATCTTCAAAGGCTTCTGGTGAGAAATACTCTTCATAGCCCTCAAAAAGTTTTAGTAATCCAAGAGGGTCCAAAGTGGTCCATCTCAGAGTTTTGTTATAATGTCTGAAATGACAAAATAAAACATAATAATACAATATTTGTATTTCTGAATAAGTGAAGATTTTTAAACAGAAATTGTCCAGTTGACAGGATCACGAGGAGATGAGGAAAAAGCAGACTGCATGTACACCTGTACATGTACTTTTA
This sequence comes from Mesocentrotus franciscanus, assembly GCA_037976565.1. Classification (NCBI taxonomy): domain Eukaryota; kingdom Metazoa; phylum Echinodermata; class Echinoidea; order Camarodonta; family Strongylocentrotidae; genus Mesocentrotus; species Mesocentrotus franciscanus. Next base: position 13,002,475 of record CP137674.1, on the reverse strand, counting down.
TATATTTTTTTTGCCATTCATACAATAATATGTAATAATACAATATTTGTATGAATGGCAAAAAATATATATAAAAGTACATGTACATGCTGTCTGCTTTTTCCTCATCTCCTCATGATCCTGTCAACTGGACAATTTCTGTTAAAAAATCTTCACTTATTCAGAAATAACCTTTCCAACTGAAGAACTCTTCTATTTATATCGACCATCTTACCCCCCAATCCTGAAAAGAAGAAAAAAAAATACAGCTTTCCAAAATGAACAAAGGAAAATGAAATGAAATATAGGTCTAACTTGGCAATTTGTTGCCCTACTTTTCAAAAGATATGAAAAGCGCATTTAACACTAAAAACTCATTACATTTTCTTTCATCGAGGAAAAAAAATCTTCCCCAATAATATGATTTTTTTTAGTATTCAAGTCAAACTTGGGGAGAAACAACAATGTACACAAATCATACATGAAATATAAAATTACAAAAATGTAACGTTCCCCATAAGTCGAAACAAGAAGCAAAACACTTTCTCTGGAGACTTTATCTGAAGAATCCATCTTGAATCTCAAATAGGCCAATCACAGGAGGCTTTATAGATGACCAGCTTTGACCCATAATGCCCTAAAAATTCAACACCTCCAGCAAATAAACAGGGTAGAGGTCATTGACTTTGCAGCTCATTTGCATAGCCTTGCCACCCATGGTAGTATTAAAGCTGAAGTCAAGTAGCACACCTTAAAAAATAATCTGATTTATCTATATCCACAAAGAAGTTGATTCAAATTGAATGGAGAGGTACATGGTGTAATTTGGTGGGAGGGAACAAGAGAGTGGGTGTCACTTTAGCAATGGCTTTTCATCTGGTATTCTGATCTTTCTCTCATCAATATAAGTTAGCTGTCCACGAGGGACTGTTACTTTTATTTTCGGATTTCTTTATAGAAACCAAACTTATGTGAAATTGATTCAATAAAACACAATGCACCCCCGCCCGAAGAAAAAGAGAAATATGCTCGACATCATATTAATACATGAAAATCGTTAAAAAAATTATCTTGGCCTCGACTTGATTCATCATCACAATTTTTCTCTCCGCTCAAAAAGAAAACAAAGCTCTATGACATAAGCTTTGAACATGATCTACACTGTAGCACTGCAGATACTACAATGTGCATTGATTGTGACATTTCCGTCTTTTTAATCCAGAAAATGGGTACAATTCCAGGAACATGGAACAATGATGCCAGGGTGAATGACCATCTTTGGGGTCCATGTACAATGTATGAGCCAAGAGAAAATTTTCCTGCTATGTAGGAACACAGGCTATAAAGGAACCATAACAGCTGCACTGAGTGTTCCCTTTCTATGAAAAGTTGAGAAAGTGAATTGACTTTGGCAACTCCCAAACTTTACACAAATGCAAACTTTACAAGAATTTAGTGCAATTTGTAGGGACAATCTTTTTCTTTTATCTTCTCCCTTTCTGAATCCTTCCTTGCCGTCCTCATAGTCATAGTCATATCCTCTATTTGGAGCCACAAGGGCATTAACTCATATACTTTAACAAATAGTTAATATCTTTCTGGCTCCAAACACATCTATAAAGTAAGTGCAAAGCTGCGTGTGTGTGATTGGGTTTCTTACAGACGTGTATCAATCAGATATGATTATTTACGTCTGGGGACCGACCTTTAACGTCACCATCCGAAAGACGTGACTCAGTTTCGAACCTGCGTCCTCGGCTGAATCAGTTTGTAACTTCCACTGTTAGCTGGATTACAGGCGCACGCCACAACGCCTAGTTATGCCAACCTTGTGCGACCAAAAAAAGGAACCATGATGGCAAAAAAAAGGAATTCATTAAAACGAAACTTATAACCACGCGCGACACACTTCCCAAGCAGAAATGTCCATTCCTCATGCTATTTTTTCCATATAAGGACCTCTAGTTCATTTACAAGTAGGTATTTTTTTGGGGTTATTTTGGTATTATCGGCATTTCATTCTTTTTGAGAATATTTTTCTCTTAAGTATGTTTCCAAGTATGTTTTAACCTTAGTTTTATATTGAATTTGTGATCAAATCCGCATTTTAGGGCAGTTGATTGTCGTGTGGTATGTAAAAAAATAAAAAATTAAATTAAAAAATAAATAAATAAATAAAAAAACGTACTACCGTAATTTGGTGTAAAAACGGAATAATTCCGGGAAAAAAATGTAATGGTTGGCAGCTCTGTAAGTGCATTCCACCAACAGATACATCAAAAAAATATTATTGATATGTTTTATTGGCTCATTCACATTTTAGTAATTGCAAGTAGGATTAAGTATTAAACTCCATCTGAAAACAATTTTGAGCTACTTCTCACTTTTTTCCTCCCTTCCTATTCCTTAGCTGAAATCGTGACGGCTTACCTGATATGTTTTTTGGGGAAGGAGCCTGGCTAAACAGAGCTCTGCCAGACAAAATATCTTCGCAGAATGGACCTGCTCAGCGATTCAAAACCTACTGAATATGGGACAATGCCAACTTCTGTTCAGTACCTTTTTCTCCTTCTAATGTCAGCATGATAAGTATAAAAAAATGTCTCTCCTCCCTCCCCCTAAGACCCCGTTCTCACTCATTCCTAGACCGATCCAGGCTAGATCAGTCTAACTGCGAGTGTGTACAGACAAGCGGTCCTGAAAGCGATCTTCTGGACTGGTTCGCTTCCTAGATCGCCTCAGACCGATCTAGCTTGAAGTGTGTACACAAACCGTGCCAGAAAAATCTATCTTCAACCGGAAGTGCGTTTTGGTCGGTGTGTGTTATGCGGGAAATTATGTGTACGGCACGAGAAACATTTGGCCCGCTGACCTTTGCAACCCCCAGCAACATGAGTGGTCTAGCTCATTCGCACTATACCATGTAGCAACAGGAGCGGTCTAGCTTGCGAGTGTGTACACAAAACGAAGCGAACCTCTGGAGCGATCCACTGGATCAGTCTAGCCTGGATCGGTCTAGGAATGAGTGAGAACGGGGTCTTACTTTCTTTCAACATTTGGCATAGCAACGGAAAACTGACAAAAGAGTGCAGAGTGTACATTAAGCTAGTGTACATGTACTTCAAATACTTGGAGGAATAATAGTGGAATGAAAATGATTTTCCCACAATAGACCGGTTTACTAATGTTTGCATAGTTGGAAATGGCGCCCTTGCTCTCGTACATTCAGTCAAAGAAGTTCCCTGGCAAACGATCTCCCAATGCTTGTAAGTTGTAACGTAATCGCAGAGCTCAGTTTTTGGTTTATTTTGAAATTGATAATCACCTTACATGCCCTTTGCTGGAGCAAATATGGATTCTGATATTAGCCCCTTTACTTACAGTGGTTACTTTTTACTTTTTAAGTAAAGACAACCTTACACAACAATCTGAAAATGGACGGTAAACCTGAAGCAACAACAGTTATTCGCAATGGTACATGGCATGTTCGGCGTTTGCTTGTATGTTGTAGGCATTCCTGTTGCTTATAGCAGAAGTGAGAGTCTGTGGTATAAGTCATTATAATACATCTCTAGTCTACCTGACACATAATTGGCAGAAATCCTTTCCGAATTACAAGCCAACAGGCATGTTGCTGAACACATTGTTCAAGCCCTGGGCCAGGATTTAAGTGTAGACTGTCCCCTCTGCCGATAGTAGCCGCAGCTGAGCCCCACCAGCCACCCAGTCAGGGGAATCGGAGCTCAGAAGGTACGTATGAATGCCACAGCGCCAACTTACATTTGTCAGTTGTGGTGATTGTTAATTTACAGTAAAATAATATAACTATTTTAAAGGGAGCTTTTATCATAATCCATATTTGCCTACTTAAATGTCCTATCTGTGAAATTTAAACGTTAGTAGTTTCCTAGTATTCAAATTATGCAAGGAAACCTGTTTACTTTCTAGACTTCACTGTCAGACACTATTGAGTGACTGACTGACTTCTTTTTTTCTTTGGTAATAACATACATAAAATGAGCTGTAAAGGGTACATGAGCATTTGTCTAAATTAATAACTCACTTCTTGTAATGGCAAAAGTTAAACTGATTGAATCTTAGCGCAGCACAAAACATACATGTACGACCATTCGGTACAAGCAGTGGTGGATCCAGAGGGGAGGGGGGACCGCGCGATTTTCAAATTTGCGGGAGCAACAAAAAATTAGTGCTCACTACCCCTCCACTGAGGGAATTGTCGGCCGGCGCGATTTTCAAATTTGCGGGAGCAAAAAAAAAAAAAAAATTGTGCCCCCCCTCTAAGAAATCCGCGCCTGACAAGGGTCTGAAAATCAGACAATTTAATTAAACGCGCGCTCACTAAATTCGATTAACCACAAACGGTCGTTATTTTCCCACAAAAAGGGACATTCTCAAGCCCTTTTGTTTTGAGGGAAGTTCTAAATTAATTAGTATTATCTTTCAAATGCCATTGGAATTTAACCTTTTCATTTGTTGGGCCTGCAAATGGGACATAGTACCTTTAACTTAGGTTAATCATGGATATGTTTTTAGTATGGTTCTTCTGTGAATATTTGTCAAACCATGATCTTGACATTAGCAGAAATGGGCTTCATGTGTGGCACACCCATAAACTATCAAGATCAAGCTGAATACTAATAACTTTCCCTGGTGATGGTCTGCTCAGGTATCTGGTAACCCAATCCACTATTTCACAAATGTCAGCATGCAAGATGGAAATATGATACATGCAGTCATGAAATTGCGAACAAAATGAATTGCAAAGTGAAATCTGAACTTTTTTATTACTATATTTCATTAACTACAATACATTTTCAGTTTCAATCCAAGTCTACTTATGTAAAAGTTTTTATTTTGGATACATTCAATTTTTAGCTTCCTATTTCGCTTTTATCACATGCCACCCCAAAGCTTTAACCTTTATTCTCTTAGCCTATATCAACCTTCTCTCCTTCTCTCTCTCTCTCTCTCTCTCCCTCCCTCCCTCTCTCTTTCTCTCTGCAAAACCCTCAATTTCTCTACCGGTATTTGGTAATAGATGGCAAATAGGCCTATTAATGTCTATTCAAAAGAGAAAATATCTCCAAATATGATCTACAATCAGCTATGAATAAACTAAGGCTGCAACGAGTACTCGAGCTGATTGTAGATCATATTTGGAGATAACTCGAATACTTGCACTGTTGACAACTACTCCAGAGCTGCCAAGTTGTATTTTGCATTTTCAGTAATCTTATCCCCCCAAATCAGTATTTTGACCTAAAAATTCGTATTTTTTCCGCATGAAAAAAATATGCATGCATATCGGCGATGTTCGATCACTTAGGCCTATTACATTTCCGTCCCCACACATAAACAACTAAGCACTGCACAATGGACTTAAAAGTAACACATTAAAAATTTGCCCTTTCAAAAAAAAAATGCTTAGAAGTAGATCTACACATACATGTAGCTTACCAAATGAACATTCATTACCGTCAGACTGGACAATTCCTTCAGTCTTTTCTGCAAATGTCCTTCATTTCAGTTCTAACTCGACTCGTATAGTCACATCGCATGCACAATTAGTACACACACACGTACACACGTGTACGCATATTGGCAAATAGGCGCTTTCAACAGCAACTTGAAGTAAAATCGCATGGGTTTTCAGAGACAAACCTACTTACTATTTGTAGTATGGTGTTGGCAAAAAAAAAAAAATCAAAAAAATTCAAAAAAATTCAAAAAAAAACATGGCGTCCGAGTATTCTAGTACTCGCCTGTAAGCCAATGAGTGTACTCGAGTACCTCATTACACGGTTATGCACAACCCTAGAATAAACATCTGGAACATATATGGGAAGAAGAAGCTAACAAAAATGCACTCTGGCAAGAAGCAAAAAAACCTATGCAGAAAACCCCAAATTCCTAGATTTTTTAGCTTGTCTAAATTTAGAAAATGACCTGCATCTAGAGAACTTCTCAGAATAAACATCCCTTTCGTTAACCTGTATTTGTGATTTCTGACCCAATAGCAGAAACAGTACCAGATCAGTTGAACAGCATATACACAAGCAAAATAGTTGGGATTTTGCCTTCTCCAACATAGAACTGTCAACATTTTCCCTCTCCAGGACTATTACATGAACACGTACCCTGTGTATTCATACATTTCCATCATCTGGGCCTTTGCTCCCTTTCTTACTTGCACAGGGAGGCAAGGTGGGTCTAAACACACGACACATGTTCCTCCTTGTCAGTGTCAAGCCCCTTAAATTCACTGCATGATGCCATTGGTCATTTCATTGCCAATTTGATGACCTGATAAAGATCACTAGGTATACATGTATGTGTAGTCACACAAATCACAACAAATAAAATCATTTCCAAACATGATTTAAATGAAAAGAATTTACTTCATTTCATATCAGTGACTTCTGGATAGCTGCTAAAACATGTATTGTATCACTTGGAGTAAGGCTTCTCTTTGCTTCAATGAAAGATGTTTTCCTCCCCATTCAACATTACAGGAATAGCTCAGGACAACAGATCATAACCATCTACAACCTGTAGCATTTCCCTCATTATTTTGCAAGAAAGTTTCACCCACTGCCTGGAACACCCCCTCCACTCGCCCTTAAAAGCAAGAATAAAAGTGTTCATGGAGACCCCATGTGCCAGGGGCTGATATGGCTGATCCAGACATGTCATTATTCTTGGGGAAGGCAAGACCGTGGAAAATAGGTACCCCGTCAGTAGCTGAAACCGCCGAGATTCCCGGTTGATCTCGGCTCTGTTGACAGCACTACCAAATTGCCCATTTGAGATTTGCTTAATCTGAATTTTCAGTAGTGAAAATCATATCTACTAAGTAGCCAAACTTACCTACCGTATTTGCCGGCGTAAAGGCCGCAGTATTTTTGGAAGAGAAAATATCAAGAAGTCTGGGTGCCGCCAATGCGCCACAACAGTAACAAAATCGCCAGTCAAAACCATGAAAACAGCACGAATTGTACATATGGGACTACAATGACTACCGTAAATCTCTGTGTATAAGGCGCACCCCTTTTTTAAGATTTAAAAAAAAAAAAAAATTTTTTTTTTTTTTTCCAGGTCTGTGTTAAAAAACCCACGCGGGGAAGGTCTTTCATTTAACTGCGAGGTACAGTTGAAGGTGCCGATTTGTGCTTGTGAACTTGTCACAAATAATAGGAACAATCTCGTTTTTTAGAAGAATGTGTAAGATCATTAATGTAAATTAAAAACAGTAGAGGACCTAGGATAGGACCTTGTGGTATGCCATGTGTAATAGAAGAAAAATTGGAGGAATTATTATTATAAACTACATATTGACATCTATTAGAAAGATTACTTTCAAACCATGATGACAGACAAATTTAAGTGTTGTTCTAGTTTCGGAGTGGTGAGTCAACACACCGATTACTGAGCTGGGAGACATTGCCAGGCATAGTGCCAGGTGGAGGGGCACAAATCGAAACTTTAAAAAAAAAAATGATTTTTTTTTTTTTTTTTTTGTACCCGTGTATAAGACGCACCCCGACTTTCAATTTTTTTCGGCGGCAAAAAAGTGCGCCTTAAACACGGAGATTTACAGTATACCAGTTAATGTGCAATGGTACTGGACATTTCTAGACATGTCTTACCGACAATTTTGTGTTATATTGTTAACATGAAGGGCAAAGTTTTGTCAATCTCAAATAAACTTCATAACTTACCAAACAAAAACTGCTGGTAGATCTAGATCTGAGTTTGTGCCATCGCTAAAGCAATCCTCGCAGCCCGCGCGAGCCCAGCTAGCTATGTCGCAATACACGACTGTGACTTCAGCCGGAGAGGGCAGTATTTTATTTTGTTTTATTTTTATTTTTTTATCCAAAAAAAAAAGTCTATGAAATGTCAAAATCGGGGGTGCGGCCTATGCGGCGCTGCGGCCTTGTCGCCGGCAAATACGGTATACCATTAATGCTATTCCCTTACTTTACCCGCTATTTACCGACAAAGGTTTTCTCCTTAGAGAAAAACAAAAGAGTCTGTAAACACAGACTAAGTCTTTTTGTGATGTCATACTCTGTCTCATATAATCAGAATAATACAGCTGACAAATAATCATACATAGAAAAGCAGAGCTTAATATTGTTTTTATTGCATTTGGATCTCACACAACCACACCCAACACAGCTCCATTTAAGGGTCTCCAACATGCAAATCCTCTTATACAGTGACAGGAAAATTTTGGGAAACCCAGATATTTAACAAAATATTGCATTAAACAGTGAATTTAATGGCCTATATCTGACATATGCTCTCTATATAAATGACACAAGAGACTGAAAAAGGACCATTCATCTAGCATAAATCATGTTGTGTTCCTTTGACAGAGTTTGTTAGAGTGACTGAACTGATACTCAATGGCTGTTCTCAGAGGTCCCAAATGACCCCTGACCCTTGACCTTACACTACCCACAAAATCAAAATATTGTCCAAACCATACACAGGAACATTTACACTGCATGCACAAACCCTGGATTTTTCTCACATTTCTGGAATTTTGCTACCCATAACATGCCACAAAATAAATAAAATGTCACATAAAGAAAGCATAAAAATGTTCTGGATGAGCTGCACTAAATCATGTAATCAATCGATTCTTTGCACAGCCAAAAGAGTTGCATTGATATCAAACTTAAGTTACAACACAGAGTCATTAAACATTGTGTCAAATTGTACCATGGTAAAAACCAGAAACTTTCATGCGCAAGTTAGTTTCACCAATGTTGCAAGTATAGTTCAGATTCATAAAAGTTCATAACCAATGATGCAACACTGAACTTTTTCCTCTTTGCAGGAATTTCTTTCAGCATCAGTGGCTATCTATTACAATTTGAAAAAGTTTCATGTCTATTGTCTATAAAATGTCTGGTTTCATGGTACTTGTTCACAATATTTTTTCAAGAAGCAAGAAGAAGGGGTACTCACGGTATCTGAATAGGCCTCTCAGGCCCAAGTAATTTGGCTCCTTCCCAGAAGCAGTCTAATGGTGTGATTATTGTACAAGGAATAATGTTCTCTATAATCTGTGGATAATCAAAAGAAAATTAGAAGACATCATAAGAAAAAATAATTTCCAGAATCACGAACTTTAAAGTCCAATCACGGTAAGAAACCGTTTATAACTGTATTTAAATTTAGGCCAAGTACAAATAATTTCTAATTTCTTGTCCTGCCTGCACCCTTTTTTGTAAAAAAAACCACAACAATTAAGTCTCTGAAAGATTCATAGCAAAGATAATTTGGTAATAATTGTGGAATACTGCAATGCTGATGAATGTTATAAGAATGTTGTTTCAGTGCATAGATTCCTGGATAGTGAGATAGTGCATATGACACCAGAATTGTGAAAATATAAAGATAAATCATACCATGAGAAGTTACTGTGGCTATGATGAAAATAGCTCTCCCCAAAAAACGAAAAAAATGATGAGAGCCCTTTTTACAACCCAGAATTATTGTAAAAAAATAACAGCTCTCATTAAAAAAGTATGTTTTTGGCTAAATACAATACATTTGGATAAAGTTTATTATATATCCTAACTTCACTTTTGGTATTAAAGATAGCTGATGTTTTTTTTTAAATCAGACCCTTAAAAGATGAATCATGAATTTTGGTTAGTTCTGCCTTTTCAAATAACTTTCTTTTTGGTTTGGGTATACATGTGTGTAGACATTACACAACATGTATCAATGTGATGAATTATTGTGTACTGTATATATAGGTCTACTGTTTGGCTTTGCAATAATTTTAATTATAACAATAACAACAAAATTAATGTAGGATATTTCAAATAAAAGAGGAAATTTTACTTTCCACTTCCTTCAGAGTTAGTTTATGCTTTGATCTTCTCTACTTTGTCAAAATACAAACCCTCCCCAAACTACATGCACAAACCACACACTCCAATAACAACATAGCCGTATCAATTATTAATAACAAGACAAATAAATGTGAATGTGTCTCCAATATGCCCCCACTTAAAATCAGTTATATGGAAGGACATTTAGATTACTGATCACACTCATTTATCATATCTTTGTAGAAATCTCATTATTTTATTCATTATTAGTGCTGTGACCAAAATCTGTTAAACCTTTCAAATAAAAGGCAGGCTGCTATCCGTTTAGGAAATCCACCAAACATTTACCTGGTAAAACAATTATGATAATAACAACAAATTCTAGTATTCTGACACCTGCAGCAATATTTTTTGTCATCAGATAAATAAGTCATCCTCGTTTATGCTGGCAATCCCCGTGTTCGAGGTGCAAGCTCAACCAGATCAGCCCCCATGGTAAGAGAACTGGCTGGAGCTGGTGCACTGCTGCTTCCATGACAATCACACACAACTAGCACCTCCATGCACACGCCCTAACTGGGCAAAAATGGCGGCCACCACCCACCTAAAACCCCTATTCAAAGTTGCCATAAGAATGTTTTGCTCATCAAGTATATACGGAATTTATAAGTAAAATGGGTCTACTATACCATTTCATAAAATTAATTCGAATATATGAATTGCTTAAACTCCAGGAGCTTAGTAACTATTACATTCATCTACTAAGAGTGCTTGTACTTATAATTGTCACAATGCATGTTCAATACACTGCTTCTGTCGTACTGTCAGGCTCTGGCTTGCTTTCCGACTGTCACAAAAAACCATTGTATAACAAGCTTGAATAAGATATAAAGAATCATACAAAATGTATCAATTACTTACACTATCTATTAAATGGTCTTCAAAGCTAGGATACTCTGTTATGAAACATACATCTTTAAAGCTCCATGTACTGCAAATGAAATTAAAAAAGAAAGAAAGGCGTATTAGAATTTACCATGCAAAATATCAGCATGAGGTGACTGGACCCCTCGGTCCCTCTACAATACCTCCCTACCCTGGCCTTATTCTCTCACATCCCATTCAACAATTCCATATCCCTCTCATCATTGCCCCCCTCCCCTGCCACCAGTGCCCTGTCAATGACTTGAACCATACTTCATCACTGATCTCTCACATATCATCCACCACCAATGCTGCCCCCTCCTGCATTAGTGCCCCATCTTTGGTTGGACCCAGGCTAAGCCAGTGATGCAATCCATGAAGACATAACCCATCCTGTCACATTACTTTGCATCTTCTTATAGCCCTTAAAGCCTCACCTCTAACCAGGGAAAGATGACTGAACTGCAATGAGAGAGAGATAAGGGGAGGACCAGGAAGAAAGAATGATGGGTTCTGTCTGTTATGAAATGTGATGCGGGACCACCATGATTTGGAAGTGATAATGTCCTTGTTAAACCAAATGCACATCTGGAACACCACATTTGCATTATCATCCATCATGATCCATGCTGGCCCCAACTATTCCAAGCAGTCAGATGGATATGCCGATGGGTCCGACCGACAAGCGAGAGCGGCAAAGGCCAGAGAGGGGCAAGCACTGGTGACAAATTCATTTCTGCAGCCTCAATCTAACATGGCCTATGTGTACACTGGGATGCAGTCTCTTTAAAGTTGAACTGCATTCATAGCTTATTATATATCAATGGAAAGCTTATAATCCCTGGATATTGAAGAAGAGAGACCATAATCACATATTATTTATTGAAATTTGGTACCCCATGAAAACAAATTATCAAAATTGTGCAAATCGGGCGTCTTGATGACATAGGCATTGAAGCATCTCTACTTCGGTTTCTCTTTGCCGCATCACTGGGGCATAAACACGTGCTCTTATTATTGACCATTACAAACACAGCACACAATACTTCTGATTTCATCTAAAATATCAACACAAGATGAGTGAAAAAGATCAGGAACCAAAATGGATTGTCTGTTTCACCACTTTTATAATGTTCCTTGTAAGTTTTATAATATTGACAATGTCTAAAATCAACCATTTTCATTTAAAATTGTGATTTCTATTACCCAAAAAACTTGTCATTCATGAATTTTAAAATATGTGCACTTTTGTCAAATTATGAGTGGATGGCTTCTTTGCCACCTAATGTACAGCGCAAATTTTGAATGTGTGTACCAAGCTAGTCCTGGACTGGAATGGTGAATGCTTGCATTTTAAACATTTTCAGTAAAGCACGAGCACAACACGTTATTGAATTGTTTCTTAAAGTACTGAGCACCTGTCATATGAAATATACATTTAAAATATCTACTACTAATAATATAAACAAAAAGATAATAATATAAACAATAATGATGATAATAATAATAACTAGATTTAAATAGATACTCTAAATTGGTGAAGAAGTCATTTGGAGCTTTTTTAAAGAGAAGGTTCATTGATTTTAAAAACTAAATTTATTGTCATTACTGCAAAGATGAAACTTTGATTGGACAAGGTCATCAAAATTCAATGCTTGGAAACATTCGAAGTAATGATTATTATCAATTACAAAACGCTTAAATACAGCCCGGTATAGCACCTGAAAAGTTCTCAGATCGCTGCTGAGATGTGTGACATCACATGTTGAACATAATTTTGCACAAGCAGACGATGTCCCATGACATCTCACACATTTTCAGTGCCTGTTTTATGATCTTCTCTCAGTTATTTCTCTTACTTCACTACCCTCATGCTATATGTTTAATCTATTGCCTCACTCTGAACGTGGGGCATGGTATTATTTTGATGAAAAATGCAAGGATAAAAATAAAGGGATCCGTCGTTTGTAAACAAAATAAGACGCCATTGTATTTTCAGCTGCATACACAGCGGTATGTTCGGCGTTTCAAGAGGGAAAAAATGCTGTCCATGCTATCATTCCGGGGGGTTTTAAATAATGAAAGTGTGGTTTCTTTGATTGTTCATTAACCACTATCCTGTGTATTTACAAACAAAATAATTTAGTTATCAGAATCGGTTTCATATCCCTTTTTGAATGGTGTAAAATTCCATCACATTTATATACACTAAACTCATTATAATTTGAGAAATAATAGCATTGCAACAGTGAAAAAAATACACAGGGGCGGCGGGCGAATTCGCCCCGGAAACACCATAAACAGCCCCCGAAATAGGCCAGAAATCCGATTACGGGGGCGACTTCAAAAAAGGAAATGATCTAAAATCGCCCCGTAACGATTACGAGCGGCCGTTCTCTACTAGCGTCGTATTCATTGTGTGCATTTCTTGGTCGGCGCTGGCGCGCAAGTGCGTACTCTGAATCTCCGTGTAAAATTGTATACACAAATTAGCTGAACCTAGACCGTTCGCTGAACATCGCGAAACTGCAATCTATTATCTATTTCAATCACGATTGCCGCGATTTTTATATAATTTTCGTGAATAGAGGTATGAAATCAAAGCTTATTTTGTGATTATTCAAGCCATGTTTACTGAATTTGATGATCATTTTTCAAAGTAGAGAAAATCACCGTGACTGACCGTTCAGTTATTCCACACACGTACAGTACAGTGCAGTGCGACTGGAGCTGCTGTCGGAACTGTCAGCTGTGTGAGCTCGAGTCGATCTCGAAGAGAATCGACACGACAACACTTTGAAATTGCTATCTGTTTGCATCATTATTGCCGCGATTTTTACATAGTTTTCGTGAATAGAGGTATGAAATCAAAGCTTATTTTGTGATTATTCTGGCCATGTTTACTGAATTTGATACTCATTTTTCAAAGTAAAGTTTTCACAAGAAAATCGGAGAAAATCATCATGACTGACCGTCCAGTTATTCCACACACGTACAGTACAGTGCAGTGCGACCGCAGCTGCTGTCGGAACTGTCGGCTGTGTGAGCTAGAGTCGATCTCGAAGAGACTCGACGCGACAACACTTTGAAATTGCTATTTGTTTGCATCATTATTGCCGCGATTTTTATAAAGTTTTCGTGAATAGAGGTATGAAACCCGAGCTTAGATTGTGATTATTCTGGCCATGTATAGTTGTATACCTAATTTTGATAATCATTTTTCAAATTTTAAGTTTTCACATGAAAATCAGACAGTCGTTTAAAAACATAACTCATTTTACTTTTACTATGACACAGTTCTTGCATTAATTAAAATCAATGCATTAAAACTTAGTTATTTAACTAGATAAATGCTTTCTTTTTGAATGGGTAATCAATTATGGTAATTATGAAGCAGGAAGCCCGAAACTTTAATCAAAGATATAGATCTACTATAGATCTATAGACTAGTCTAGACTATAGACAGTAAGCCTACTAAATAAACTCATCAAACTGTATATGTGTGTCCTTTTTTATGAATTAATGAAAAAGTAGCCCCAGAAAAAAGTAGCCCCAGAAAAAAGAGCCCCCGAAATGGAAAAAAAAGCCCCCGAAAGTTGAAAAAGTAGCCCCCGAAAATTTGCCAAAAATTGGATATGGAGCCCCCGAAATAAAAAAGTTAATTTTTTCCCTGCATTGCAATTATGTTCATTGTTTATGGGATGTCGTCTGCTTGGGCAGGATTGGTTCATATTGTGACGGCATTAAAACATTGTTATTTTTCTGGCGAATCTCTCGCATATCCAAGATGCTATGGAGGTGGTTCTATTTGTATTTTTATAAATCACCTGATATGTAGTTGACCTAAAACTTGTACGATGGCCATCTGTTAGCTTACCAGTGTGTAGTGATGCGTTATTTGCCATATTTGTGATTTTCTTTGAACAGGCACTTTAAACATTGATGCGCTTGCGGACATTACTATACCTTGATATTGACCCTTAAAGTTTACGTGTACCAAATTAAATTCAGTCTTGATGGCTGGTTATGAAGATTATAAGATATGATTGATAATGTGATTTCACAAAATGGGGCCTAGATGACGTCAGGGTTTAGTGATTACACTGAGAGGGGAGGTTTTCTACTCCAGACCAAGGGAATTAGTGGTGAAAAATTGATGGTGATTGGATGGTGCATTTTTGAGAAAATCTTACCATTAAAAAACATACAGAAAGAAAAAATAAAGAATAAAGATTCTGACGAAATCAAGAGGTGATCTGCAGGATCTGCTGCAGATCACCTAATAAGATTAACAATAATGATTTTTGATATTTTCATTGCGCACATATCCACCATGCAAGGTGCTCAAGGCGCTCCAATATTACACCGGCTCTGCTAGGCTCCCGATTTCGAAGCTCACAGCATTGAAGGAATTCCTTCCTACCGATACCCATTTAACACATAGTAATTTACTATCAGACATCATTCTAGGACAGTTGCTCACTCGCTAGTTTCATCTATATGCAGAACAACAACAGATTGTATCAACAATCACTTTAGTATTTTGTGTGTACAACATACACGTATTATTATTATTACAACCAAGCAGCAGGCATGAACACAACAGTCAGTGCTTGGAATAAAGAGGCTTGCTTCTAAAGAGGGGCATGGTCCTAGAGAATTTCATCCTCTGTAATTGAGTTACTGGCTGCATGTTGGTTGGGCCACCACAGGGATCAAAGTGCCGGCTAACCCAGCCAGGCATTTACCAAGGGGTGACTCTCTCACCCCTTGCTAGGCATAACTGGGTCATGGGGGGACTCAAGCATCACACATCATTATGGATTTCAAGATTCAGCCAAGTAAGAATATACAATACTTCACTTCACTTTTAGTTCATGTTGTAATGTAGGCCTACATTGGTAAATTTTTTATTTGATGTACAGTAGTGTGCCCCAGAAAAAATGAAACGCCAAATACTATGACCTGTATGAAAATAATTCCTTGCTTTTCATAAAGAATAATTACTATGCTTTCTAATAATACATTGATTACATTAATCCATATACTCTTCACCAAGCGACATTGTTTTGAAAATGGTTTGTCAAAATCCATTTGTGCCAGATTTTGGTAAAACTGTGAAAAAATGTTACTATCACATGCTAACACGACATAACAGAAAATTATGTAAGCTTTAAAGGTACTATGTCCCATTTGCGGGCCAAAAAAATGAAAAGGTTAAATTCCAACGGCATTTGAAAGACAATACTAATTTAGAACTTCCTAAAAAAAGTGGGCTTGAAAATGTCTTTAAGTGGGAAAATAACGACTATTAGTTGTCGAATCGACTTAGGAGCTATAGAGCCAGTAAGTAATAGTCTGATTTTTCAGACCATTGTACCGAATGGTCGTACGTTTTATGCTGCGCAAAGATTCAATCAGTTTAATTTTGGCCATTACAAGAAGTGGGTTATTGATGTAGACAAATGCTCATGTACCCTTTACAGCTCATTTTATGTACAGGTGTATGTTATTACCAAAGATGAAAAAGGCCAGTCAGTCACTCAATAGTGTCTGACAGTGAAGTCTAGCAAGTAAACGGGTTTCCTTGCATAATTTGAATATTAGGACACTGCTAACGTTTAAATTTCACAGATAGGACATACATGACATATTCATAATTCCTGCAAAGTTCTACAGAATTTGATGTTGGCTGCAAAAGGGACATAGTATCTTTAAAGAGATGATAATGCAAAATTTCCTTTGTGTGATGATGTGCATTTTCACAGGCAGTTACAATGGGATGACAGGGGCGTACACCACAAGATTTTCCCAAATCAATAACAATCCAGAGCATTTGTGATTGAAAAAGTGGCCATCCTAAGAGGAAAAAGGACATATTCGGATGTGTTTTTCTGCCTTATGTGTCCATTAGACAATACATTTCCCTTTATCATAATTTAAGGTGCCCTTGCTTTGATTCTTGTGGAAATATTAGCGGACTGTTCACTCTGTTCCTTAAAAAAGTCGCAATTCTGCAAAAAATAACAATTGCACGCCCATTTATCTACAAAGTATGATCTTTTTACCCTCACTATCTACATACATCTCCACTACCATGTATTTTGTTAGGATGGCATAATTACTCTTGCCCTCATTTCAAGAGGCACATTAAAGTAATCTTCTCCTTGAGTTTTTAACATTTTGTTTCCTTCAGGTCATGTGATCCAAATATTTGCTCCAATTATCCAATTATCCAATGTTGCTCAATGAATCATGTATGGATTAATGCAATCAATGTATAATTTGAAAGCAATTCACTTTAACTTTATGGAAAGCAAGGAATTATATAATTTATACAGCTCATAGTTTGTTTACAATAACCCTTTTTTGTCTTTTATGAGACATACCAATAAAAGAAAAATCTCTGTTACAATGACAAATGAATCAATCGATTCAATTAAGCAAATTCAAGCAATATAGGTACACTTCATTTCTGAACATCTTGTGGGCCTAATACACTGTGCATGAGGTATTCAATGTACTGGTATAGTAATAGTTTGGTCTGTAATGAAGGTACTAATCATGAAGAAACACTGTACCATTGTCAGCAGATTAGCAAAGGCAAAGAGAGAAATTCTGAAGAAAAAGGATGACAGTAGTAAGAAGGGAAAAAGTGATAAGTTTGAGAGAACAACAGGATTATATCACCTGTCATGGTGATGAATATGATCTAAAACCTCAATGACCTTTGACTAATGAAATGAGCAAGCCCAGTGATATCTCAGGTCAAATAATCGTTTTGCTTTATAGAGCTTCGAGTGGTGATTTGTTTTTTCTCCATTGACAGGCACCCATTTCTGTTGTAGTTTGATTTTCAACTCTTTAACTGTTCAATACGTATTTCTACTAATCATCGCTTAATGCTGAAGAATATTTTTCTTTTTTTTCTTTCTTTTTCAACAGGGTAGCCCCATCAGTAGTTAAGATGCTGTTATACTTGGGGCCCTGCATGCATTTATCACTGTTTTATTTCAAGTTACATTCAAGTGTTTCAGAATAATAATAAAATAGATACTTACACTCCGTACATGTCGACTTCAACTTGAGTTGCAAGAACGGCAGACCTGACATGTTGCAGTAAGGCTGATTGTGTGAGGATGTTCTCCCCGCTATTCTTTGGCGTTTGCACGATTATTTGGCTTGTTGCACCCCAGCCCGTCCCCAGTGTTGCTTCTGTATACTCCAGCTCCTGCTCTAACCTACCACCAACTGCATGGAAGAAAACAAATAGAACAAAATTGGGATTTTAAAAACAATGTATGTAATTATATTAGAACTTCATTGAGAAATCTCTTCCATGAAGCTTCTTAAAATTCATAAAAGCAAGTATTAATGATCAGCAGATTTCTCTAGAAAGGAATCACAATAACATGAGAGAAAAGCAGGTTGATGGCTGTGGTGCAAAACTGCATGGTAAACCCAAGTTTGGCATGAATAGTTAACATTTTAGAGATAAATATCGCAATAAAAGGGCTAAAATCCTATCATTTTTCAATAGATGATAAAGGCTTGTTCAGATATGGCGCGGTAAACCGCTGCAAAACTGGGGCCTTTTTTTTAGTTTTGTGTGTGTATGTGTGTGTGTGTGTGTGCGTAAATGAATGGTAACTGCACGCAACAAAGGCCTTGCACGTATTCACTGAGCTCTGTGTTAAAGATACAGAAATGTGATGCAAATTACACTTTAAAGATACTATGTCCCATTTGCAGGCCAAAAAAATGAAAAGGTTAATTTCCAATGGCATTTGAAAGATAATACTAATTTAGAACTTCTGCCAAAATGAAAGGGCTCTAAAATGTCTTTTTGTTGGAAAATAACGATTAGTTGTCAAATCGACATAAGTGATTGCAATCACTTAAGTAAATAGTCTGATTTTCAGACCCTTGTACAGTATGTTTTGTGCTGTGCAAAGACTCAATCAGTTTGATTTTGGCCATTACAAGAAGTGGGGTATTGATGTAGACAAATGCTGCATGTACCTGTTACAGCTCATTTATGTATGTTATTACCAAAGAAAAACAAGTCAGTGCTAACGTTTAAATTTCGCTGTCATGTATGTCCTATCTATCGATTTACATGACATATATTCATGATTCCTGCAATGTTCTACAGAATTTGATGTTGGCTGCAAAAGGGACACAGTATCTTTAAGTCATCTTCAAAAAGACGGTGTGGTTTTGCTGGTCATATCTGAACGGGCCTCAAGATGGTTATAACCACTACAGGCCAAGTTCATCAGAATTTGAGAGTGAAGATAACAGACGTGAAGTCCAAGGCCCTAGAACCTCACTGGTCAAGCCCACAAGTCATCCCTCCAATGGGATAAGTGTCCCAGAGGGGTCAAGGTCCTGGGCTATCTAATATAAGCCCTGGCACTGGGCTGGGTCAAGGGAATATTGCCAGGGAATATGCATCTACCAAACCATGCACCTATTTAACTCATATATCTCTCAGGTTCAACTATACCCACTTTCAGCTACACCACACCCCAACATAAATCAATAGGGCATATCATATTTATTCCTCAGAATCCCAGTTTCAGTTCCTCATTTTCATATATAGGCTCAGAAAAAATAGGGATAGAAGAAAACAGATGTAAAACGCAGGACTGAATCAAGACTCTAGTCCCTCCCCCATACACACACCAATCACTATAAAACTGAATTCAAATTCATAATATTTCTATTCAGAAATCAGATATGCAACAAAACATATTGCAAAAGAAAGGAAGAAAAAAAGACGGCATCATTAAAATTATCAACAAATTATCAAGCCAATCACATTAGCTTGGCCATAAATAGCCCAATGCCAGCCCTTTGGACATAGGCCTACTGCTTTTAAAATAATTCATTTAGAGTTCAAATATCATTAAGTTAGACCATGCATCAGCAAATCAAATCTCTTTTCCAGTTCCACATGTGATAAGACATGATTAATTATAATGCACTCCATGATTAAAGGTACATGTAAATCCGACCTTAATAGATAACTACCTAAAAGAAAGCAGAAAATCAGAGAAGCAGTAGGGGGGAAGTTTGAACGAAATAGGACAAATTTAAGAAAGTTTTGAATATTTGAAAGCTTTAATCACTATACATACTGTATGGGCAATTCAAATTGGCTGAATCGGTAATGTTACTGTTAAATAGTGCAGGACAACTTTCACATTTGTTTCAAAATTACAAAATGACTTAATTGTCAATTTTTCAAAATGTATGACTCAGGAGGGTCTTTTCTTTTTAGAGGAGATATAAAATATGCTATCCATGACATATTTTGATTAGTGCCCCCAAGGGATGAGGCACTTACAAGAGAAAAAGAAATAAATATTTGTGAATATGACAAACAGTAGAGTTGTCTATGACTGTGTCACAATCCACTGACAAAATTGCAAATTTATTCATAACTCATTTGATAATTGTCCAATGTATTTCAAACTTTCACCATTCTGATTCTCTTATTTGTCTGCTTTCATACAAATGAACTTATACAAAGGTTGCAGAGCTGCCAACCCCAACTGAACAAAAATCCTATTCTTTTCCAAAAAAAATAAATCCTATTTTTGATCGATAAGTACTTTCTCACCGCGAAAATGCGTTATTTTTTTTTTTTGGGGGGTTGCCAATTTGCATAAATTCCTACATACAGGAAGAAAATTTAATATGGATCATTGGTTGAATATGCATGATTTCGTCACGACTGGTTTGTTTGATGAACCAATGAAGATTCCCAAATTGCCGATGTGAGATGCTTGTAGGATAATTTATTTATTTATTTATTTATTTATGCATGCATGTTCACAATTCCACAATTCATTGGAGTTAACATCACATGAAAAAGAATATAATATAACAAATCATTTTCAATTTTACAATCCATTTGAACTGACTTCACGTGAATAAGAATATAACAATGTTTTATCAAAGACAAGTTGCAACTATTATACAGTTAATAAAGGAATGAACACACAAAGGTGATGAAACATAAGCAAATAGAGCTTGAATCGTTACAACACCTTTCAAATATATAATATATGACAAATAAAATTCCTAAAGGGTTCTGAACTATTTACACTAAGAACAAGAAAAGAAAAAAAAAGAAAAAAAAATATATATATATATATATATATATAATTGTTAAGTCTAGTAACAACAATTATGTTCAATAGAATGAGAACATATATGTAAGTAATATCTTACATCTGTGAAATGATAATACACTTGAGTGCTCTTTTAAAGGAGTTTGGTGATTTTAAATTTCGAATATTGTTAGGTAGAGAATTCCATACATCTGGACCCCTATGTCTGATTGATTTCTGGGCTAATGTAGTGTGAGGATTGACCACATGTAAATTCGAAGACTGCCTTGTTGAATATGAGTGAACCATGTTATTAGGTTGGAACATTGAAGATAAAAGAAGTAGGTAACAATTTGATATTGACATAAATATGGCAATTTGGAGGAAGTTAATATCATCAACCTTTAA
Organism: Mesocentrotus franciscanus; assembly: GCA_037976565.1. NCBI lineage: Eukaryota > Metazoa > Echinodermata > Echinoidea > Camarodonta > Strongylocentrotidae > Mesocentrotus > Mesocentrotus franciscanus. Next base: position 12,981,168 of record CP137674.1, on the reverse strand, counting down.
GCATTTCCGTTTAACAAATAGTGGGTTAGCATGGTCACGATACCCAGCTCAGGAGAGAATGGGCAATTTGCCATTGAAAATGGCACAAACACAATACAAATTACAATAAAATCATATTGTCGTATTTACTTCTAAAAAGCGTACTAGTTGGCAGCTCTGAGGTTGGAATACCTTTTAAAGATATAAATTGGAACATATAATCTCAAAACTCTTTCTCCATTGCTCATACACATCATGGGGGGCTAGGCACACAATTTACACATATAACAGTCAGCCAAAGTGAGATGGGATCGAATCTGTCCATGTGACCACTTTGTTCTTTAGCTCTACATTACTGAATGATTTCATCCTGGCCTAGGAATCATCCCAATTGGCAGTTGGCCCAATTCCTAAACCAGCACCATATCAATCAGATGATAGGGTCACACACAGCACACACAGCAGCTGAAATACAGAAGGGGGAAAGAGAGATGGAGAGAAAAGAAGTTTGTATGGCCCCTGGTATTCACAGCTGGGATGAACTTTCTTTTCCTGTAATGAAAGTAGCGCACAGTACAGTATATTTCGTGCCAATGTTCTTCTTAGAAAATAAATTTCTTAGATAAATCTATCTTTATGCCTAATAATGGTACACCACAAAATACACTCGCATATTTACAAAAAGCCTCTTGAAATGTGTGCTCAGTAAGACTTTAAAATTCTCATAGAAATATTAGTAATATGCCATTTATAGTGTCATTCTTCATCTGCAATTTAAACTCATCTTTATTTAGCACCGTTACACAATGATTTGCATTTCAAAAGTTTTGAAAAAGTTTGTCTGGATTAGTTGTTATCATCTTTGTTACACAACAGTGCAGTGGGCCTATAATAATATACACAGACTCAAGTTCCGAACTACAACACCAGGGGGGTGTTTCACAAAGACTAAGATCGACTTTAAGTTGGACTTAAGTATAACAGGCCGTTCGTGCCATTGTTTGCTCTCACCATTATGATCTGTAGATAATATTTTTTCCTTCAATAATGAATTATCAAAAAATGTAAGTTTTATAGATTTTTTTACCATGATTTGTACGTCCCTTGAGAGACCAATGCCATGAAAATAATGATAGCAAACAATGGCATGAACGGCCTGCTATACTTAAGTCCAACTTAAAGTCGATCTGAGTCTTTGTGAAACACCCCCCAGGCCATTTACAAAACCCAAACACCATTTGAAAAACTATCAAGATTTTTTACTGCCATTTACACCACTGGAAAAACCCATAAGAAACTGTCAGTATTTTGATAATTCTGTTTTTTGGGTGAGTTGTGCGCATACATTACTTGCCGTTGCCCTACATGCGTTAGTATGGAAGCGAAGAGAGTCAGTCACATGACCAAAAACCGGAAAAATTCACCAATGTTTTGAGAGCCAGCATTTACACTGTAAAAACTGGTGAAATTTCTGCCAGTACTTAAAAAATACACTCTCTTCGGGTTTTACAGATAGTTGCTTAGCAAGTTCCGAATGTGAGGAAAATGCTTGCAGTGTAAATGCAGCTTTGAAGAAAACAAGTACAAAGTCAGTGGCTCTGAGCCTTCTCCATGTTAAAGATAAAGACCAGTTCTGGTCATGCGATTGCATTGTGAAAGAAACGTTGTGGAATCGATCAGAAAGGTTGATAATCTAGCATATAAGTATTGGTGTGTACTGCAAGGTTCCGGAATCATCAAAATGATAAGAAATTTGGCCCAGTCTTGGTAAAGTTACAAGCACTGTACACAGAAAGATGTACATGTATATGGGACTATGCGACATGTGCGCGATATCTATCTGGTCCAAATAGATATAATAATTTACCAAATATATCAATTAGTAGGCAGTTTCCCGGCAAAATTTGTATCATCACGTATTAGTCAAAATATATTCTTTCACATGATTGGTAATAAGAGATTCCATTTAATTTTTTGAGAGGGGGGCGTTTCCAAAACTGGTCTTTACCTTTAACAGCCTGCCTTGCCATCCATCCCTCTCTCCAAGAAAACTCATTTTGCTTTCTCACCTCTTGTGATTACAAAACGACCACCTACCATGTTCAGGAGGGACCCAGGATTGTAATTAAGCCCTCTCTGACCAGAGACTCCCATTCATAGGCTCATTGCTGGGGGCAGGGAGGGGATAATAGGGGGCCATACAATGGAAGGGGAGAAGAGCCCCCTCTGCCTAGGGAGCCAATAATTACTGTGTCAATTAAAGAGGGAAACACAAATACAGATGAATGCAGGGGCCATTGTCGAGGCGCCTCAGAGAAGCCCCTTTGAATCGATCTACCGTTCAATATGGGAAATCCTCTCAAAAAATCAATGTGGGGGTGTTTCCACTACCTCACTCTTTATATTTAGAATTTCCTGCTGTCAGCAGAGCAATTCTTAAACAATTTGATGGAGTAAGATGCAGGAGAAAAAATTCATAGTTTGGGAAAATAACCAGAACTTATTCAAATCAGAACACTAAGATATTCTGCCCAGCCGGCAACATTTAATCCAGATTCATCCCACCGAGCACAATGCAATATTTGACAAGGAAACACTGTTCACTAGAGTGAATAAACCATTTTCACCGTTGCTCATTTCTGAATAGTGTAAACACACCCTGACATGTATGTGTAGGTGAGAAGAATGGATAAGTCTGCCCTAACCTTTCTCTCTCTCTGACCAACTTTGACAGGGCCCATGAGCTTCCAGACACATCTCTTTTGTTATGCTGTAAGCCACTGCTGATCAATATATGACACCTTCATCTATTCTCCCAAATCTTGTTCACCTCCTCCTTCAATTGCTATGAGCTTGATTACATGAGTACTTGGACACTAGTAATTCTAGCTATCGCCAATACGCCTAAAATGCCTGGATGTAGCCTCTTGGACATAAATTGCATATTGCGCAATGTGCATACGTATGTATGTGTCCGAAACCTATTTCTAGGTTCCTCAATTTTTGTGACGGCAGCAACGAAAATCAAGAGAAAGATACTCCAAATCATATCAACGACCATATTGAAACAATGGAATGCCCTTGTCAAAACTTCGAGAAAAATGACTGGCTGAACTTTAGAATACCCCACACAAACGGAGTATGTCAATTGGTCATCCAAAGAGCAAATGAACCCTTTATTTTAGTCCGTCCATTAGTATTTTAGACAAATTTTCGCACTTGCCTAGGAACCCGTCTAAAGAAAGTTGATGTTATTATTTCTGCACATACACAGGCATAATCTAACTGTGCAAGGTGGACCCTATCAATGAAGATGTCAACATAACATGGAATGAATAATTCATAGTACTTTTATAAAAATACATTCATAAACTTGATACAAAGTTTACAAACCAAAACTGGTATGTTGCTTGTAAGTTGTTTTGATTAGCTAAGACATCCGATATGAAAGAAGAAAGCATATATAAGACCCACTGTGATATGCATGCACTGCAAGCAGGCCTAAATCCGTATGTAGAGAAACGGAGTGACTGAGGTGGTCTGAAAAGGGGGCTTTAGTTTAGACTCTGAATGGTGTAGTGAATAGCAGACACTGAGAGTTCACAGAGAGGACAGATCCCATGAAGGGCCCATTGAACAAAAGAAGTAAGACACCTCATTCACTGACATCACATTCCAAAGAATACTTGGTATCTTCTCTGCAAACACAAGAGGGAGGGGTTCTTCTTACAGGTGGATGTTTTGGGGAAGTGACATGCTATGATTAAACAAGACAAATGCGACTGCATCTCCAATGTGCCTCCACCTAAATTCAGTTAAGATCATGGCTTGAATTATTCTTAACATATCACAACGAGAACACAAGGCAATCACCGAATTGTGTCTCGCCCACCTGTGACCAAATTATGTGAATATTCTTCATGAGCATCCCTGGCTCAAGTTTGGTTGCACTTGGAACAATGTATGCAAAGTTATCTTTTACTGACAGTTGGTTGCAAACTTATTCGGTCACAATGGGATTAACAATTGCAAAGTTATTTGTAACAAGAAAGTCTTTCAAGTAAATTTAACATATGACCTCAAGGATCTTTGACCTTAGCATGTGACCCCAGACAGCACCATAATGTGTATAGGTCCCCAAAAGGCACCTGTGACTAAGTTTAATAACAATACAAATAACAGTTGTGAAGAAGCTATTTGTCACAACTCACAATAGTCATAAATATAAAACCTCAAATGACCTTTGACCTAGCATGTGACCCTTAACAGCATCAAAATGTGGAGGTCCCCCAAATAAGTTTGGTCACAATAGGATTAACAGGTGCGTATTTACTTGTGCGTAGTTACTAGTCACAAGAAAATCTTGCAGGTAAACTTTGAAGCCCAAGTCCACTCCAAAAATAACTTACTTTCAATAGAACCAGAAAAATCACACAAACCAATCAAAAAAAGTTTGAGCAAAATCGGATAACTAATAAGAAAGTTATGAATTTTTAATGACATGAAAAACTTTGAAAATCACTACACAAATTGGCACCTCACTCATGAGTCTGTGACGTACCGGTATAGTCCTCACTATCCACTAATTATTTTCTTTATATTGATAATATAAATATCCTATTTTCACCCTAAGAATGATATTTCTTCACACCAGAATCCAAGTTAGATTGTTAGTAATATGTTTTTGTGTGGATGCACAAATAAAGAGTAATTTTTGTCCAGTTAAATCATGGAAAAATGTGAATTTTGATAAACTATTTATATAAAAATCAATAATTATGAAATACAATATTCAGAAAATAGTATCAATTCTTCAAAATTCATAAAAGTTTGTGGGAAATGTCATGCATGCAATATGATACAAATCATATAACCTGGGCAAAGGCAGGGGGAAATCAAGTTTTGGGGGAAATTAAGTTTTGGGGGATAAAAAGGGAAATTAATGGGATTAAACTATGTAAAGCAATTGATAAGTTGTGAGGACATGACGTCACAAACTGATAACCATCTTGGCAATTTGTGTTGTGATTCTCATTGTTCCATAGTTTTACATACTTTTTCAAAAATAGTTATCCGATTTTGCTCAAACTTTTTTTGATTGGTTTTTCTGTTTTTTCTGCTTTTATTGAAAGTAAGTTACTTTTGGAGTGGACTTACCCTTTAACATTTGTGACAGATGAAGGACAGACGGACGCATACCATTCAAATGCCTATACTTAACATATCAATTGATATTTACAACATTCTTCCTTTGACCCATTTCATCTCACTGCAATGATGCATGTTAGCAACTAAGTTGTAAATTAGTGGTTTAAATGTTTTTTTTTATACATCTCGATAACGGGCTAAACGTCAGATTTTTAATAGAATTTACATGTACCTCTATGACCTTTCACCTATTTATCAAAAAACCCCATCAGATTGTCTTTCTATGGAGATACATACTCGCACCAAGATTGAAGTAAGTGGTTTTTTACATATCGCGATGAGTCTAAAACCTGTAATTTCAGAAATTTACCTCTATGACCTTTGACCTACTTACCCCCAAATCTAATCATATTGTCATCCAATGGTGATACATAACATCGCCAGGAGTGAAGCTCATACCTCTAGTGGTTCTTGAGATATTGTGATAAGGCGAAAACCTTAATTTCAGATATTGAACTCTATGCCCTTTGACCTACTTACAGTGTACCCCAAAATCTAATCAGATCCGTCTTCCTATTGTGATACATACATCACCACATTTGAAGCTCTTGTCCCTTGTGGTTCTTGAGATATCTTGATAACGAGGCTCATATCTGTAATTTCATAAATTGACCCCTATGACCTTTGACCTTTGACCTACTCCAAAATCTAATAAGATGATCTTCCAATGAACTGAGTTTGAGGTCCATTCCTCAAGTGGTTCTTGAGATGTTGCGATAATGAGAAAGCGGGACGGACAGGCAGACAACCCGAAAACATACATGTAATGCCTCTGGCACCACCTTCAGTGGCAGGACGCATAAAAAAGATCAGTCAGTAAAATGTTGACGAAGTGGTAAAATATTGGTTTTTGGCTAATCTATGGACTTATGCTTTAACACTATCACCATCTTCTTTGAATCTTTTCAAGTGACTCTTCTAAAAACTAAAAACAGACTGATTAAGGACGACCGTACACATCCTAATATCTCCCATTTTTTATTATCATTTAGAGAAAATTCTGCATATTAATATTCCATATGAACATTTAGTACTGCTATAAAGAATACTGAATGGACAAAAATAACTATCTATCAAATCCAAAGTTTATCAAATCAAGATCTGATGCTCTATTTGCAAAAGCATATTGTGCATTTTCCACGCCAGTTTCTGCCAAACTATACAGCGACGTCTCCCCTCTCAATGGCCAAAAGGGGAAAACAAATTATTTTTGAACACCGAGCTGCTATGAATCCAGTCAGGAAGAAATGCCCTTTTGCCAGCCTGCCTTCATGATCAAAAGGTTGAGGCCATAGTCCATTAGTTACTCCAGTTACATAACGGCTGTGGGAAGTCCAGGCTTTGTGCAGAAGAATGGGGCCACCACAATTACCTTAGTGCCATTGTAAGGTTCAAACCCCACAGGCATGCGAGTTCGAGCTGTTAGGTAAAAATAAATTGGCAACCTTTCATGTCTGCATAGGCCTACATTTAGTACCGAAATGTATGTCAGGAGTTTCATAATTTTTCTCAGTTATAGATTGCCGATTAACCTTGATTAACATTTCAAAATCTTTAACAATAATTATCATTAATATCAATGAACGAAGAATATGTGTATTGTGTACAATTTTGGAGACTGAAGAGTGGCTATTAATGTGTATCAAAATTTGCTTCAAGAAGTAATTTTCTACATTTCATGAATGAAATTTACACATGTAGACCCTACTGTGAAAATCATATTCTCTACATCCTTCAAAAACAGTTCCATTACAAACAGCTCTGAATTTTCTTATTATTTCAAAAGAATGTTCAGGGGGAAACAGGTCACATTTCAAACACTTAAACTCTTTTCTCTTTTTTTTTTCTTCTTTTCTTTTCTTTTGGACCATGTCCTATGTTTATGTTTTCTTGTAAAGAGTAGCAGGTTGGGTCAACTTGGGTGGAAGATAACTGGATTATGTTGCACCACAATAGGATTATGTTCTTCCAAGGAACTGTTGTTTTTGTCTCAAATGGGAGGGAAAACCTCTAAACTATATATGCTCAACTCAATTAGTCTAGCCTCTACTCCAGGACATCTACATCTATGTCCCGTTACAAAATGGTGTGAAAGAGAATGCTTAAAAAATAATTGTTTAATAAAAAATCAAACCACAGGCAGGAATCTGTGAAAAATGCACACAACTTAAAGGTAAAGACCAGTTTTGGAAACGCCCCTCTCTCAAAAAATGAAATGGAAGCTCTCATTACCAATCATATGAAAGAATATGTTTTGACTAATACGTGATGATACAAATTTTGCCGGGAAACTGCCTACTATTGATATATTTGGTAAATTATTATATCTATTGGGACCAAATAGATATCGCGCACGTGGTCGCGTAGTCCCATATACATCTTTCTGTGTACAGTGCTTGTAACTTTACCAAGACTGGGCCAAATTTCTTATCATTTTGATGATTCCAGAACCATGCAGTACACACCAATACTTATATGCTAGATGATCAACCTTTTCTGATCGATTCCACAACGTTTCTTTCACAATGCAATCGCATGACCAGAACTGGTCTTTCTCTTTAAGAGTGGGTAATTTGCTCTGAAAGCTTTAAAAAAAAGGGGCTAGGGTTGGGAAATAAAAAAGAAAGTCAAAGTTTATGAAATTTTCTGTATAAAGCAAATTGGAGGGATACGTCAATGTTGCCAATTTGTGTTTCACTGATGGTATGTTTGATAACTTTCATATTTCTAATCTGATTTTGCTCAAACCTACTCTAATTTGTTTCTCTCATTATTCTGCTTTTATTAAATCCATGTTGATATCAGGGTGGACTTCCCCTTTAAAGGGTAATACAACACTTGTAGTCTTGTATGAGTTCATTTGTATGAAAGCATTTTTAAAAAAGATAAAGAGAATGGCGAATGTTTGAAATAAATTGAATCAATAATAAGAAAGTTATGAATGTTTCAAATAATAATAATAATAATAATCCATTTTTATATAGCGCATAACACATTACAAAGTATGTCCCTATGTCTATTACAAAAATCAAAGTGACACATAACAAAAGCATGAACCATCTATCAATAAAATTACAAATTTTGCTGATTTTGCGTAGTGCAAATGAAGCTGAGCGACACTTTTGTGTAACAAAATTTTCAAAAGTAAGCTTGTTATCAAAGGTAACCCCAAGATTTTTAAATATTTTAGCTGCCTTAATTTGGGTTCCATCTAAATCCAAAGACGATATTGGGGTCATATGTCTGGACCGGGATGAAACATGAAGAAACTCTGTCTTACTACCATTTAACTTAAGACCATTTAGTTGAGACCATTCATTGACTGCTTGAACACGATTTGCCATCTGAGAGGTTATATATATCAACAACTCTTGACTGTTTGAATGTATACAAGTGAGTGTCATCAGCATAAAACATCTTAAATATATTATGGCCATCAATCAAAGATTCTAGTGGGGAAGTATACAATGTAAAGAGTATTGGACCTATTGCAGATCCTTGCGGCACTCCCTGGGTGGGTACACGTCTTGACGACCGATCATTTCCGATGACTACACTGTGAGTGCGTCCTGACAAGTATGAATGCAACCAATTAATTGCTTGGCCACAGATTCCAAATCTCATTAATAAATGTTTTAACAAAATATCATGTTTAATGGTATCAAAGGCCGAAGAATAATCTAATAAAACAAGAATAACCTCTTCACCCTTATCAAGTGATAACAGAATGTCATTTGTTACTCTCAAGAGGGCAGTTTCAACACTATGAAATGATCGGTATCCAGACTGAGACTTTACATTGAGTTTAGATTTAGTCAGATATTCTTGTAACTGATGTGCTGCCATCTTCTCTAGTATATTTTAGCAAAGAACTTGAGGTTGGCTATTGGATGATAATTCTTCAGTTCATTATTATCACAAGATGAGCCTTTAGGTTTTGGTAGGATATTAGCACATTCAAACTTGTCAGGAAAACAGCCATTTACGAAAGAATCATTAATAATGCTCGTCATAATGGGAACCAATTTATTAAGAAATTCACCAATTCACTAAGTCTATGTGAATGATTCACATAGACTTAGTGATCTCCTATTTATGAATGTTTCAAATAGGAGATCAATAATCACATAGACTTAGTAATAGGAGATCACAAAGTCTATGTGAACCATTCACATAGACTTAGTGATCTCCTATTTGAAACATTCACAACTTTCTTATTATTGGTCTGATTTATTTCAAACTTTCGTGAATCTCAAATTGGCAGGTTGGTCTGTTGATTGTGACGTAGTCACAGACAATGCTCTCATTTGTTGTGTACAAAAATATCATTAATTTCTGTTTTTCTCCTTAGTGCCTTCTCCCTTGGGGCACTTCTCAAAATATATTATGGATAGCATATTATTACAGGTCCTCTATAATAAGAGGCTCCTGAGTCATATATTTTTGAAAAATTAGTATTATCGTTATTATCATTCATTATTATCACTACTATTATTATTATAATCGTTATCGTTATCATTATTATTAATATTACCATTATCATTATTTTATGGAAAACAAAACAAAAAGTAGTCACATAGATTTTATTTTAATGGTCATATGATAAAAAGAACTACATAGGGCTACATTTTTCATAATGTAAGGACATGAAGGTATGAATTTCTCTTTTGGAGATTCAGGACTAGTTCAATCGCATAGATTTATCATGTGAACACAGCTATTGTGAGTAAGGCTCAAGCTCAGCACCCCTAAGAAAATAAACTTGGCAGAGGCCATACTTCATAGCCTTCTACTGCCCCTGAAGTCATGACTATCAGATGCCAATACCAGAACATCCTATTGTGTCCCATGGGGGTGGGCAGGTTGCACAGGGATGGTGGGGGTCAGAAAATGGTGTTAATAGATCACAGGGAAAGTTCAGCTTGGGGACCTGCAGTAGCGAGAATTTTCTGACATGGTAAATGAAAATGTTGGAAGTTTTTATCTATTCAAAATCCACCAAATTCCTACATATAGCCTTTTCTTCGATCAGAAATGCAGCATTAACTTTTGAAAATGTCTTGATTTCAGACTTTCTTGGATATCAACAGTTGCTTTTTTAGCTCCATGGAGTATCACAATACAGGTCAGGGATTACTATTACTACAAGCTGACGTCTAAGGAATCGCAGGGCAACAGGGAACAAAAGTTCCTGGTTGTGATGGAGGGAAGTCGCCACCACAGACCTGGCAGAAATATAGAGGAATTTCTTGTGCCAGCAGTTCTGTACACAAAGCTTGGGGCATTGTTTTTCCAGCCCTGCCAGTTAGAAGAACCAGCAGAAACAGAGACCAGAGTGACAGTGAACTTCATGTTCACTCTCACTTTCACTCTCTCTTTTAATCAGGGCAGCAATCTTTCAGTGTACCTCCAGAATATTTGTAAATATGACCTACCCCTTCTCTAGAAACCTTCACCCAAGTTTCACTTGCAACCCTAGGTTCCTCTTCTACAGTTCTACTTATTCTAAATAAGAAGTAAAACTGTTCTTCCTCTGATAAGAGAACATACTGTTGTGCAAAGTAAATTATTGTAGAGATAATAGTTACTGAAAAATTCATAATTGAAAGCAGATTATATTTTAAACATAAAGGAAACCTTAATCCCCCCCCCCAATCTTCATCAACCATCATCTTTCTGGTGAAGTGGTCTCAGAATTTCTCTTCTAGCAGTGACCGCTTTGTATCTTCCACCCCACCCAAACATTCCTCCTCATTCCACCACTTGTGCTTTCTCCATCTATCTATCTCTCTCTCTCTCTCAACATTATCTTTCCACTTTTAACTCTATCTTGCCACCCCTGAACTTCTTCCCAATATATACACACTCCCACCCACACACCAAACGGGACCACACAAACACAACCCCTGTACCTCCAGTCCACAGCCCAGGTGACGATAGACAAAACATCTTTTGAAAGCAAGAAGAGACAGGGAGTGAGGAGAGAGCTTCATGAAGTTCACTATCATTCCCATGAAATATATTGTGTGCAGGGAAGCTACAGTTATAAGTTAGTGGAATAACGTGGAGGCCCACTAAGTTTATAGTACAAAAAGTAGCTCCATGGTTCTTTGCAGCCTGGACTAAATTTAAGTTGCTAAATGATTTATAATGTGTAAAAACTATAATATACATACAAACTACAACACTTATTACCTATAGCAAATTAATATAAAAGACTTCTTTAAAGGTACTATGTCCCATTTGCAGGCCAAAAAAATGAAAAGGTTAAATTCCAATGGCATTTGAAAGATAATACTAATTTAGAACTTCTGTCAAAACGAACAGGCTTGAAAATGTCTTTTTGTGGAAAAATGATGATTAGTTGTCAAATCGACATAAGTGATTGCAATCACTTAAGTAAATAGTCTGATTTTCAGACCCTTGTACCGAATGGTCGTATGTTTTCTGCTGCGCACAAGACTCAGTCAGTTTAATTTTAGCTTACAAGAAGTGGGGTATTGATGTAGACAAATGCTGCATGTACCTGTTACAGCTCATTTATGTATGTTATTCCCAAAGTAAAAAAGAAGTCAGTCAGTCACTCAATAGTGTCTGACAGAGAAGTCTAAAAAGTAAACGGGGTTCCTTGCATAATTTGAACACTAGGACATTGCTAACGTTTAAATTTCACAGATAGGACATACATGACATATTCATGATTCCTGCAATGTTCTACAGAATTTGATGTTGGCTGCAAAAGGGACACAGTATCTTTAAGACTTCTTTTCAAAGAACAGGCATGTGGCAACGTGTACATGTACGTCCAACCTACATGTAGATCATTGTAACTATGCGTTCGACATCTAAATACAATCAAGTCAAGGAACTATCTTGTTCGAAGTACTTATAATTATGAACATGATGAATTACAAACTTTACAATACATTTATTTTATTATCAACATCAAGCTCATGATCATCATGTTGAGTACATGCCTGAAACAGCCAAGTGTTCAAACAGCCCAACATTAACAAGTCTTGACTCTTGACAATAACTTGTCCTGGCTATACCTAGGTCTACAAATCAATGGACAGTTATGATACAAAGCCTCTTCAAGCATTAAATACACATATATACAGGTAGAGGATTATATTCTACTTGGTTTCTCCAACATTATACGTCACATGCTGTCAAAGTGTCCTTGTTTTTCTGAGGTGAGAGGGCTTCATACTCACCCTGCTGTCCTACCCCCAAACAAAGGGAGAGGGGGCAAGAATAAGATTACCAAACTGCCTGCACAACAAAACAGGGATGATCCCCTATAATGACCTGGACCACCACATAGTACTAAGTATGGGACTAAGAGTTATTTATCCCTTGGTCTTGGTACTGTTGGATCAAGGGGGAAGTGAATATGTGGGAAAAAGGTGATTTGGGTAGTTTCATACAAAGCTAAGATACAACAGAAGTTTGGTTATTATTATGCACCACTTTCACTGTATACAATGTCTATGTGGATGTGTCAATGAAAAGAGGATGTGAGACAGGCTTTTTACTAGACAGTTGGTTCGAAATTAGCCACCAATGTGTTGCATCATGCAATTTAAAAAAAAATCTTTCCCTCTTGATATGAAATTCCTAATAATGAAGAAATGAAGTCTAAAAGTTGTGAAAATGTCAAAATCCATTAATTCAAACTTCTCTGACACAATGAGTTACTGTAAACTTCGCGTAAGTCGACCTTGACGGAACTGAGTGAAATGCGTTGACTTGGGCAATCTTCGACTTGAGTGTAAGTCGTAGAAATAAGAATGATTTAAATGCATATGTACTACATGTACATATAGATGTATGTTGTCCCTAGGCCTAGCATAACTGCCCGTAACCCTCTAACCTACCAAAAAATTACTTTTTTTTAACAAGGGCTCTTTTCAGATTTTCCCTCAAAAAAATAGCCCCCCTTAATTATTTTGAGGTGGCCATTTTAGAGCTCAGGGGGGCTTTTTTTTAAGGTTGTATTTTTTTAAAAACATGATTTTACCTACTTAAACTCCAATCAAAGGCAAACATACATACAAATGTAACGTACATATGTCATTTAGAGTATTGCCGACATTCAGATACCCATGATTTATTCACTTTGTCTTAAACACATGGTTTACTGTATGATTTACATATACATGTAACTAAAACTTGTTAAAAGGAGTGTTTTGTTCAACTGTTCGGTTTTCATATCATAACAAATATTATCACTGACACGCAGGCTAGGAATTAATTTTTTTATGGGGGCTACTTTTCCCATTGCCTCAAAAAACGAAGGGGCTACTTTTGAAAAGAGGGGGCTACTTTCTTAAAGCCATATTGTAAGCTGTAACAATAAGTTGTGTTTTTCCTTAGCCATCATACTGCTAGCGACCAAATTGGTAAGTACGTCTTTTTTTCTGTCCCAAATTTTTATCATGGACAATGCAATCCCATTAAAAAAATGTAATTCGATTTAAAATTGTGTTTTTTATAACTTAAAATCATTAAATGTGAGTAAATATTTTTACTGTTGTCCCATATACCGATGTATTTGTTATAACGAAACATGTAAAATCATGGCCAAAACACCGACATGTTCAGAACTCCCTTCTCTTGCTTCATCCATTGATAACTTCCATTCATGCCGGGATTTGAAAGGTTGAAAGTGGGCACCCGTATGAGCCTATAACATTAGCTCTAAAACTCTAATAATAATAATTAATCATAATGATAATAATAATAATAAAAGCTAGAAATATCGCAATCTGTATTGCCGCGCAATGCGAATGTATCCCCCAGCCCCCCTGGGCAGTGGCAGCAATTTTTGTGTCATCCTTATGTTCGAAGGAGGGACAAAGATCCCCTCTCCCCTCCCTGAAACAAAAGGATGACGTAGAGATCGCCACTAGTGGCTCAGACTATTGTCAAGACTAGGAGCAGCATCAACAAAACGATATGTGCTTAGATTAGAGTATATAATGCATCTCTATAGAAAATTTGAAAGAAATCTGTCAAGAAATGTGGCAGTTAGAGTGCACAAAAGACAGCCACCAAAATATGACCTTTGGCCCTATAACAGACGGAACACAGGTGGCAGCATCACCAAACACTAAAGATGTGTAGATTTACTAAGACACATCTCCATACAAAATTTGAAAGAATCCGTCAAGAAATATGGCAGTTAGAGTGCATAAAAGACATGTGATCTTTGACCATATAAAAGACGGAACAATGAGGGCAGCATCACCCAAAAGTGTAGATGTGTAGATTGTACCACGATACATCTCCATACAAAATTTGAAAGAAATTCGTCATGAAATATGACCTGCAGAGCGCACACTTGACACCCACCAAAATATGACCTTTGACCCTATCATACACGAACACAGGTGGCAGCATCACCAAACACTAAAGATGTGTAGATTTGATCAAGATACACCTCCATACAAAATTTGAAAGAAATCCTTCAAGAAATGTGGCAGTAAGAGTATACAAAAGGGACAAATGACCCTTGACCCTATAAAGGATAGAACAATGGGGGCAGCATCACCAAACAGTAAAGATGTGTAGATTGTTCCAAGATACATCTCTATACAAAATTTGAAAGAAATTCATCAAGAAATGATGCCGTTAGACAGCACACTAGAGTGCACACAAGACATCTATCAAAATATGACCTTTGACCCTGTAAAAGACGGAACACTGGAGGCAGCATCACCAAAACCTATAGGCTTGTAGATTATACCAAGATACACCTTCGTTCAAAATTTGAACAAAATCCCTTGAGAAATGTGGCCTATAGAGCGCACACAAACCATCCACAAAAATATGGCCTTTTACCCTATAGAAGACGGAACACTGGGGGCAGCATCACCAAAAATTATTGGTGTGTAGATCCTACCAAGATACTCCTCCATACAAAATATGAAAGAAATCCGTCAAGGAATGTGGCAGTTAGAGCGCACACAAGAATATGACACGGCGGACGCGGCGTAACACTGCTGCATCCGAAGTACATGTACCCTCCGGCATACTGCCTGGGGATACAATAATAACAATAATAATAATAATAATAATAATAATAAAATGAAAAAGAGGAAGAAGAAGAAGAGTAACATTTATTTCATATAGCACTTAACTTAATACTAGTATTTCTACAAAATGTATTACTCTAAACAAACTTTTTCATAATTACTCAAATGCTTTTATTGCAAAGAAGAAATACCTCCTCTGCTTGAAAGGAATTTACAAAACTAATTCTAGTACAGTAACAAAATAGCATTCCAATGAATATTTCTACTAATGACAGCTGAAATAAGTCCATTGACAGGACTCTCAAATTTTTTCTTTAAGAGCACAAGCCAATATAAAAACTTGGCTTACATATATGTGAAAGCAATGGAAAATGGGCAAAGAGATAAACAACTGGAAAAAGTGGACATAAATAAAATCATTTAGGAATTAGACCGGTAACAAATCAAGATTCTGAATGTAGAACAAAAAAAAAGATGGCTACCCCTCCAACTGTTTTCGGCATGAAACAGAAGGTTGACCAGTCCTTAGAAAAACATGAATATTATCATCCAGCTTTGCTTTCATAAGCAGCATACAAAACCCTGGTCTGATAAATGATAGAGCTTTCCTAAACATGCCACACACGATCATGGTTTTCTTTGGCAGGGCACTGGCCCATGGCTGAATAAATAATGGAATGAAAGTTGGTGATGGTTGGGTCTTATGCTGGAAACTGCTGGGTTGCAATTTCTCATCAATCATATTCCAGAGCAGAGATAATAGAGCAGCAAGTAAAATACATCTTATACATGTATATCTAGATATTTTATATAAAGCAAAGTAGTTATCAATTGGTAATTATCAAAAGTATGCTTCGGATATTGTTTCCACAATTTTAAGTCCAACTTCTTGGACATTAACTAGTGATGAATAGATAACATTTTCAAAGTTGATCTCCTATATATTTTTAGATGGCTGTATGATGTAATTGTAAAGGTGTCCATTTTGCCAACAAGTTTTTGCAGATCTTTAACTTAACTCTATGAAGTTTCTAAAATTAAGTCAATGCTCTAAGGTCTCTTCAAGAGAAACATAATCTTCAGGTTGACAAAGCAGGGGGTTATGACAAGGGTACAGGATCAAGGTAAAGAAAGCAACAGTATTGTCAAAATCTTCTTTGAATTTTGTTAAGGCAAATTTCACTTCACTTTGTTTGCCAAAACTAAAACAAAAAAAGCTCTGTACATGTGTACTATCTACGTCACAATGTCCCAATTTATGATGTCCCAGCAGGGCCGAAGACGCCAAAAACTTTCCTCAAATTGGCTAAATCATGGCGTCGCATGACATACTTATCTCTTATCTCTCGGGCTTGAACTTTGAGCGAACTACTCCAGAAACTTGTGCACTGGGCCTTGGCATGCCTTCAATCTGATCTTTTGTATAGAACAAACCCCAAGACAGAGGCCAAGGAAACCAATACAGATTGTATTTGGAAACAAACCATCTCTTCCCCGGCTCCTGAATTTTCCCTACGCCTGGACCTCTGCGTGGGACTGCTGTCAAAGAGCAGCTGTTAATCTATATTTTTACACAATTCTCTTGGAGGACCTGAAAAGATCATTGATAATGTAGCTTACAGATATTAAACCATAATGCATACTGTACAAATCAAGGACTTACCATGTTTACAACTGAAGGTTGAAGAGTACCAGAGATAATGTGGAACAGTTTCAGCTTCTCATGTGCACTGCTTCAAAGTTTTTATTTCATACTGTAAGTTCATCTAATACAGCCCTAGTCCTTGGCACACTCTACTCTAAAACGTCACTAAATGGTATCTTAGTGCTCTGCCTAATTTCAGCTTTACATAGCAAGTTCCGATTGCATTTCACAAAAACCCTTGCTCAAATCACATCATCTACATTTTGAAATTCACCCTCACAATAAAATATTCTATAAAATGCCCAGGCCAAGCTTAAACATACCCATGTTGGCCAGTGACAGTGGGGCAATAGCATCCCTTGTTTAGGAAGTCAGATAAGTACCTTGCTAAAATAGACCTTCTGAATTCTGATCATTATAAATGAGAACACTGAAAGGGTCCATTGTTTTCCAGGTGCATACTGGACTATAGGCGCATTTATACTGTCAAATACCTCATTTTGAAAAATCGCGATGTTTTGTGTACCCGTTCACACTTGTGCCGAAACATCACCGACTGAGCTGCTCAGCGATGTTTTGGCGCGTTTTGGTTGGTAATGCACATGCGCGGTCTTCCCAATGCAAAATGCTCGATCATACAGCGAGTCCAGCACAAACAGTCATGCACGTATAACGGTACGTGTGACTACATGGACTACATGTTACCGCACGTACCCCTATAGATGGGACTACATTTACGCTTCCGTGAATGTTTCGCCATGGGTTCGTTGATGACATTGCCTTCGATTTATTCCCGAAACAACCGTGGGATACAGAATTATGAGAAGATATTTGGAATAGAGCTTTGATATACTTTGATTTATCACGCACGAAAGTATCGATCTGGTGTAATGACGGAAAATATGAAAAATACTTGTTGTACTGAGCGAGGCGGGAAGATTCAGATAAAATAATACAAAAAGATTGCGCTTTGTTTCGCTCAGTTTTCGCATATTAAAACAGGGTTTGACAACTATTTGCAATATTTGTGAGTTAGAACAACTCTACTTCTTCCATTTGACATTTCAATCATTTCATTTGGTGGTTTCTAAAGCGAGATTTTACAGTTTAGCCGAGACTCTTTCGTAGCGGTTCAGCGTAAACAACTAGTTTACTTTATACAAATAAGGCTTCAACGACGAAAGCTGCGCTCCTAAAGTCACGTGACAAACCTCGCGATGTTTCAGCTGCGGCGAATACGCCAAAACACGCTAAAGATCACACTTTGGTTTGGAATGTTTCGGGTTTGGCATTTTTGCCAGTAAAGGGTAGTTGCCTTGGTAACATCACTGAAACATCGCGGTCAGGCTCGGTTTGGCATTTTTTGGCGTGTTTGGATGACAGTGTAAATGCCCCTCTTGCAACTTAAAGCTCAACTACCTCAAGCAAGGCCATAAATACCTGCACCAGTAAATGGATCTGTGGTTGGCTTTTGTGGAAATTGCCACTTTATAGTACTAGTAGCATGAAAGTATGTACTGCTCTGACACAGATTCAATTTCCAGTTTTGTTATGAATCCAGAAGACAAAAGATGATCTTTCACTCCATCAGTTGTCCCTTAGAAACATCTTGAAAATTCATATCAATTCTACAGAAAATAGGGCAGCAGAATCCATCTTATTCTTCTGGGGTTGTTTTACCCTCATGTGAGTCTATTCAATCAATGCTATTGCCAACATTGCATTTTAGATTTTTTAAAAACTGGTTTTGGATCTTTTACTGCTCCAAAAACATAATACCATCATTTGTATAAAAAACACTCTATAATGTGAAATTAAACAGAAACAGGTGAGATGCATGAAAATATTCCTAATATTAGAGTATAAAGTCAAAATGCATCTACCTGTATACAGATCATGATATTGCTCTTACTCTTGTTCATGCAAAGAGTAAAAAATATAAAAAAAGAGAGTAGAAAAAAATTGCCTTACTGGCCTTTCTGTAATCCGAACTGCTTCCTCTCCCTATTCTAAATTCATCTCGGCCTGTGCCGTGGTGTCATGCCGCTTCAAAATATTCACTTACCGACAAGAAAAGAGGGACTCTAAAGAGGGCTAAAATAATCTCACCATAATGCAATTTTGGAACACTTTAAGTCTTCATGATCGGAAACAGGGTTCACACTTGCAGATATTCGCTATCTATGAGATTAAACAAGAATGCTAGGGAAATTGTGATATGATTTGAAAAAGAAAATGTATCTGTCCAGGTTTTGGCAGAGTAATACTAAGTATATCTTATTGCATAATCAAGAATCGGGTCATACTTCCTATTTTCTTGGCCCAAAACCATTATAATCACATGTATAATATACTGAAGCATAGTCTTAATTATTATAATTTGCAAAAAAGTGTTAAAACTGAACAAGTCTATAAGCCTTTCAAATGTGCAATCAGTAATTGTAAGACACCCTATGTATATATTTCACTTGATGCAATGTCCTGCTAAATACTTAATTTTTCAATCCCCAAATCACCTATTATCAGAATCAGTAGAAATAAGACAACATAATTATTTTAACATATCATGCCATTCCAATCAGTTACAGGAATATTGGATTGCCAATTTGCTATAAAAGATCTTTGAAAACTTGATGATACAGCTTGGGAAAATTGAAGAAAAACTATTTGAATAATTGGCATGTATAGAGGAGATAGCTAACTTGGAAAGTGCGCAGGCGGACTCTGCTCCTTGGTGGGGGGTGTCTTTTCAGCAGGGTTTTATTGGGAAGAATTGTGCTCCCATCATGAGATGGTGAACATTCTGGGGCAGAGGAATTTCACAATTTACTTCAAAGTGTACTATTTAAAGATAAATATCAACCTTGTTGGACATGTGAAATGGTTTATTACACCAAGCTAGAAAATGGTCTACAAGAAAATACAGCTTGGCTCACACCAAACTAGACCATTTTCTTGTGTGCTCTGCGATCTTTGAAGGTTTTTATATTACTTTATTAGGCCTATAGGCTCTCCCAGTTAAATATATTAACTATTAGGCATACATGAGAATAAGCAGTTCCAATGCAATATGCAATGATAACAAAGTAACTGGAGTGGGTGATAATAATAGCTACATTTACATTGTATATTGCATTATTGCACATGTATTTATCCCAGGGGGTGCTCAAGGTGCCTACAAAGTAGAAGAATTACCCTTGTTTTAGCCCAGCTGCCCTGAGGTGCTAAAAGCAATCAAGGAATAAAGTTCTTCCATGTACACATGTACCCATTTACTACACCTGGGTGGAGAGTGGCAAATGTAGATTGATGTCTTGCCAAAGAACATATGTGCCATGGAGGGACTCCACCGCGAACCATGTGATCCACAGTCTGGTGACTTATCCACTAGACCATGACACCTCAGCATATTAAATCTTTAAACAAATTACTGTTAATGAAAACATTTTTGTCGGTCAAGGAATCGGACCCAAAATCATTAAGAAAATAAATAATACCAAATGTGATCTGCATCTCTTACATTTAGCTCTTTTAATTTTCTGTATCTTTCTATCAAAGAAAGCATAGCTTCATGAGATATACCGGTATATGCCATCTCTCAAACCTCCAAAATAACAGCATTACATGTACCTACTTGTATTGCCTTGAGAGACTTTTGATATAGAGTATAAAATAGATCTTCTTTCTTCCCATTCAAAGTATAAATCTCATAACTGAGAAAGTTGTTGGAATCATCAAAGGAAATTAAATTGACTTCCTACAATCAGCCAAGGATACATGTAGTTGGAAATCGCCTACTAATTTCACGCAATCAAAATTATCTTTTGTTAGAAGTAAGTCACCAGCTTCAGCAACCTCAACATAACATGGTTAGCCCCTAACCCCCTCTACACTATCATCAGCTCATTTAGCCTGCATTCAAAATCTCAGAAGATTTGAGAGGGCCAGCTACACATTTGTGTATACACCAGTCTTATTTGTGGATTAAAAACATTCTCAACAAATCTTGTCTAATTGTCCCTCCGATTCACAGACCACCTCATTGTATGCCAAAGACATTCCAAAGGGCCAGAGAAATTCCCCCTTTTGACACATTCCCCCTTCAGTCTTTTCATTTTATGAAAGGGTGAATGAAGAATGCCAAGATATTTCCCAAGGTTGACAAACAATTGGATAAGCAACATTCATTGAGACTGCACATGATTGAGTGGGATAAAATTCAGGGCATTTTATAATAACGTCCACAAATACAGCAATTTGTGCACTGGACTGCTTTTGATTTGATTTGGTACCATCAGTAAACCAACTTTTTAGCAGCAAAATGAATGCTGAAAATATTACAGAACATTGCAATAGGTATAACACAGTTCACATATATTATTTATCATTGCATAAGATCTAACATCAAGTTAAGAAGAGTATAAATTTCTTGTACATTCTGTCTGCCTTATATCATATCATTTTCCAACTTTTCCCCAATCTTGATAAGGCATGAAAGGCACTCATCACAAGTTTTATCACTTCTCTTCAAAACTTATAGTTGCAACAATTTTCCAAAACCTGCCTCAGTTCTGCATTATCAACACAAAAAAAATCAAAGAAGAATTGAATTCATCTCATTTGCTTTAGCAAGTCAGCAAACAGGAAGACAACTGTATGCATTAGCAGCAATGACAAATTTGCACTGAACTACACATGTAAACACACCTAGAACAAATTGGTCAATAAGATACACAATTGCAGAATCACTTTTGAGGGAGAAAGGGAGTTTTCTGAGTGTTCGAAAGAAATCAGAAATCTAAATTCTGATGTTTTCGCAAGCTTCTTGTATAATCTTTGCCATGGTTTGGCCTTTGTAATTATAGGGAAATCCAACCTTACTGACAAACAACTCTAAAAGAATGCAGATATCAATAGTGATATCATGTTTCCTACATTAATAACTCTCTTTATTATTGGTCTGATTTATTTCAAACTTTTGCCATTCTGTTTCTCTTTTTGTCTGTTCTCATACAAGTTAACTCATTACAAGGTTGGATTGCCCTTAAAGGTACTATGTCCCATTTGCAGGCCCAAAAAATAAAATGGTTAAATTCCAACGGCATTTGAAAGACAATACTAATTTAGAACTTCCCTAAAAAAAAGGGGGCTTGAAAATGTCTTTAAGTGGGAAAATAACAACTATTAGTTGTCGAATCGACTTAAGTGATACCAATACAGTAAGTAATAGTCTGATTTTCAGACCATTGTAACGAATGGTCGTACATTATGTGCTGCGCAAAGATTCAATCAGTTTAATTTTGGCCATTACAAGAAGTGGGTTATTGATGTAGACAAATGCTCATGTACCCTTTACAGCTCATTTTATGTATGTTATTACCAAAGATGAAAAAAGCCAGTCAGTCACTCAATAGTGTCTGACAGTGAAGTCTAGCAAGTAAACGGGTTTCCTTGCATAATTTGAATATTAGGACACTGCTAACGTTTAAATTTCACAGATAGGACATACATGACATATTCATAATTCTTGCAAAGTTCTACAGAATTTGATGTTGGCTGCAAAAGGGACATAGTATCTTTAAGACAGTGAAGTCTAGCAAGTAAACGGGTTTCCTTGCATAATTTGAATATTAGGACACTGCTACCGTTTAAATTTCACAGATAGGACATACATGACATATTCATAATTCTTGCAAAGTTCTACAGAATTTGATGTTGGCTGCAAAAGGGACATAGTATCCTTAAACCCTGAAAAAGGTGGGTTATTTTTGTGCTCTCTCAGCTGAGGGGGGAGGGGGACCCCTCTTGATATCTCGTCAATAGAATGCAACTCTGAAACTTGGCATACTATAAAGAATAAGTTTAAGCTTAAAGATACTATGTCCCTTGTGCAGCCAACATCATATTCTGTAGAAATTTGCAGGAATTATGAATATGTCATGTATGTCCTATTTGTGAAATTTAAACGTTAACAGTTTCCTAATATTCAAATTATGCAAAAAACCTGTTTACTTGCTAGACTTCCCTGTCAGACACTATTGAGTGACTGACTGGCTTTTTTCTTTGGTAATAACATCCATAAAATGAGCTGTAAAGGGTACATGAGCATTTGTCTACATCAATAACCCACTTCTTGTAATGGCCAAAATTAAACTGATTGAGTCTTTGCGCAGCACAAAACGTATACGACCATTCGGTACAATGGTCTGAAAATCAGACTATTACTTACTGACTTGGTAGCACTAAAGTCGATTTGACAACTAATAGTCGTTATTTTCCCACTTAAAGACATTTTCAAGCCCCCATTTTTTTAGGGAAGTTCTAAATTAGTATCATCTTTCAAATGCCGTTGGAATTTAACCTTTTCATTTTTGGGGCCTGCAAATAGGACATAGTACCTTTAAGTATGCTTCCAGGCACTATCGTGTCTTCACACTCACACTAGACCAGTCTACAAGTGTTATTGGGGTCAGAGAAAAGTATAATTCACAATACTCGGAGGCCCCAAAACAGAAGCACTGTGCTGGCCAGTAGTCATTCTCTTTTAGCAGGCCTGGTGTCATAAACAAATTGCTTTCCCCACACTTCATTTCTACAATTGCTGATAGCCCAACCAAAGTCTTGTAATCTCTATGTACAGAGCCCATTTTAACAGGGGATCATATGGTCTATGCATACATGTTCCACTCTCAGGGAGAGAACCACAGCTCACTTTGCATCTTGGTTAGTTTGCTTAGCTCTTGAACTAACAAAGAAGGGTCCACACACTTCATCAACTTCCTGAGTGAACTATTGGATGCCAATGGCACAAATAGAAAGAGGGGCAGGAATTTCCATTACAGGAGCACTTTCTCTTCATCCTTCATACATGAACTCCTCCTTCCTGAAAATTCATCCAGTTTCAACGAAGCAAACAATAATTTTTTCTGTTTTACCACATTTCCCTAGCTTGCTATTCACACTTGGACAACATTAACATTCACATGACTTTCAACCAACTACAAGTACAAATATGTAATTACTAATTATTTGACACTTTAAAAGTTTTTCAAACATACTTGATTGGAATATTTTAACCTTAAAAAAATCTTCTCTATTTTTCATTATATTATTCTTTGTTTTTATCATTCTATCACTTCCTTTCAATCTTTCTTTGTCATCTTCTACCACTTTATGTTTAAATCTTCTCTTCTTCAAATCTCTTTTTTGTTAATCCTTTGTCATTTTCTATTTCTTTCAATTTGTTATTCTTTAATTTTATCATTCTACTATCTTCTCTTTCTAACCTTTTTTTAGTGATAATCTTTGTTTTTATTTTTATCATTTTGCATTCACACTGCAGGTTGGAGCGATCTGGGGCTGCTGTCTAGGAAGTGAATGAGGTCTCTGGCTATGAGTCAATTTCATGTTATGACAATTTAATTTCTAAAGAAAACCACTTTGTCACTTTCCATTCAGAATACAAGAAAGATATTGAGGCTAATTCAAACATGTTGCTTCAAATTAAGTTCATGAATAGTCAATATCAATGAATTGTAGGTTAGCTGAAAAATATTCAGGAAATATATCAACTAATTTCATCACAACGTCAACTACAAAATCGGGCCACCTACATTGATTGCTTTGTCTTTGGAATGCATCACCACCAAAATAATGGCAGTAGGAATGCCTACTGTCGGCAAAGGCAATAGGCCAACCTGGACCAAGGGCTATCCAGCCAACAGGGTCTGAATATGAACTGTTTGAAGTCACTGAATATTCATTGAATTTGAGATGAAAGTCATGACAGTCTACATTTTACTTCAAAATGTCTCTGAATTATCATCTTGAGTACTAACTCTGGACTTCTACGCCTTCTACGACGCCGAGAGTAAAATAACTAATCATAAAAACACACCACGGGTAAATCAACACTTTATATCAACACACACCTCACTGCGAGCAACAGGGATTCCCCTCTGGAGTTGGTAGAGTTTAGATTCTACAAAGACTAAAACGCAAACATTTTCAAAAATACTACAACTCGGGAAGTAAACCCAAATTTATCTTATATCAGAAAAAAAAATCCGTAGATTAATGATCAGAGTGAATTTTGAGAGTTAGAAAAATTAACTTACCTTGCACCCAAAGTTTCTCCACGTTCGTTTCGATCTTGGTAAGTTTTAGTCCAACGGCAAATGCGCCCAATATAATGAGTCCAAGAAAGAGCGCCTTGCCGCTGTGGAGTTGTAGGTAACATCCCAATGTGAATAAGAACGCCTGCAGCTTGCTTCGAAGCCACAATGCCGCCTTGTTTCCATGTGCCTTACCCTGTGGATCGGAGGGAAGAGAAGAGACGAACCAGAATGAGCATCTGGCTGTCCGGTGCTAGAAATCGAACACGAAATAGTGTATAATTTCAACAAAGTCCTAGATAAAGAAAAAATCTTTCACTTATCCCCCTCTCAAAATATCCCGAAACTTCGCACATAGTCCGAATGAAAAGAGGGCATGGCATGCCGCGACTATCAAATCGTGTGATATAACGTAATTTACTACGCTGGCGAATGTAAATAGCGGCCGCCTTGCAGCTTGGCATGCGATACCAGCTGCATAGGTTGACCCATCATTTGCCATGACTAGCCCTTCGAGATCAACCAGAATTTTCTTACATGTACTTTACCTAACAAAATTGCAACTTCGCAAAGCAAATACAGCCTCCAGCCAATTCCTACTGAAAACAAAATCTTGTTATAAGTTATAACTTCCATCTGCGATAGACGTATGTCGAACTCAAATTCATGCGATGTGACAGCAAACGCACGAGATTCGAAAAGGTAAACATTCATTAAAATCAAGAACTCATTTGAAATAAAAGTCAATCATAATAATACAATTACTCGATGATTTTTACCCTTAATAACTTATAATTTTCGACCTTATTCCAAACTTGCCATTTCTTGGGCTAAATCTTAGTTCAAATAATCGCAGGGGTTAATAACCACAATTTTAGCGAAACATGTGGACTTCATTCGCGCTCTTTTGAATCTGCGTGTGTCGCAATATTTGCGAAGGACGGCTAAAGCTCGACCGGCCGTGTGTGGTTATTTAAACGGGGCAGAGATGTAGAACAGGATCATAATAATACTGGAGTCTTGTATGGCGCTCACGTCAGGCACATTTCCTGGCGCTCCATTATTATTTTCATGACTTTAGCACGGCTGCCATTAAGGCTTTCGAACATTTCAAAAAAGTTATTCCTGCCACTGTGCCAGGTACCCATTTACCACACCTGGGTATAGTGGTAAGTTTAGATTAATGTCTTGCCAAAGGACATAGTGCTGGAACAGGGATGCGAACCCCGTACCTGGTGGTTCAATTCAGTCCGAGCATTATTTACTGAACTACAACACCTCTACAGATGTATATGTATATCTACCCTAAATTAATGTGTGACCTATGAGTGACATACATATAATATTAAATTATTCGCTATAATTTATAACATTATAACTATAATTATACATTCTTTATCATGGAAAATAAACATTTATAATGGAAAATATACACAAAAAAGTCCCCACTCATTTTCAATCTGCGGGACACTTTTCTGCAAAGTTAAGAACGCAATGGTAAATACAGAATGCTCACTAGCCTCACTGTCAAACTAGAAAACTACATGCATTTCTGTTCATTTCATGTACATGGTTCCCGTGACTCTTTGTGAGAAAGAACTGGTAATAGAATCACTATTGGGTCAAAGTATCATGAATTAATAACTTCATAAAAATAAATAAAACTCAACTTCCATTACTTTCTTGACATGAGATAGATGAGAATCACATTTTACTGGCAAAGAAGTTTTGTAGAAAACTTCAAATTTGTTATCTAAAATTAACTGTCAGCTTATTTGTCTTACTATCAACATGAACAGGGTGATGACATAGGCCATAATATTTAGCCTTAAAACAATAAATCTTTATAGATGTATATGAAAACAGGTGGAAAAAACAGAATAAAAGCAATATACTGGATGTAATCATGGTAATAGTAATAGTATAGCTCACACAAAGGCTATACTGTAAAAAGTGTAAGTCTGTATTCAGTATACAACTTACAAGGATGGAAAAAACAGGGAAGACTGACTAGAAATATAGGCCTACATTAAAAAAATAAAATAATTAAAGTTGACATGTTACAGTAAATACATAATTCAGAACGGGTGTATACATGATAGCGTGTAAATAGGTTATTCTATTTTCAAAAAACAAATCAGCATCTCCCAAAACTCGTTCAGTTGTACTGAAAACCTGGAAATCTTTTACATAGTGTGAACAAATCAATCAGGAACTCACAACTCCCTGAATCAATGCAATGAATGCACATGTATATTGCATTTATTTTTTTTATCTTTCAGAGAACACAACGATTTGTCTTTCACTATCCTTCAGATTTCCATAACATATCCTTGTTAAGATTCCTCGACAAACTTTACGAAACAGACTGAAACAAATTATACCCGATCCACTTGTTTGTAAGCATAGTCTGCATTGCACCAACTAGTTCTCGTTAACAATTCCTCATATACATAGTCCTCGGGTAATCCAGGAGTCGACAATCTTCCGTCCTGTAATTAAGATAAAAACAAAACAAAATGATGATCCATTAATCGAGGTCGATTTAGTTGCGAAACATGATGATATATTGGTCATCGTTTACGTAAGCCTGGTAAAAGATAGATTCCCAAGCATACCAAGTGCATGTGCGAAACGGGTTATCGGTTATATAGCACCACTATTGCTTTGGCAATGCTTTCCACAGCCGCGGTTTAGATTCCGGACCACCCCTGAAGTTCGGTGTAGAAGCCAAGCATGCGTGGACTTTTCAACCCTGCATGTGATGTGTGTAATACACAATCCGACCACAACAGAACTTTCACTTCCACGGGCTCGTAGAACACAAAATATCCTTTAAATTCCTTATTTCCGTCGCAGACACGACGTGTGAAAAAGTAGAGTTTTACCTCAGAATCCGGCGTGGCAGGCACTGCCCAACGCTCCATATTACGGGATACATAGGTTTCCTGCCACAGTCGTCAGCAATGTTTACACGTAAACTGGCATGTTGTGCAGAAAGTAAGAATCTCATTCAAACGGGAATCGTGAGCGGGGTTGTACGATTAGCCTCGCTCGCTCTTCTGCCGACTTACCACAGCGCGAGGCATTTCGTAGGCGAGTTTCTCTCTGCTATGCTGCATTCTCGCGGCGCAGCAGGCCCCGCCTCCACCTGTCACAGCATTACAGCGCTAGGTCAAGCTCGCTCTCTCCCATTGGTCGATTCGAGGACCTCCAATTGTGCCTGCTACAACGTGTGTCATTAGTAGCCTAGCGACGCACACCATCGTAGCCGAAGTAGGGGGAAAAGTTCCCGGACCACACACATGGTCTCGGCGTTGGCCCACCCTGTACAACAGGCCGCAACCTCCACCACAGAGCGTAGAGAGCGGCGACGGGTGGAAGACGAAAAAAAAAGTTGGAAACAGCGCTATTCACTCGTAAATAGCCATCATGGCATCAACAGAATGGGAAAATTCTCACTCTCTGACCATTCTCAGCACTTGTTTGAGAGAATTTCGCAGTAATGTTTTGAATGGGGGATAGCCTAGGCATTTTATGATCACAAAGAAATTCGGATTGACGTCCTCCCTTTCTTTCGCGATTTTACAGCAAAGCACCATAAAAGAGCGAGAAAAGAGCACTATTTCTTTAGAATTGAATATCAGTGAATTTTTAGCACTGTTGGGGAGACAAAGGTCAAATCAGTGTGACCCTTAAAATAAGAACAGATCAAGTTTCAATATCAACGCCAATGTGTGTTGGCCTACTCATTATTCATCTGCCAATTTAATCTAATATTTATATTTTCTTCCATGATCTTTTTCATTATAATCATTTGGCCTATAACTATCTGCATCTAAATTACTGAGCAACTTAAACACGAGCAGGTTCTCATTCATTATGGCAACACAAAATGGAAGACCATTGGCTGATAAGACTCCCGTTATTGTGTGGACGATCATAATCCATAAATAATTATGTTGGTCAAAATTAATAATTGTATAATGGCCAACCAACCAGAAGAAACGTTACGTTTTTGTATGGCTTCTTTTGATTTTGGTTCAATATCGCACCAAATCGCTTTCAAAATTAGCTCAATCAATCAGTGAATAACTCAATTTTACACAGGCCTCTATTTACTGGTACTTACTACATTGAATAATATCCTACACATACGTTATAAATCACAGCGGGTAATACAACATCGTTCAATTTTGCGTCCAAGTTTCTGACTTTCTTCCGCCAATATGAGACCTTAAAAACACACAGCAAATGGGGAAAATGGGGGTAAAAAATAAGGTAAATTTAGATTGGTATTTCCTCCTACAACATTATCTGTAAGAAAAATAGGCCTTCTCCTTCCAACCTTAATCTTTCTTTATACGCCTTGTTACCTATGCAGAGTTGTTGATAAGATATTATGCTCCAGCATGCTTGCTGGCAGCCATATTATGTCCGTATGTTGTGTTTATTACGTTCCCTTTTTTTACTTTCAGCAACTTGGGTGGCCTCCCTCGCTCGCTCTCTCTGTTGTGACGTCACAAACGGAGAGTTTGCAGGGACTTTCGTAATCGATACGATCATTAGAAATACCTGCAAGTACATCATATGTACTATCATGGACCTCGTAGTAGGTCCATGGTACTATAAACAGGAGGGCATATTCAGTTCGTAAGTCAGAGCGGGCAAGTCTGTAACTTTTCAATGATGAAAGCAATGGAGCTGGAGTGGTAGTAGAAGATAGAAATAACGAAAGTACAGGGAAGGGGAAACAGAAATAGATATGGGAAGGAGTAGGGTGAGAGAGGGGAGAGAGAGACAGAGACAGAGACAGAGAGAGAGAGACAGACAGACAGAGATATTGAAAGAGAGAAAGGAGATGATTCGAAAAAAAGGGGAAGCCCATGGTCAGGTATATTATATAGGCGTTTTTGTTGTCGTAGGGGCGCCAATAACTGAAGATAAGCGTATAGATTGCTTGTTTTAGGCATGTATTACAGCGTAATATGTTGTTGTTACTGTTGTTGTTGTTGTTGTTGTGTACAGGGTCAACGTCATTGCTTTGACTGTACTAGCTCACATCCTCATCAACAAGAATTCAAGAACATTATATTGCGACACTTTTCTACTTTCTTTTTTTCACAGACGCCAAAATCCCGGAGGGGACAAGTCTTACCAGAGCTTTCTGGATCCTTGGTGGATTTTCTTCAAGACATCAACCTTGACCGTTCTACGTACACGCACAAGATTTAATTTCATCCTCGGACCACGTACCCACCCCCCGTTCTCTCTACCCATCCACCTATCCATCTCCGCCTCTCTCTTTTTTTTCTTCTCTCCTTCCATTTTTTTTCTCTCTCTCTCCATTTCCATCTCCCCCTTTGGAGTTATTTTTTTCTTTAACATGAATATACTCCATGTTTTCTACTTATGCCTGTAGCGTATTCGGGATTATTATGCCTATTTCATCATCATAGTTTTCATGCTTTCTTCCCCACATTTTTTGCAGATTACAGGACTCACGCCGCCCAGTGCTGTTATTCAAGGTTTAAGTTAAACATGGATTTGGGTCTACCGTGACCTGCGACCTTTAAAAGGTCAAGTTCAATCAGAGTTCGAATCTCCACTGTTGGTTGCCCCCTTAAAAAAATGGAATTTATATTCACTTGATTCGGTTTATTATAACTGAAAGAAAAATGGTCATTACTTTGGGGATAGAAAATATGCAACGGGACCCTTTTCCAGGCCAGCTATTATTTCCCGTCTTGCAGACGTCATTTATCTCAAAATACACTTTTAATAAAATATATTTTTGCATTCATGTTTAAAAGTTTAACGATCAAACTCTCATTCATCTAATTCAAATTATAGAACAAATAGAGGCAGAATTCGCAGACATTCACTTAATGATTTACATCTTTTGTAAGTTGGCAAATAAAATCTTTTGACAAATACATCAAAACGAATAGACTTTCATCATCTACATGCAATTTGGCATACATGTATATTATTGAATGAAGCTAGTTTTCCAAATAAAAGTTTCAAAATTCCGAATTTTGCATAAGCGAACAGAATCTTTGGCATTTTTATTTTAGACCTGTTATAGTGAGATTGTAACCCACACCGTGACATTACAAATAGGCAACCCCTCTGCCCCAATCCAATCATTGTACGAAGATCATTTGTATGAAAGCAGAAACATAAGAGAAACAGAAGGGCTAAAGTTTGAACTAAATTGGACCAATAATGAGGGAGTCATGATTATTTGAAATATGAGATCAATAAATCTATGCAAATCTCATATTGGCAATTTCGTCAGTGGATTGTGACGTAGTCATGTACAACTCTCAGATTTGTCGTTACAACGTTATCAGTAATTTTTTCCTTCTTGCCTTCTCAAAATATAATTTGGATAGCATATCATTATGATTATAGGTCCTCTAAAAAAGAAAAGTCCCTTCTGTTCATACATTCTGAAGAATTGACATTTCAGTAATTCTGTGTGTTGGAACAAATGGGAGAGACATTACAAATTTTGCCAATTTGAAGTGCCCATACGTATAGTGATTACAACTTGTTTTTTTGTCCGATTTCATTCAAACTTTCACCAATCTGCTTTTCAGATTAAATTTTATCTGCTTCCTCTTTCCCTTTAAAGCGATGGTTGCCCGAATAATGGTAATTTGACATTTTTAAGGGCAGCAAGCTCCAGTCCCCGGGCCTCGTACCGAGTCGTACGCCAATGATGGTCATTTCCTCCGTTCAGCCCCATTATTGTTTTCTTGCCACCTCCTGAGAGTATATGTTTGAAAATACAAATGCAGCCTATGTCGACCAAAGACTTTGACCAAAGCTTAGTTTACTCCCAGACAATTGGATTTTAAAAAAAAATGACCTCATTCAACATGCTTGTAAATTAAAAATGAATGATTTAAACATACACGAATTCACTTGGCCACATTACATCGACACTGCAACATGATATCTCAAATAAAAATGAATGGTAATAATGTGAAAATGGTCTCTATCTAAAACGCTGGTCATCAAAAGAGTGAAGATTACGATTTTTATTATCTTTATTCAATTATCACGGCAACTTGAACTAGACTAGAGTAACCCTGTGAGAAGAGTAAATACAAAAAAAAAACCTTGATTTGACATCTATCACCTGCACAACTACTGACGAATGTTTACCCGGTGAGGTGGCGAGAGAGCTTCCGGAGCACTAGCTGCCATTTTGAAGAAAGAATAATAATTCCTTGATTTTTAAGTCAATATTTTCCTGTGTCCGTTGATTCTTTGTAGTTTGGTCAAGCACGGAAATATCAGTTTCCCCTCTTCCGGAATATTGAGGAGAAGTTTGTTTTCACCGACATCTTTCCGTGTCACAGTTGATTTAATAAAAAATAAAAAAAATCCTCATCGAGTGCAAGGATTGGGGATTATAGCGTTTTGGTTCCTTTTTATACACTTATAACCAGAAAAACTGGACTCATCGTTTCCCACCAACATAATTATACAACATCCCCGCCCTAATGGAGAGAACATTAATAGATGGATTCAGAATTCTAATTTCACATTCATTATTATTTAGTTAATTAAAATTGACATGTTGGTCGAGATTCCATTATTCTGATGTAGGCATATCACCTTAACTTCAACTACTTTAAAGTACAATCCACTCAAAAATACCTTACTTTCAATAGAAGCAGAAAATGAGACAAACCGATCAAAAAAGTTTGAGCTAAATTGGATAACTAATAAGAAAGTTATGAATTTTTGAAAAGTATGTAAAACTATGGAACAATGGAAATCACTACACAAAATGAAATTGCCAATTTGGTTATCAGTTTGTGACGTCATGTCCTCACTATTTATCAATTGCTTTATATTGTTTAACCCCATCAATTTCCCTTTATCCCCAAAACTTGATTTCCCCATGCCTTTGCCCAGGTTATATGATTTGTATCATATTGCGTGCATGATATTTCACAAAATCTTTTATGAACTTTGAAGAATTGATACTATTTTCTGTATATTGTATATTCATAATTATTGATTTTTATATAAATAGTTCATCAAAATTCACATTGTTCATGATTAAACTGGAAAAAATTACTCTATATTAGTGCATCCACACAAAAACATATTACTATCAATCTGACTTGGATGCTGGTGTGAAGAAATAAGATTCTTAGGGGGGAAATGGGAAATTTGTATTATCAATATAAAGAAAATAATTAGTGGATAGTGAGGACATGATGTCACAGACTCATGAGTGAGTTGCCAATTTGTCTAGTGATTTAAAAAGTTTTTCATATCATTAAAAACGCATAACTTTCTTATTAGTTATCCGATTTTGCTCAAACTTTTTTTGATTGGTTTGTCTGATTTTTTGCTTTTATTGAAAGTAAGTTATTTTTGGAGTGGACTTTCCTTTAAAACATGTGTAGATCTAACCAATTTGAAAAGGGCTTACATTATTCCGAATAATCTTCCCCTTTTCAGGCTGAGCATGAGCCAATGATTTTTGTTGTTGTTGTGAGTATCTGACTTTGATGAAATATTCTAATTTGACAACAGTATTGCTTACTAAAATGGCTCCTTTCAAATTAGTTTTATGCAGACCTGGGCCCCGTCTTACAAAGAGTTACGATTGATCCAAATCAATCGTTAGTCCTCCAATCAATCGCAAGTTTGCAGTCTCCCATCTCTTATGTACACAGTTACGATTGATATCAATCGCAAATAAGTTGCGATTGATATCAACTCTTTGTAAGACGGGGCCCTGATTTTATGACAAGTTTTTAATGCAAAGATGTTTCAGATCTAACTTTCTCCGAGAAGTGCAAAAAGGTATGATAACATAAAGTAAAAATGAATATTAATAATAATAATTAGAATTATATAAGCATAGTGGTAAACAAAACAAGAAACTCGGTCGTTAGTCGTAGTATGGTTAAAAAATAATCAAATGTATTTCACATTTAGCACTACAATTTTATACTTAGTGTTGTGCTTTTGCCCTCATGCACGTCTACCCTCTCCATAGGTCCACTGATATTTACAAGTCCACGTTCATTTATTATTGCTGACTCCTTCATGGGGATTGGTCGCATTAGTGCCCGGCGGCCTCCCCGATTCAGCCTGGGTCCACAAGCTGGGTGGTCTCCGTCAGTAATTACTGAGGTCAGTCCGTGCAGTCCGTGCTTTGTTATCCCACGAAGGGCATAGCATACTTAATGACTTTCTGCTCTCGGCGCAGTTGTAAAGCTGGCTTTTTGAACGATACGTAAGAGTCAATAGTCGTAACAAGGAGATTCTAATGGCAACATCATGACACGCTAAGATGTTCACACTCCATCATGTTAACAAACAACTAATAAATAATAATCACTATTTTCGGGGAAAATAAATTTATCTTCTTTTTATCATAATATACACACAGCATATTGTCACAGAGAAGCTAATAAGAGCTCTTTCGTGCAAGGTTGCGAATTATGACCGTCATCTACTTTACAACGTATTTGCATGCAAAATCTTTCTTATCATGTTCCTTATGATTAAATCATTACACCAGTGAAGGCACAGTTTTTTCCCATATTACACCTCACCGAGCTTTAAATCTCACTGCAAGCTCGTTTATAGACCCGACCTCTAAGTCCCTAGACAGACAATTTTTCATTTTGAGAAAATCTTGCAAATGATGATAGCTTGCTTGCATGTTTTTTTCTGTTATGGGCCGCGGAACCGGGGGTGGGGGCTGGAGGGCTGCACCTCCAAACAAACAAAACACACACACACACACACGCGTACTTTTAAGGAAAATACAACATTTTGTACAAACAATCATTTGGCTGTAGGATGCTCTAGGATGCATTGTATCAATATTTAAAAATAGAGAATCTTCTTGCTCGGTCGCTCCACTCCCACGCACGTTATTAGGGAGCTTTCGAAAGGTGACGGTAGAGCATACAGGACGAAGAGTTCAAGAGAAGGTTGAGTTCTGGGAAGAGGTGAAAAATAATTTGTGAGCTTTATCATTGTATTTAATATGCAAGTGTGGAAGAACATCAGAGAAAAATGTTCACTGAAAAGCATGGCTCTTCAATATTCTAAATATGGCATGTAACTCATACAAGGAGACGAATGCCAGAATATTGAATCCCCTGTAATCGAACGGTAGAGTTTCAAACTTTTAAGTCAATAAACGGTCTTCTATTCACTGCTACAGTACAGGGGTGAAAAGTAAACGAAACACCAGGAGAACTTATAATAGTCGGGGAATTTAGCGATGTAACCGAAAGTTGAGATTTCTTTTGAAGAGAAGGTTGAGTTCTGGGGATAGGTGAAAATAATTTGTGAGCGTTATCATTGTTATTATGCAAGTGTGGAAAACATCAAAGAAAAATGTTCCCTGTAAAGCATGGCTCTTCAAATACCTTCATATTCTAAATATGACAAGTAACAGCTTAAAAGTGAGGCCCGATTTTTATGCCACATGTTTGTGTAGTCCCATACATCTTTTGTGTACAGTGCTTGTAACTTTACCAAGACTGGGCCAAATTTCTTATCATTTTGATGATTCCAGAACCTTGCAGCACACACCAATACTTATATGCCACTTGCTAGATGATCAACCTTTTCTGATCGATTCCACAACCTTCTTTCACAATGCAATCGCATGACCAGAACTCAACTTTACCTTCAAGTCAATCGTAAGTCATGTTATTGGTGTATTCATGGATTTGAGCAAGGCATTTGACATTCTTGACCATTCAATACTTATACGTAAATTAGAATTATGGATTGAGGGGTTTTCTGTCTACAGATGGTTCAAGGTTCAATCCTTGGCCCGTTGTATATATTTGATATATGTAAATGATATTTGTTATTCATCAAATTCATTAAAATATATATTATTCGCTGATGGCACCTATGTATTTTATTCCAAACCAGATCTTTAAACTCTTTTAAGAATTATCAATATTGAATTACCGAAGTTATCAAAATGTTTTAAAGACAATAAACTATCCCTAATCTTAAGAAAACAATTTCTTTTAATATTTTCGAAACAGGAAAGGCAATAACTAGTACCAGATATTGAAATAACTTTGGATGGTGAATTTATTGGAAAGAAACGAGAGTACGACATTTCTTGGTATTCTAATAAATGCGAATCCGAGATGGAATGACTATGTGAAATATATCTCTATTAAAAATGTCATGCAATATGGTATGCTCTGTAAATTGAAACGTCATGTCTCACTGAAAATCAAAGAGTAATGTAGATACTATTTTTCGATTGTAGAAGAAAGCCGTACGTTTGTGTACTAATTCTTCCTACCGTGATCACTCCAATCCATTGTTTTCAAAATTAAAAACTCTAAAAGTTGATGATATCAATGTTCTACGAATTACACTTTTTATGTTCCGCTTACGAAATGGTCAACTACCTTCAAACGTCCCCATTGTTCAATTTTAATAAAGATAATAATAATAATAATCGTGGCTTATATAGCGCACATGTCCGTCACGTTGTGACGCTCCTGGCGCTGCCCCGATTATTACCCTGGCTTTAGCAAGGCAGCCACTGC
Organism: Mesocentrotus franciscanus; assembly: GCA_037976565.1. Classification (NCBI taxonomy): domain Eukaryota; kingdom Metazoa; phylum Echinodermata; class Echinoidea; order Camarodonta; family Strongylocentrotidae; genus Mesocentrotus; species Mesocentrotus franciscanus. Next base: position 12,944,603 of record CP137674.1, on the reverse strand, counting down.
GGCGCTCTAGCATTTCATGGAATTAATTCCTGCCAGGTACCCATTTACATCACCTGGGTTGAGTGTGGCAAATGTAGATCAATGTCTTGCCAAAGGACATTAGTACATACTTATCCCTCTAGACAAACTGACAAATTTAAGAAACCCGAAAACCGTAATAACAACACTAACCCAGATACCTGGAACTCTCTCCCCATTGAATTCGAAATCCGAAATCTAAAGTCGACTCATATTCTTTTCAAATAGCTGTCAAAAGTATGCTATCGTGTAATTATTAATGACTTGTGTTTCACTCTTTAATTTTGTATAAATCAACTGATGTCGTCCATGACCTGGTATCATTAACTTTATTATCATATCGACAGGTGTTACTATTGCTGTAATTAGAGACAAGCGTTATTTTCATTTTTTATCTTTCTTAATAGCAAGTCACTCTCCCTTTTCTGTTTATATTTCAGTTAAAGATAAAGACCAGTTCTGGTCATGCGATTGCATTGTGAAAGAAACGTTGTGGAATCGATAAGAAAAGGTTGATCATCTAGCATATAAGTATTGGTGTGTACTGCAAGGTTCTGGAATCATCAAAATGATAAGAAATTTGGCCCAGTCTTGGTAAAGTTACAAGCACTGTACACAGAAAGATGTATATGGGACTACGCGACCACGTGCGCGATATCTATTTGGCCCCAATAGATATAATAATTTACCTAATATATCAATTAGTAGGCGGTTTCCCGACTTTCCCGGCAAAATTTGTATCATCACGTATTAGTCAAAACATATTCTTTCACATGATTGGTAATGAGAGCTTCCATTTCATATTTTTGAGAAAGGGGGGGGGGGTTTCCAAAACTCGTCTTTACCTTTAAACTGAGGGCTACAAACACATCAAGCTTCATGCTTATGCTTTAGCCCTATTATCAAGTATATTTAATTCATATTGATTATACATTATGCGTGAAAGTGAAACTATATTTCTTTTTTTTCTTCACATTTTCTGTTTGTCATGTACTGTAATGAAGAGTGTATCAATGTAAATATATCAAAATGTAAATATCACATTAATGTGCATATGTATGGTCGAAAAACGGATGAGACAAACGATATAGAAATCAATAAATCAAATCAAAACACGATCGCAACTAATTTCGAAAAGTCAAACTGAGGTAAATTTTATAGTCTCGTCCGTTACCTATTGAAATGTACGAACATGAGAATGAGATATTGCGTAATCCAAACATAGTTTCTATGGGATGTATGGTAAAGTTTTGAAATCTCCCTTGAGATGATTTTTCGAAAATAGTTGCGATCGTGCTCTAAATTGACGATTTCAAGCTGTCGAACCCTATTGATAGGAAGGAGAAAGGACTTAAACGTTGTCTGTGTGGTCAAAATTGTTCAAACTACAGAATACCTTTTTTCTTGCCCGGTTGCTGCGCTCCCTCGCAACATTAAATGTAAGTTGTCAACGTGCGTCAGTAGAATGCAAAGTTGGATCTACATTTTTTTACTTTCCGTCGCTATGTTCCCTTGAATGTTGAGTTCCCATGATCTTGCCCCCCCCCCTTATTTGGTTGGTTGATTGGCTGGTTTGTATGTTTGTTTGTTTGTCTTTGTTTTGCTATATTAGCGGGTTGAAACAGTGTCTTCTCTGACTTCCCTCAATTGTAAGTAAACCCAATATGTTCACAAGTCATGTTTACAAGTTCAGGCTTCCTATAGGCTAGGTATCTCAACAGTTTTCATTTTTCGAATATACATGTACAAGTATTAGCTGATTAAAATTTTATTGGGTAAATCTTATCTTTCTAATTCATTGGTAAAATAATAGATGAATTGAAAATGCAAATGAAATTTGTGATGCACTTTCACACAAGAGAGACTTCGGAAATTAGATATAATTCTAACATGCGTATGACGACTATTACAAGTATTAGGGGGATCTCGAAATTGGAAAGGAAAACGAGCCTCGGCCCATAAATTTGTTACGATTTTTGATACATGTATGTGCTTACCAATGACTATAAGACCAGGGATTCCAGAATTCCCCTACCCCACCCCCTCTCTCTTCTCCCCCCTTTCTCTATCATGCTTCCTCCCTGCTCTCTCCGTCAGCCCGTCAACTCATTTCCCCTTATGTAATAAGTTATCATCGGTGATGGCAATAATTCATCTTTTAGTCTAAACAATATTCTCGAGAAGACATCTCCGCTACGGGTGGTCTGCTATCACCATCAAGTCTTTTGATTATTTTATCAAAATGACGACCCCTGCTCGTCGTTTACTGTCGAGAGAGGATGGCATCACTAGATCTAAAGCTTCCCGCCATTTTGCGAGCAGATTACTCTAGATTTTCGGACGGATCAACAAAAAGGAGTTTAGGTCTGACATTATCAAGCCATAACCAGTGCTTCTTAATCGGTGGGCCATGGCCCACTGGTGGACCGCGAGGTCGACCAAAGATTAAAAAATGTATCTGATTCTACATGACATAGATTTAATGCAGGTATATGTTAAAATTGAGAATGCAAAGAACGTCCCACACAAATAACAAAAACTAAAACTAAAAACAGACACTCTGAATGCCACTTTGCTTGTGAGCCTGCATGTTCCCCATCAACTCACGACTTGAACACCTTATTCCCTACAAGCAAGCTCATTTATCCCATTTAAAGTACTATGTCCCATTTGCAGGCCCCAACAATGAAAAAGTTAAATTCCAACGGCATTTGAAAGATAATACTAATTTAGAACTTCCCTAAAAAAAGAAAGGGCTTGAAAATGTCTTTAAGTGGGAAAATAACGACTATTAGTTGTCGAATCGACTTAAATGCTACCAAGTCAGTAAGTAATAGTCTGAAAAGCCAGTCAGTCACTCAATAGTGTCTGACAGTGAAGTCTAGCAAGAAAACGGGTTTCCTTGCATAATTTGAATATTAGGACACTGCTAACGTTTAAATTTCACAGATAGGACATACATGACATATTCATAATCCTGCAAAGTTCTACAGAATTTGATGTTGGCTGCAAAAAGGACATAGTATCTTTAAAGTTACAACTGACAGTGGCACTGCACATAATCAGTGGCACTTGAAGGGGGTAACAAAACGCAAAAGAGAGGGGCGCAAAAAGTACAAACGGAAGAAAGAGGAAGTGGAGGAACACACGGAATATCATCATTCGTAATGGTTATATGCACGGTTATGCACCCAAATAGGGGTGCGTTCAATCGACACTTTTTACCCTAGAATCACGGTTTTCAAAGACGTTTAGTTTAAAACACGGTTGCGTTCAAGTGATTTTTCGTCGGTCGTAAAAATAAACGTGTTTAAAAACACAAACATGAAACGCTGAAAAAGATGCGTTTTGTATCATGATTCTGCAGAATCACGGTCGCTAATGCCTGGATTACATTTGCCCCGGGCGCCGTACTATAAATTAGTCTACGATTTTTCGTGCGATTTTGGGGGCATCGTAGGAGGCTACGGGCTACGATGTTTGTGTTTACATTATCTACGAGCATCGTGCCATTTCTTGTATTGGCCTTTGCGGGCAGGCCGGGGCAAATCCGTACAGAGGCTGCTCGGAGATTGTACGGAAATCGTGCAATTTCAATGAAGTAGCCGTGCAGTCTCCGCAGCCTCCGCATGGAAATCGTACGGAGCCCGTGCAGGTTCCGTGCAAAGGTTGCGCGGAGAAGGCGCGGTGACCGTGCAGCCGCCGTCCGGTTTTGAAGCGTTTTTTTGGCCTCCATGTACGTTCACCGAAAATCGTGCGTTTGCTGCACGATCAGCGCGAGTCCTCCGCGCGATGTCCGTGCGGGGATAGTGCAATGACACCTACGACATGTCTACGGACCACGGGCTTACGATTTTTCAAATTTGTATAACTTTCTGCGAAACAAAATCGTAGAGGCCGCGGAGCCCCGCGGAGCCCGTGAATCCGTACGAAAGTCTCACGGCCGCCTCCTGCCTCTGTACGGAGGCCGCACGGAAAAGGGGATACGGGCAGGATACGGGCTCCGTAGACTAATCGCAGTCCAAATGTAATCCAGGCATAAAATTCGCTTGAACGAACGGAGATCTCAATCATGATTCTATGACGTCATTATCTATTATATATATTATCGCTACCTATTTCTATTCTTCCTGGGTGGGCTTAAAAAGAGAGAGAATCAGCGAAAATCGCTGAAAATCGCTTGAACAATCTCCCGCAGTAACCGTGGGTGCGTTCAATCGACACTTTTCACCCTAGAATCACGGTTTTCAAAGACGTTTAGTTTAAAACACGGTTGCGTTCAAGCGATTTTTCGTTGGTCGTAAAAATAAATGTGTTTAAAAACACAAACATAAAACGCTGAAAAAGATGCGTTTTGTATCATGATTCTGCAGAATCACGGTCGCTAAATTTCGCTTGAAAGAACGGAGATCTCAATCATGATTCTATGACGTCATTATCTATTATATATATTATCGCTACCTATTTCTATTCTTCCTGGGTGGGCTTAAAAAGAGCGAGAATCAGCGTTGATGGAAAATCGCTTGAACGATCTCCCGCAGTAACCGTGTTTTGTATCGGCGTTTTGAATTGTGATTCATGTTTGTGATTCTAGCTTCGAAAAATCGCTTGAACGCACCCCGTGTTTTGTATCGGCGTTTTGAATTGTGATTAATGTTTGTGATTCTAGCTTCGAAAAATCGCTTGAACGCACCCTAGGACTACGCATTGACAGTACTTTGCAAAGATTCAACACTGAGTTCTGGTCATGCGATTGCATTGTGAAAGAAACGGTGTGCAATCGATCAGAAAACGTTGATCATGTAGCATATAAGTATTGGTGTATACGGCAAGGTTCTGGAGTCATCAAATGATAAGAAATTTGGCCCAGTCTTGGTAAAGTAACAGGCACTGTCAACAGAAAGATGTATATATGGGACTACACAAACATGTGGCATAACAATCGGTCCTCACTTTAAAGATACTATGTCCCTTTTGCAGCCAACATCAAATTCTGTATACTTTGCAGGAATTATGAATATGTCATGTATGTCCTATCTGTGAATTTTGAACGTTAGCAGTGTCCTAATATTCAAATTATGCAAGGAAACCCGTTTACTTGCTAGACTTCACAGTCAGACACTAGTTGAGTGACTGACTGGTAATAACATACATAAAATGAGATGTAAAGGGTACATGAGCATTTTTCTACATCAAAAACCCACTTCTTGTAATGGCAAAAATTAAACTGATTGAATCTTTGTGCAGCATAAAACGTACGACCATTCGGTACAATGGTCTGAAAAATCAGACTATTACTTACTGGCTCTATAGCTCCTAAGCCGATTCGACAACTAATAGTCGTTATTTTCCCACTTAAAGACATTTTCAAGCCCCCTTTTTTTAGGGAAGTTCTAAATTAGTATTGTCTTTCAAATGCCTTTGGAATTTAACCTTTTCATTTTTTGGCCTGCAAATGGGACATAGTACCTTCAAGCTGTTACTTGTCATATTTAGAATATGAAGGCATTTGAAGAGCCATGCTTTACAGGGAACATTTTTTCTCTGATGTTCTTCCACACTTGCATGATAACAATGAAAACGCTCACAAATTATTTTTTCACCTATCCCCAGAACTCAACCTTCTCTTCAAAAGAAATCTCAACTTTCGGTTACCTCGCTAAATTCCCCGACTATTATTAGTTCTCCTGATGTTTCGTTTACTTTTCACCCCCTGTAGCAGTGAATAGAAGACCGTTTATCGACTTAAAAGTTTGAAACTCTACCGTTCGATTACAGGGGATTCAATATTCTGGCATTCGTCTCCTTGACATCGGACAGCGAGATGCCAGAATTTAATGTAGTATACTATGTAGTATACTTTGTAGCGTATTTTGACGACTAATTAACATTTTCCATCATGATTAGTTTTTTTTATTTTAATGTTCACTTGCTCGCGAAATTTATATACAGGATGCATAAGGTCTCACCTACCCCCCCCCAAAAAAAACACCCCCTCATGACAATATGTCCGTATGCGATAAAATGCACACTATAAATAATATTGCGTGTTTGAGGGTTACATATGCCCCCCCCCCCCCAAAAAAAAAAAAAAAAAAAATATATATATATATATATATATACCGCTCATTCGCTTTGCTCACTCACTTGTAAAGTCAAGTAGATAAGTTTGGGCCGGGAGGGGGGCAATTATTATTATACCTAATTCATACACATAATATATTGCACACAGAAAATTTTTTTTAACTTGCAACGGAAGAGGATCATGAAATACAATTTTGTTAATAAAATGTAAATCACTTTTAATATGATGCTACCATGTCCACCTCACCGACAATATTTCTTGCATTCATGTCGGTGCCAGCAGCCAAATTGGAGAGCACAGTGTCAGTATAGTAACCATATTATAAAACTGTCTTGCATAAAGCTATGTTATCCTTTTTGTAAATTAATGAATATCCATACCTCGAAAAAAAAAATAATCTTCACAACTTCGTACTGTGACAAAAAAACAAAACAAAAACGAAAAAAACAAAAACAAAGCTATTTATGCAAGTTATTGGCTATTTTGGACACCATCATGGATTTCCAGGTTTTTTGGGGGCCATACTACATTTTACAGTCTCAATTGATTCGTCGACCCGGCCGAAACCTAGGTGTAGACATCACAATTACATCTCTAGGTAGATATATCACGATTTATGGCTAATTTCAGTTTCCGGCGGCCATCTTGGATACGAAATGGCGGCCACCTTTTGATTGTTTTGACTATTAATCTACTCTAAACCTTTCTGATAATTTAAAACAAACCAGTGAATATCCTGTCCTCTAAAACATTTTTAATCTTGCTAATTATAGCTCTACTGTAAATAGTAACTTACTTCCGGTCATATTTAGGAGACTGGCGGCCATTTTTGATGCCTTCTGGGATGTCCAGGTTTTCTGTTAGCCATAACCCATTGTAAGTAGTATGAATGGGTTCTTCGACCCCTAAACTTAGGAATAGACACCAAAATTACATCTCTAAGATGGATATATAATTATTTATGACTATTTAAAGGTATTGGCGGCCATCTTGGACGCTATTTTGAAAACAACCACTTTCTGGGGGGTCCGATTTTCTTATATTTTTAGTGTATTGTTTCTAATTTCAAACACTACCGGAAACCGTTGATAAACCTTCTGTTGTATTTGGGGGTCAAATCTGACTAAGGGTGTGTTTATGCTGAACTTTTTCTGGCCAGAATGAGGCTTTTGTTACGTGGTTAGTGCAAAACACGGTTGCGTCCTTTCTCATTTTCGTAGAATCACCGATAAACGGCGATCATAATCGCCGATCGTAAACTTACAAAAAGGTGCGTTTACGATCGGCGATTCTCCAAAATCAGCGATTCTGGGGAAGCATAAACGCACAATCAGAGCCAGAATCATGCCTGGAGGAGCCAGAGAAGTGAGCATAAACAGTACACCGTGGAACTGCGATTACGATGAGCGTTTACGGTGAGCGTTTCAAATCGCTCATTCTGCCTTCGAAATTGAGCATAAACGTACCCTTAATGTCATAACTAAAAACTTAAGCGTTGTTTCCCAATTTCAAAATTAGTCTGAGGTTACCCTTTAGGCATTTGTTAAAGGGAGTGTAGCATGGCAAATACTGGTTAATGCCATCTACGTCTTCTTTGGACAATTGCATGTAAACGAATGTTCTTGATTAACGGTAGTCAGCGACTGAATCTCTACTTGGTCAGCGCGCTAGCGTTCGCGAAACAGACCGAAGTTCTCCTCACGCTTCGGTTTCGCGTAACTATAATGGACGTACGTGAATGCTGCGGTCGCGTCGTCCGTAGTCGTTTTATACCCGATTGGCCCCGAGTAGGGCCACGGGAAAGACACATAGTCTTGTCATGCTACACTTCGGCCTTTTTAAATATATTTGATTTTTTTAAAAATTTCTAAACTGCAATAGGGATATGACTTCGTCATCTTGAAAGCTTGAGTTTTTTATTTGATGCTGAAAAAAGTACTTAATTTTGGGAATAACTTTAATCTTCAGTATTAATAATAATAGTTTATTTATTCAAAAATATGCATCGCAGGACGGGGGCTGAATAATGTACACTTTTTTTTACAAAAGTTTTTACATGATAAAAAATACACAATATAATATGATAATAATGCAAGTAAACAATATGCAATTGAAAATTATTCATTAGTGTAATACCAAGGAGCACATGTGAGTCTACCATTAAATTAATAGTACGATTTTAGGTGAAGTGGAGCATGGACCTACCATGAGTAGAGATGCGAGAGCGAACTACCAGGCGCTGCACAGTCTCATTATGCATGGAAATAGTGTGAACAGACCCATCGTAAAAGTGGCTTTTGGAATGTCCAGTGAAGGACAGAGGAATCTTTGTTTACCCACTGGGCCTCTGAATGACCGACGATAAACAGGTGTTCTGTAAGGTAAGAACACGTTAGGCCGATACAGGTCCCAAACACCATTTGGAAAAATCGTCGATTTTTGGTCTACCGTTTACACTACCGGAAAAGCTCATAAAAACCGGTGAGTAGTGCGCACGCTCGACTCGCCGGTGCCCTGCATACGTTAGCACAGAAGCGAGGAGAATCATGTGAGCAACAATCGGTATCTTACCGAAGTTTGATTTTACACTGCAAAAAATCGGTGAAACTTTGGCAGGCGTTTCAAAAACCACACCATTTCTCGATTTCGATTTTCGTCGTGATTGCCGGTAGTTGATATGCTACTACCGGCGAAACACCGGAATTTGAGAAAAAAAAATCGACGATTTGGGGGTGCAGTGTAAATGACTAAATGCAGCTATTTTCTAGGGGTGGTTTGGTTTGTTTGCGCAATTTCCACTCTCTTTTTTTCTTGGCAGCGGTGTTTGGCAGTGGTGGTAAAAGGAAATTATGGCCTGAACCTCTCCCTGTCCCAATTTTAGCTCAAGTGAGCAATTGCGATTGCTTTCTATCCGTCAACTTCAACATTTTTAACTTCTTCTCAAAAAAGGATGGCCGGATTTTAATCAAACTTGGTAGGAATCACCCTCAGGCAAGACAGGTCTGAGGATGTTCAAATGTGGAACGTATCCGCAAGGGGGGCCTGGGAGGCAGCGCCCCAAAAGTTCGTCAGTGGCAGTAATTTTACATTTTCTTCTTCTTCTTGAAAACCTATGGCTGGATTTAATCAAAATTTGTTGGAATCACATACAGGAAAGGGAGGTTTAAAGTTTTTGGAATGGGTTATATCCCCCAGGGGGCTTGGGGCAGCACCTACAAAGTGCCCCTATGGCAATAATAACGAACTAACTTGATAGGAAGCCCCCCCCCCCCCCTGGTTTGCATTTTTGTAAACTTCTTTTTAAACATGCACGGCCGGATTTTAACCAAACTTGGGAAGGATCCCCCTTAGGTGAGACCGATCTTAAAGCCCAAGTCCACTCCAAAAATAACTTACTTTCAATAGAACCAGAAAAATCAGACAAACCAATCAAAAAAAGTTTGAGCAAAATCGGATAACTAATAAGAAAGTTATGAACTTTTAATGACATGAAAAACTTTGAAAATCACTACACAAATTGGCAACTCACTCATGAGTCTGTGACGTATGGTCCTCACTATCCACTAATTATTTTCTTTATATTGATAATATAAATTTCCTATTTTCACCCTAAGAATCTTATTTCTTCACATCAGCATCCAAGTTAGATTGTTAGTAATATGTTTTTGTGTGGATGCACAAATAAAGAGTAATTTTTGTCCAGTTAAATCATGAAAAATTGAATTTTGATAAACTATTTATATAAAAATCAATAATTATGAAATACAATATTCAGAAAATAGTATCGATTTTTCAAAATTCATAAAAAATTTTGGGAAATGTCATGCACGCAATATGATACAAATCATATAACATGGGGCCCTGGGCAAAGGCATGGGGAAATCAAGTTTTGGTGGATAAACAGGGAAATTAATGGGATTAAACTATATAAAGCAATTGATACGTTGTGAGGACATGACGTCACAAACTGATAACCATCTTGGCAATTTGTGTTGTGATTCTCATTGTTCCATAGTTTAAATTACTTTTTCAAAAATATATAACTTTCTTATTAGTTATCCGATTTTGCTCAAACTTTTTTTGATTGGTTTGTCTGATTTTTCTGCTTTTATTGAACGTTAGGTATTTTTGGAGTGGACTTGCCCTTTAAGATTGACAAATGGGGTACCTACCCCATGGGGGCCTGTGGGCAGTGTGCCCAAATTGCCCCTGTGGCGTTTATTAGGGGATCCGCTGCGTAGCACATCACAAGGATCCCCCGTTGATTTCGTCAGAATCTTTACTATTATTTCTTATTTTCTCTTTTGCGGTGGTTCGACTATCTTCTGAATGCTAAATGCAAAAATCTTCAAAGTTTATCGGAGGATTCTCTTTTTTCTGGAATAGCGAATTTCCCCTTTTGGCTTCTAGACGTCATTTTGTAAATTCATATTTTCTTTAATACTTTCCGAACGGATTAATGTTTAGTTCTGCATCAAACTTGGTATGCATTAACTTGAGGTCATGTGTCATGCGTCAAAGTTTAACAATTATCCAAACGCCCAACTTTGAAGTTTTCTATATGTTTGGATTCCTTATAAGATTGTTAAAATAATTTTGAGGCATTTCAATTCAATATCCACCATGCAAACAGCAATGCGAGCACGGCAAACTTAAAAATGCGCACGCGCGAATCTTGAAAACTGTCAAAATATGGCTTTTAAATTGTTCCATTTGAATGAAGGATAACTCTTCAAAATGCCTGGTTACCCTCATTTTTTAAATTTATATTCTGATAGATGATGAAGCGTAGATAACTAGTTATGATCTCACTAAACGTTGTAGGAATCTTTTTTATATGAAGAAAATCTAATTTGTATGGGATACCCGCCTCTGCAGGGGACTTGGGAGTAGCACCCATACATTTTCTGGCGCAAAGGGGTGGGAGCTAGGTCTCTATTTGGGAGGCTCAGGTGAGCGTAAGCATCGCGGATCTCTTGTTTGTAAATACTTGTATGTAGACTAGTTGTGTGACTCTTTGCTGTACTGAGTATATTCCGGATGTTGTGATTTCACCCTTTTTATAATAATTTGAATGGGACAATGAGATCCAGTTCAAGATGTATCAACTACAAGTTTATTCATTTCTTTAAACGTTTGCTGGCCCTGTGAGGTAAATCTCCACGTTACTTTTTTGTATTGATAGCCAACGTACGTTGGCTGCTTTCAGTGCTTTGCTGTTGCAAAGACAAGTATTTACAGTGCCTGAGATGGCTGCAGGACGAGCACTCTCTGCACAGGAAAGGGTGTTGAGTTTTTTTTATCGTCTACTACGATTGCTAGTTTTGACTCACTGTTGTAAGAAACGGTCTTACAAGGAGTTCAAAACTTGTCGCGGAGCCAAGGTTCCTATTTTTAATTACGTACCATTGACAGAGAACAGTTCGGTTAATTTGTTATGGCCATTAATCTGTTTACATTCTGCTTATACCGGTACTCTTTTAATCTGTCTTAATTTATCATGGGGAACCCCTGGGGACTGTATGATTTTGTATGACTGTTGATGTGTTGGAACAAGCAATTGTATTTTGTAACCTTTTATCATGTTCTTTTTCTTTTTTTACTTGGGTATGTTACCCATCATGTATAACTTTTTGTATATATGTATATTTTTTGTTCATTACACCTCATCTCCGACGTGAGCAAATTTTAATCAATTTTGTCGCTTTCAGTTAGTTTACCTCAAAGTCCGGTTTCTTCTTCAGCCAGTAGGGACGGGTGTTGTATGTAGTAACCTACCAACATTCGTAATATCTCAGTTTAGTTTATTTTATCCTAAACTGACTCAGAGGTTTCTTTATATAGAAAAAAGACGTTGAGTCATTTCAACAAGATTTATTAGAAGAAGAACGGACAGATGTTTTGAATGAACATAATGTGATTAATGCATACGAAAATTTCAATCGTAAATTACAATTTTATTATGATAAAGATATTCCTCTTTTCAGAGGAAAACAAAACTCTAACATTTCAAGAAACCCACGGATTACGAAAGGTATTATGAAATCAATCAGAACAAAAAACTGCCTTTACAAATTACAAATTGTAGATGCAAAACCGAACAGACTTAACCAGCACAAATTACAAAAAAATATCTTCGTAAAGTGACAAGTATCATTCGATGTTCTCGAAAGTTGTATTACCCTGAACAATTAAGTAAAGTTAGCTCCAACGTTAGAGCAACGTGGCGTGTTATCAATGAGACAATGGGAAAGTAAACTAAACCTCTACCCAAAGATGATTTGACACTAAAATGGTAATAACATACCCAGTACAAATGATTAAATGCTCCTTCGTTCAATACATTCTTTAGTAACAATGGCACACAACTACAGCAGGAAAATTGATACTACAAATGTTGATTTTACCAGTTTTCTTCCAGTTTATTTTGATAAATCTTTATTCTTTAACCTAACAAACTCAACAGAAATAATTAATATTCCAAAATCACTCAACTCCAGTAAATTACAAGATCATGATAGAATTAACATTACGCTTCTTTAACAAATTATATACTTCATTGTATCCCCATTAGTTCGTGTATTTAATTTATCGACTTCAACAGCAGTATGTCATCTCCTTAAAGTAACGATAGTAATTCCTATCAATAAGAACTTAAGAAGGACAATCCACATCAAATAAGTACATGTAATTATCGCCCAATATCTATACTCTGTAGTACATCAACAATTCTTGAAAAAAATAATTTACAAGAGGTCTTATGATTTTCTTAATAAAAATGAATTGTTGAATCCAAACCAATACGGGTTTAGGAAAAACCACTCGACAGATTTAGCTGTTGTACAAATTTACGACAAAATTACTAGTGCAATGGCAAATAAGGAACACGTAATAGGAATATTTTTGGATTTAAGTAAAGCGTTTGATACGCTCAACCATGCTATATTGATTCGAAAATTGTATACAGTATAGAATTCGAGGGCAAACTCTATCCTGGTTGAAAGACTACTCATCGATTAGACAACAATATGTTTCATTTGATGGTACTGACTCTACTCACTCTAGTCTTTTGCCGATTAGGTGTGGTGTCCCTCAAAGCTCCATTCTGGGACCACTTCCTTTTCTTTTGCATGTAAACGATATAATGAACGTATCATCTGTTTTTGTCATTTATTCTTTTGATGACCACACAAATATTTTTTTACTCACACAATAAAATGAATACCTTGAATTTGGAGTTACCAAAGGTGTCCACAAGGTTTAAGTGCAATAAGTTATCTCTTAACTCATTTCATACTTGTAACCCGATGCACACCGAGCTGCAGGTATGACAATTAACTTATTGATCGATAATTTGCCCTTAGAACAAAAGCGTAACTCTAAGTTTTTCGGAGTGATTATTGATGAATGTCTAACATGTAATTACCATTTACATTATAATTATATTACATCTCTATCTGAAAGTGTAGGAATTATTCGTAAATGAAACAATCTTTTACTCAAACGATTTGTTTTTATTGTACAATACAATGGTACATGTACTTCCACATATTTCTTATTGTGATATTGTTTGGGCAAGTTGTGCGAAGACAAAAATAAAATCCCATTCATTTATTGCAAAAAAGACTATTCGCATTTGTACCGGATCATCCTTTCTTGCAAATTCAGAACTTTTATTTCAGAAGCTAAAAACTTTAACAGTTTTTCATATCAATACTTTGCAGGTTGCAATCTTTACGTTCAAATATACTAAAAACCTACTAGCTTCGGCATTCCACAATCTGTTACTATTCGTTATAAACAACATAATTCTATTCTTATCCGACACGAAACTTTCAGAACTTTCATTTAATAAACCCAAAACTGCTATTTGCGCATAAATCTATCTGACACCATGACCCTGACCTATGGAATAGTCTCCTAACTACTGTTAAATCATGTACTACGATATGTTCTTTCAAAGCTAGCTGCCATGAAGCGTAAATTATTATCAGCACACAAGTCATAATTATAAGCGCTCCAAACGGAAGCACTCGCACACACGCACTTGCACATGCACATATACATAAATAAGAACATAAATAACACGTTTCACAAAAGGCACACACTTACATATATATACATAATATACACATTTAAACATTAAGCACTTCATTTTATGCCTTTAAAAACTGATTTCCTTCATTTTGTGGCTATCCGCCATCCCGTTCAAGCTCCAGCTTAACGGAGAATAAAACTCATATTAAAACATGTTTGATACAAAAACTCGTGTACCACTTAGGGAATCGCCTGTACCCCTGCCGAGTTGTGACGTGTCGGCGGGTAACTGCATTAGAAATTGTATATGCATGTGTGTACTTATCGCAAAGAAGATGGTGTACTGCCAACCGTTTGGGTGTAAAAATGCCTCCGGGAAAGGACCCGAGAAGTCTTTTCACTCGATTCCTAACAAGGAAAAGCAACCAGAGCTTTTTAGGCAATGGGCTGCGGCGATTAAAGTTGAACAATTCTTTAAAAACAGCCTCAAACACAGCCGTCATGATGTGATTTGTAGCGACCACTTCGTTAGCGTTTTAGATCTATATACAACTTACAAGTGATGCGTGTACGTATACGATTGTGGTGCTCGATTTGAAGATCGGAAAATTTCTGATTCTTGTTATGTCTATTTCGAATATATCAAACTAATTTATCAAAAAATAAATAACTAGTTAAAAAATTATTAATAGTAAAGTGATAAATGCTCTAAAATTTACTTAACATTTCTGACAGAAATTAAATAAAGCGACCACGATCAGACGCAGTTTTCGCCAACTCCGCTCATACGTCACACGCCCACGATCGGCGGCGGCACTTTCGAAACAATGGCTACGTACACATACGCCAATTCAGCTACTCAAGGCCCTCAAATTTTACAAATTTTCTCTCTTTGGTGAATCTTCCATATGTGGCTCATAGGGGTATGTAGGAAGTTATTAAGGCCCATTTATCGATGTAGTTAGGGTTTCTTTCTCCTATAAAGCTAATCTTGAGCTCTGGCATGGGAATTGTATTTTGAGAGAAAATTGCTATGATTTATTCTGGATTGTTTATCCTGCAGTAGATTAGTTGTTTGAATAAGTGAAATAAAAACAAACGCAAAAACTTACTGAGCATTATCTTCGATAAAAACCACAACTTCCATTTGCAAAAAGTGCCCCGAGTTAAGCATATGGTGTCGGGCCTACTTACCCGGATTTCCTTATCTTTCTATGCTCATTACTCAGCCACTGTACATTTGTCTACCAAAATTGTTTGGCACATGTCATTTATTTGTAATCTTGAACATTCCATGTACGTTTCGTTGGATTCTGTGTGAGAATTTATTTTCTATATTTACCAGAACTCAAGTTTATCTTTAAAAAAGCGACCTCCTGTATTTTTCCATTTTGAAATTATTTGTTAACTACGTGTTTATGGAATGGTATAATTATTTGATTGATTTATATTATGATATGTTTACATATGTATTTTGACTTTTGTTAATAATATATATGTACCTTGTTTGTCTATTACTTTTTATTATGTTGAACAATGCAGAAATTAAATCAAACAAACAAACATTATACTGAATATTTGTCTCTTTTCTATCGTCACCACTGTAATCTTGTTTTGTCTTTCTTTAATCTCAATCTCTGTCTTACTTTCCTTCTTTTCATTCTCAAAGATTATTGCACCGCGAGTCATGATCCACTATCCAAAGCATAAACAATTCTTTTCATAACATGATCTGTCTCTCAATTACTTGTGGGATAAAATAAGAAATGGAAGGTACAAATCAAAGTTCAGTACAACATTCAAAAGGGTCGATGTGTATGTCAGGTCCATCGCGGTTATCTCTTTGAATTGTTAAAGGACATCACAGTGTCATCCTTGCATTTGCATCACTATTCCTTAAAGCTAAATCGGGATCGAGGAATGATCAAGGATGTGTTGGAATGAAATTGTTTTCACTAATAATGTTACTCTCATTTCATTGCTAGATTCGAATGTTCGGAATCTCCTTAAAGGGATAGTTGAGTTTTGTTGCAGAGGGCGCTACACAAAATAATTTTTTGTGAGATAATGAAAAACTGAGTGTCAAATTTGAAAGAACATACAATTTAAATGACAAAATCATCTTTGTTTGATCAAAATCGGTTCAGAGACGGCTGAAATATCCATAAATATAACCATTTCTAATATTTGTGGTGCCCCACAAATATTCGGTAATTTTAACCAGCCGTTGAAACACGAGATAGCGCCTTATACATTTTATTCCAGCCAATGCCAATACTGGCTTTTTGTTGGCTTTTTCGTGTTGGTTATAATACGCACAACCAGCCGGCCCGTGTATTGTTATTATTAATTAATTAATTAACGGTCACCGTATATTTTGAAAGTGGAGCTGAATTGGTATGATCGTATTCAATCTAAATTCACACATTTTGGGGTCTAAAATTACCTTCATAGCAATTTTAGGTTCTAAAAGGGCACTAGAAATGTCATAAATAAGAATATGAGCAATAACCATGCACTTGGAAGGCATTTGCGGTCTTAAACAAGAATCAACTATCCCTTTAATATAACTTGATTCTAAAAATGTTGGTTTGTGTGGTCACTCACAGCTCCGCATTGGGGCATCGTTTAAATTGTTATTACTCCGCTACGAGAAACTAAAATTTGCGACATCCTCCTTTTCCTAATAATAATTCACACCAAGTCCAGCAGAAGAAAATACAAGGGATCTGAAAACTGTTCGGCTAATCGGCTATTATCATAACTCACAAATGAAAGGATTAACCACAGACTTATCAATTTCCCCATAGAAACATGGGAGAGGCTTGCAAAAATGAAAAAAATCAACTTTATCGTTAATCAATGAGTCTTGAATGCTATACCCCGTTTCTGCAGCCTGTTCATATATATGAGTTTCGTATGAATTTCCTTTCGTCTGGACAGGCTCTATCGAGTTTTATTTCGAAACAATGCTCAAAGAGGCGTTTCTTTTACGACGTTCAGACCAAGAAAAATTTAAGTACTTGTCGTATAGTGAACGAGACTCGAAAAACTATACAAATCTGGTATAGCTAAAAGTCATTACATTTTCACTGTCCCTGACTCCCTGGTCTGAACGTCGTATAAACGTCGTATAAAAAAATGCATGTTTGAGCATCGTTTCGAACGAAAACTCGATAAAGAATCAGGGTCCCGCTCTAGTCTGAACGTTGTATCATTAAAAAATGGGCGGGGCTTATCAGGAGCGCGCTCTATAATGATTGGCCGGCTGTCATGTCAACTGACCTTGTCAAAATTAGTTTATTTCTATGATGTTTCTACCTCAAATCTTCCTTCTCTATCCCTTTAAAGAGTCAGACCAAAAAGATTCATAATAACTCATGTGATTTATGAGACGCCGTCTTGTAAACTACAAGGAACTTTTCCCGCTCAAAGTCAAACAATTTTTTAGACGCGCAAAGGGGGAAAGTAATCTCGTGGAGATGTTCCATAGAAATGATCATGCATACCCTTATTGTTTTTTTCTTCGGAAATGAGAAAACAAAAATGGGCATGCATTTATCAGCAAGTGATGTACACAGGGGCGGCGATTTCTTTTCATGACCAGGGGGGACGAAATGCGAGGGAAGAGGGAACATATTGTAGTGAATGAGAGGGACGAAGGTGACGGTAGTGACTACCCCCTCACAGAGTTTTGAAGTTTTGTTATATTAAAAATTACATTCCTTAGCAAAACTATAGTATAAAAACGGAATACAGATTTTCTACAATATTTACTTGTCATTTTGAAGGATATTATGAGAGGGAGCGTAGCGACCGAGCGAGAAGATTTTTGCATTTTTATTAGTCTAAACGCTGCACTCTTGGGCCCTCCAGAGCCTAACAGTTTGTTGCAGTCTTTAGTCAGTATTTGCTATACATTTTCTTTTTGCATTTTTCAAATTTTCCGGGGTGGAGATCCCCAAAAATTGAGGAGGACGTGCCCCCCGTCGTCCCCGGGATCGCCGCCCCTAGATGTACAGATCTATTTTCCTAGTGTCCATTTGCGGAAATGGAAAGTCTTTGATCACGACCTGAATTTGCGAACAGTTTCTCACCCAAAAATGTTTCATCAACCTGTCTTCCTCCTAATTAATCCTATCCTCCGTGGTTTCGTTACGGGAGGGGGCATTGGGTCCTTAATCTTACACTCACCGATAGAAAGACCGTCCCACTCGACCGGGCCCACCCACGACACACAACCCGACACAACACAGTATCTCAAAAGCTAGACCGAAAATACGCTACAATCTTTTCTCCGTACATATAAAGTACCATCTGATGCCCTGCCCGACAATCATTCGCCTTGACCACCTTCTCTTGAATTTTTTCAAATTATTACTTTTGAGCCATTTTCAAACTGTGAATGCCCCAAAGCAGCCACCAAGCTGATAGTAAAGTCGGCATTGTACCTGAAACCAAGACGGGAGAGAAACAACATAGGTTGGTCTAGAAGAAACTGAACAGGTTTGAATGACGCATTGTCTGAGCTTCACCCTGTAATTTAAAACCACCTAGGTGGATTTGTTAAGTTTATTTCCGAAAGTTTCCTGACTTCGGCATTTGTAAAGTTTATGGATAAAGTTTTTTTTTTCAGAGCGTTGCCATCCTCATATTTTCTTTCACATCTTCTTCTACTCGTTGTAGGTTTTATTTTTCATCTCCCATCGCCATTTCCTATTTTTTTATTTCCCAGAAATTGTGCGTTGCAGTCGTGAAATTTCGTGCAAATAAGTCACCTTTTTACAGTAGCTTTACATGTTTATCAAGGTGTTATTTATTTCCCCTTCTCTTTCATCATTCCTCTCCATTTCAATTGTTTTGTTTGTTTACAGAAGAGAAAACCATAAATATACTTTACACAGATTACTTTTTTGAATAGCAACTATACAGGAAGTGTTAGAATGTGACGATTTAAAGCCCAAGTCCACTCCAAAAATAACTTACTTTCAATAGAACCAGAAAAATCAGACAAACCAATCAAAAAAAGTTTGAGCAAAATCGGATAACTAATAAGAAAGTTATGAATTTTTAGTGACATGACAAACTTTGAAAACCACTACACAAATTGGCAACTCACTCATGAGTCTGTGATGTATGGTCCTCACTATCCACTAATTCTTTTCTGTATATTGATAATATAAATTTCCTATTTTCCCCCTAAGAATCTTATTTCTTCACACCAGCAACCAAGTTAGATGGACAGTAATATGTTTTTGTGTGGATGCACTAATATAGAGTAATTTTTTCCAGTTAAATCATGAAAAATTTGAATTTTGATAAACTATTTATATAAAAATCAATAATTATGAAATACAATATTCAGAAAAATGGTATCAATTCTTCAAAATTTATAAAAGATTTTGGGAAATGTTATGCACGCAGTATGATACAAATCACATAACCTGGGCAAAGGCATGGGGAAATCAAGTTTTGGGGGATAAAAAGGAAAATTAATGGGATTAAACTATATAAAGCAATTGATAAGTAGTGAGGACATGACGTCACAAACTGATAACCAAATTGGCAATTTGTGTAGTGATTTCCATTTTTTTTAGTTTTACATACTTTTTCAAAAAATCATAACTTTTTTATTAGTTATCCGATTTTGCTCAAACTTTTTTTGATTGGTTTGTCTGATTTTTCTGGTTGTATTAAAGGCAAGTTATTTTTGGAGTGGACTTGGGCTTTAAATAATCCAGTGTCCCGGGTTCATTTGAAATAGCAAGGGTCACAATGCTAAGAAGAGAAAGGGTTATTGCGTTAATCATTTGAAGAGATAAATATTCGAAATCCAATCTGTGAATTTTTTACAAGAGTTTAAAAATAAAATCAAAGTGAAATTTGGATCAAGGCCGAGAGATCTGAATTGCTTAGGAAGGGAAAATATATTCAACCCAAGGTTGCAAAGTATGCGTATTTATCAACTGAAATCAAAGAAATCTGACATAAGTTTTCGAGATCTTCCAAAATTGTGCATGGGGTTGAACAATAATTCCCTGCTTATTCTCAAATACTTAACAAAAATTCATATTGATGTGTAATCCATTATGGAGAACAAAAAGAAGAAAAGAATAGTAGAGATCAGTGAAGTAATCCCGCCTGAAATTTGATTCGACGGTAGATGGCGCTATTTCCTTTGAACAATAGATATCTATCATAGGATCATAGAGATATATACTTAATAAGGCTTAGTAAGTATATATCTCTATAGGATCTATCTCTCAGAATGGGAAACATTCGCCTGCATGTTTCCCATTCTGAGAGATAGATCCCTTGTCAGTTGTTGTGCGTAACAGAGTCTGCAAACTGAGACTAAAATAGGCTCCTGGCAGATCTACATGAATGCTCCGCTCACGGCTGTAGGAATTTAGGTAAGTATCTAATTAGCGTGTATGCTGGCAGACTATCTCTGTCAGAAGTGAACCATAACATGTAAACATTTTCATTTGCCTATTGCAATGATTAATCGTAAGCATGCGGTCATAACATTAAAGGTACTATGTCCCATTTGCAGGCCCAAAAAATGAAAAAGTTAAATTCCAACGTCATTTGAAAGACAATACTAATTTAGAACTTCCCTAAAAAAGGGGGGCTTGAAAATGTCTTTAAGTGGGAAAATAACGACTATTAGTTGTCGAATCGAATTAGGAGCTATAGAGCCAGTAAGTAGTAGTCTGATTTTTCAGACCATTGTACCGAATGGTCGTACGTTTTATGCTGCGCAAAGATTCAATCAGTTTAATTTTGGCCATTACAAGAAGTGGGTTATTGATGTAGACAAATGCTCATGTACCCTTTACAGCTCATTTTATGTATGTTAAAGGTATATTCCAGTTTTATAACGCCCTCTCTCAAAAAAAATGAAATGGAAACTCTCATTACCAATCATGTGAAAGAATATGTTTTGACTAATACGTGATGATACACATTTTGCCGGGAAAGTCGGGAAACCGCCTACGAATTGATATATTTGGTAAATTATTATATCTATTGGGACCAAATAGATATCGCGCACGTGGTCGCGTAGTCCCATATACATCTTTCTGTGTACAGTGCTTGTAACTTTACCAAGACTGGGCCAAATTTCTTATCATTTTGATGATTCCAGAACCTTGCAGTACACACCAATACTTATATGCTAGATGATCAACCTTTTCTGATCGATTCCACAACGTTTCTTTCACAATGCAATCGCATGACCAGAACTGGTCTTTCTCTTTAATAGCAAAGATGAAAAAAGCCAGTTAGTTACTCAATAGTGTCTGAAAGTGAAGTCTAGCAAGTAAACGGGTTTCCTTGCATAATTTGAATATTAGGACACTGCTAACGTTTAAATTTCACAGATAGGACATACATGACATATTCATAATTCCTGCAAAGTTCTACAGAATTTGATGCTGGCTGCAAAAGGGACATAGTATCTTTAATGTCACTGCATGTGTATGTGACTATCTAAAGATCTAACCACAAAAGTAGTTTGAAGATGTGGAATAGTTAAAAAATATCGAATCGAAATTATGTGTCGATATATCTGGTAAATGGTGCCAGATTTTAAACGTAGGCCTACATGATTGCTGCTCCAAAATCTATCAATCGAGGGAATCACATAAATTCTATTCAGTGTCATTACCAGGGGTGTCGATTTGTATCCGTTCTCATTATCTCTCTCTCCCACTCTCTACCTTTTTGTACTTTTGCGCTTCGCGCTTAACATTTAGCTCGTTGCTTTTTAACGATGCGGCTTTGCATTTGGCGCACTGCATTTCTATGATGCTGTTGATTGAATAATTTGAATAAATTCATCAATTCCTGATGAAGCCGTATGAGCGAGAATTCAATTTATTCTTGTCTCATATACGGTTGTCTCATTTACTTCGTTTTCTATTTATATATGTATGTATTATGAAAATGAGATAGCAAAATGTGTATATTGATGGTCATCTTGCGAGTAATAACCATTAAAGACGCACGTTCCCCGTATTCCAGAGGGCGTTCAAAATACGTACGCGCTGGCGGACGGTGCTAGCTGCCTATTGACACCAACAGAATACGGCTCTTACGCAGATGGCATGCTCCGATGGCGATGACTAGAGCAGCGATAACTACACTGGCGGGATTTTGTGCCTTCAACTACTCTCATGGGGCTCTCATCATTAATTTTTCTCTTCATTTTTTAAATATATTTTTTTATGGTGAATTATTGGGGGGATGATTATGATTGTACAGGCCATCCCCCACCTGAAATATTGGGGAGGGGATATATCCCCCCATCCCCCCGGGATCGACACCCATGGTCATTACATTTCGCTAAAATTCGTTAATTTGCTAACCCAAGTGTTCAAAGTTGGCTGAGTATTTCGATATAAATTTGAGCCAATTCATTTCAGATCTGTCGAAAATCAACTTTCATAAAGATAATGAAATTATTGTTATTCAAGTTTAAATTTTAAAAACCCTTTTTTGTAGATAGACATGTGGGTAGACATGGGGAGAGACCCTATTCATGATGCTACATGTAACTGGACTCTAACCAAGATATATAACGTACATATATTTGTTATCCTCGTGTTTTATGTTAATGCTTGGCCGTCTCAAGTAAGAAAGGTAGGGCCGGGTTTCACCAACACAAATGACAACAGGTTGGACCACACTATTGTTCGGCACCTTTTCATTACTACACGTTCGAAATCCGATTAGAGGACTACGCGAGGCCTCAAGTTCATCGATGGCCTTCACAATAAAACCCTACCCGACCACACATTCCCATAGACAAAAAAGTCACATGCAGCCTGGGGCTTGACTTTCGTGAAGCGAAAGGAGTGAAAGGCTCATCTTCAGGATTGATTTCGATTTTTGTTGTAAGAGGTATCTAATAAAAAGGCTTCGGGTGTGGAGGGGGTTGGGGTGTAGGGAACATTTTATCAAGCGTTGGGTATCTGGAAAGGTTAAGCCACTTGTAACGAGGGAGCTTCCAACAAGTGAGCAACCGACCACCCACATAAATGAGAGTGTCCCTGATATAAAGAAGATAGGCAATGGTCCATCATTTCAATAGCAGTTATCAGATGACTTGCACCATCAGGTACACAACAATTATTACATGTATTTGGCAAAAAACAAACATGTATATCGTTGTTAACATGAATTAACAGGAGTGTTTAGTCTTTCGCCTCTGGGAAATGATGTTCTTGTAGATCCATTAGGCATTACCTTTATTATATTGTCAAGTATGGCCCTATTCTGTGTTTAAAGAGAAAGACCAGTTCTGGTCATGCGATTGCATTGTGAGAGAAACGTTGTAGAATCGATCAGAAAAGGCTGATCATCTAGCATATAAGTATTGGTGTGTACTGCAAGGTTCTGGAATCATCAAAATGATAAGAAATTTGGCCCAGTCTTGGTAAAGTTACAAGCACTGTACACAGAAAGATGTATATGGGACTACGCGACCACGTGCGCGATATCTATTTGGTCCCAACAGATATAATAATTTACCAAATATATCAATTCGTAGGCGGTTTCCCGACTTTCCCGGCAAAATTTGTATCATCACGTATTAGTCAAAACATATTCTTTCACATGATTGGTAATGAGAGCTTCCATTTCATTTTTTTGAGAGAGGGGCGTTTCCAAAACTGGGATATACCTTTAAAAAGTAATAATATAAATGTTAGACCTTTAGTCCTGTATTTAAATGTGATGAGAGACAAATAGAGATTTTCATGTCTCTACAAGGAGTTATGCATTCTTGATCGTTCTAGAAAAATAATTTGTAATGAATGCGTGTCTGTTATACCACCTATCAACTTTATCAAGTAAGAACGGAACAAATCATTTTAAGTGGGAAAAAATAATATTTTTCATTTTCTGTTTTGGTGTGAAATTTCATGTAATTTAAATGTGAAGCGTACTTAAAACAAACAAACAAAATAAAATAAAACGAAAATAATCACGGTTTAAACCATGTCCTCTACATTTTTCCTGCGTTTTGCGCTGTTTCGTAAAAAAAGGTGACTCTAATTTACGAAGTGTAGGGCCTAGTTTTCCACGCAGGTAAAACACGAATGATCACGTCTACCAAAACGTGACGTGAGTGTTTAATCAATATTTTTGCAAGCGCTTGTTACTAAGACTAGTCATGACGTCACCGTAATATGTATGATTTGTGTACGTACGTACAGTATACGTATCGCCTGCGCCTAGCTAGCTGACAACGCGTCGCGACGATATCGACGAGGACGAGGCCGGCACGGTTCGACGACGTGGCGATCGAGGCTAGCCAGCGCTCAGCCACGGCTCAACACGGCTTTGCCACTGCAGTGGACTTTGGGCATGCATTTTTGCATGCATGCATTGGCCTAGCTATTGGCCTAGCCTGGCCGAGCTTCCTGGGTGACAATGAGTCGATTGAGACAGAGCGAGAGTAAGACTGGTGATGGCCTGGCCTAGTGTTTCATAAAGATGCATGTTCGTAAAGTTATGCAGGACTTTTTGAACGACTGGAAGTGGAATATGGCAAGCCAAATGGGTGTCTCATTCATTTTTAATCGCATTATTTAATCATTAATGATTAGCCAAAGTTAAAATATGCAGATGATGATGAACATTCTCACATGTGAGAATGTTCATCATGTTACACTGTTGAGTCTTAAGACGCTATGACTGCCTTAACCCTTAAACCAGGCCAGTCCGGGTTATTTTGGGCCTTTTGGTTATGATCTGGCCGGGTGGGGGGTGATTCAACCCCCACCCCCTCCCCGCCCGCGGTCTGGTTAGGGTTACTAGTCGAGCATACATATACGCAGAGTAAACCACAGAGTTACACAACAGATTCTGGCCTGAAGCAGCTTTTTTGCCATTAGTTTCTTCTCAATGAAAATTTGCATTATTTTTTTAAACGCCAGCGTCAATTTACGTGAGCATTCGTAGATTGCATATAGCAAATCAACAAATTGTTGGGTCACCTAACCCAACACTTTGAAGATTTGGGTGACCTGTTTCCTGAAAGGACGCAAGACGTGAACGTGAACGTGATACGTGACTGTTCGTTGCAAGCCGACGCTATCTATTGTCGACTAAATTGTCTCGTTAATGGTCTCATCACTCACATTTTTTTAAATTGTAGTAATCGAAACGAGATTTCCCCCCATCCTCCTTGAATTTTCACACAGAACTATATTTCGGCATGTTCAAAGCAGTCCGATGTTTGCAATAATTCAACACTCCATTCAAATTTACAAAATAATGTACTTTCTTTTGAGTAAAGCTTTTCTATGCACAGTTTTAAACACTGTATGAGAAACGAAACATTTGTTTTGAATCACGTAATAGAATCTGGTTTTCTTATCTTGACTGATCATATCAAATGATGGCCAAAAATAAGATCTCTACTCTATAGTTTGGAAAGAAAACACGTCACCGAGATTGATCGAGATAGAATTGATTTTCAATAGCTTTCCTTTCAACCACACTTTGAGCAGGTTGAGTAGAAAACATCACATTTCTTTCATCTTTCCGAAGCTTTGTAAGATCTTTCGAGATTAATCAATCAATTCTCACAAGAATTCAAATGGATTTACGATTTAACAAAATATTTGCTTTAGATTAATTATAACCGACTTGAACGTCAAATTTTCTTTTTACATTAAATTCATTACCTGGAGCACAATAATGCACTGTTATGATCGTGCAAGGTGTGAAGGGGGAAAAACTTGCTCCACAATTGCCGACTATTCAATCATCTTTAAAGATAAAGTTGAGTGCTGATCATGCGATTGCATTGTGAAATAAACGTTGTGGAATCGATCAGAAAAGGTTGATCATCTAGCATATAAGTATTGGTGTGTACTGCAAGGTTCTGGAATCATCAAAATGATAAAAAAATTGGCCCAGTCTTGGTAAAGTTACAAGCACTGTACACAGAAAGATGTATATGGGACTAAACGAACATGTGGCCTAAAAGCCGTCCCGATTCGTATGATGTTACATGCCATATTTAGAATATTAAGGCATTTGAAGAGCCATGCTTTTCAGGGAACATTTTTTCTCTGATGTTCTTCCACACTTGCATAATACAATGATAACGCTCACAAATTATTTTTCACCTCTTCCCAGAACTCAACCTTCTCTTTAAACCCGATATAATGTTACATTTATCGCTTCTAAACCAATCAAAAGAAATGGTGACGTGTCGAGAAATATTGTTCGACCCGTGCCCCATTCACGAGGCAACACCTGCAGAACTTAACAGTATAAATCATTTCTTTAAAAAAAAGAGAAATATTTAAATAGAAAGACGAACGTCTCCAAACTTCTTAGGAAGGAGAAAACCGTCATGTGGACTATATCCCCCAAAAAAATCTAGAGATTAAAATCTGAGGCTCTACAATATACCTTTGTTGTTCCCTTTTGATATAAGAAAATAAAGATAGATTAGACACAATAATTTTTTTGATCTGTGCGCGCAAGACCTGTCGAAGGTCCTCAAAACATATATCAAATACGACTATTTTTTCTTTAAGTTATGCGATTTTTATCGTTTTTGATATATCACCTCCACATACCAGTTAAAAGTTTCCAGAGAGAGAGAGAGAGAATGAAAATAATCAACTTGGGAACACATGAATCGTGATATACAACTTTCTAACGGCAACGGCAAAACTATATCCTTTACAAAATTAAAATGTATATCCTCACTTTTGCAGAAAAAAGGCTATAGTAGGAAACAATTTGTAAAAGCAGTAGAATATTGTTTCATTTCAGTAAATCATATTTTATCCTGTAAGATCGGTCAGAAAAGGCAAACTTTAATCGTAATAAAACCTGATAATGGAAGGAAAATTTTCGTTCACGAAATAAGAATCTTTCAACAAAATAAAAAAAAACCCAACTTATATGTGATAATAAAGTGAAAATGATCTTTACCGTTTCTTCATCAAAAATATCAAGCATGAGATACGTGCATTGTTATTATAAAATTGTATACATTTGGGCGGTCGTGGTAGGAATTTCACTAGCTTCGGAAAATACTCATTCAACAATACTCATTGATTTAAATTTTAAAAAGAAGTAAAACAAAACATGTACAAAACGATGAGAGTAGTAAAAAAACTCTTAATCACTATACGACTGGCCTTTGTAACTTTTTACTATGTGGCTGTACCGGTATTTGATGTCTCTTTTCTCCACTATATAGGTCTAAATGCTTTTCTTCTTCAAGACAAAGCTTTCTTTAGACATTCCTTCCGATCCCATACTATCCATACAAAACACTAGAGAATAATATGGGGTCTTCGAACTTGGATTTCTGAGACAAGCAAAATGTTTGGATAAGCTATAGTGCAACAGGTAGAAGGTGTAACAACGAAGAATGAACTTCTGTTATTTCTCCATTAATCCGCGTTTAGTTCTCACCTACAGCCAAGGAGAACGGCACAGAACTAGGTGTTGATTGTTGTCCATCGTACGTAATCAAGGGGACAGGTATTATATAGAGTCAGCTCTCAATATCACCTTGGTCTATGAGCTAAGAGGAGATCTATACTGACTACCCCCTCCCCCTTTCATCATAATCTATCATACAGCACTAGAGTACTCTTACACTGCACATAAATTGCTATGTTTTTATACATTAAATTTAAATTTTGACCAATATTATGTTTAAATAAGTAAGTTATTGTCATATACAAGAAATTGGGCAAAATACAACACTAAGGAAACACCAAATTCGGTTTAACTAAAATGAGGGCACGTATGTATGTATAGTGTATACACATTTAATGGTATTATATCAAAGAATTCGATATCAAATAATTCGATCGAATTATTGACCGCCGCGCCGGTATAAAACACCCTTGCTTACATTAATTTTTATCACCTGACGAAGTGTTGCAGCGGCGCACGAAACGTCGTGATTTTTTTGATCCCTTATTGACCACATTGCGAGACAAACGAATATTACTAGCGATATTATTTTCGATAGCTTGTAAGATATTCCGACATAATACAGGCAAGGCTTCAAAAAGTAATCGTAATGAACAATACATTGTACTTAATAATTAATAAAAGCTTGGAGACTTTACAGTATTTGATTTCCATTTAACTATAATACACGTAGACTGTAACCCAGATCTAAGGTCGGTCATATTTACTCCCAGTTTTTTTATATTTTCACCCTTCTGTAAACGTTCCCTGAAGAGTATTTGAACCCGACTCATGACTACTGGGCTAAATTAAAGCCGACTACCATCACATTTCAGGTCAAATTTGAACACTTCGTTAACTCCTGAAAATTCTACTTTTATGTATTCAGTAAAAAGCTCATGTCTGTCTGCTCATCTGTCTGCATAAACGTTCTGTTCCAGCCATTCATACATGCACTAAAAATTCGGAAATGCCAAGAGGGTAGGGGTGCCGTGCACATCTCTCTTTAGACACGAATAGAAGAACAAACTAAACCCCTTTCGGCATTCAGGATCCAAGAAAGACAGAAATGTGAAGAGAGCAGAGAAAAGCTTATTTCTAAAATTGCTGGCTTGTTGACGCCTCCTAATCACAGGTTGCATAGGTGATGATGGGTGGTGTTCAAACTTGTTAAAGTTGAGTTCTGGTCATGCGATTGTATTGTGAAAGAAACTGTGTGGAAGTGATTAGTAAATGCTTGTAGCACAGAAGTAGTGAGACACTTTTAGCAAGACTGCATGGGCTAAGTTCTTATCATTTTGATGATTCCAAAACCCACAGTAGTTTTATAATCATCAAAATGATAAGAACTTAGCCCATGCAGTCTTGCTAAAAGTCACATGTAATGTCACACAGAACATGTGGCATGAAAGTCGGGTCCTCAGCCTTTAGCTGTTATTTTGTCACAAATTATGAAGAAACATTTTTTCTATGATCCTCTTACATACGAGCATAAAAATGAAAAAAAAGCTCACAAATTATTTTCACCTTTCCCAGAACTCAAACTTCTCTTGAACCCTTTCCATTCGTAGAGACACCCGATAGTGAAGGGGTGGGATGATGTGATGTATTCCTCCTGGGGGAGGGGGTATATGGCCGTCGGAACAGGTTTGCCGATAATGTTTCCATAAATGGGAAAATCAAATTTTAAAATCCGACTGAAGTTATGAAAAATGTCAAATCCTCATCACCAACCTCGATCTTGGCTCTTTGGATCTTTGGATCTTTGTTTGATTTCTGGATCTTGGATCCTTGTCGGGTCCTTCCTCGATCCTTCATCTATCTTAAATCCGTATCGGATCCTTGTTTGATCAGATTCCTGGATCTTGGATCATTGTTGGATCCTGGTGGATCTTGGATCCTTGTTGGATCCTACCTGGAACAAAATCCTCTTGGACCAAGTTTGGGCTGAAGCAATGTGGGTCAAAACTCAAAAGAAAATAGAAAATGTGACAACAGGCCCATAGGCCCATTTACACAGCCCAAACACCATACATGTATTGAAAAATCGTCGATTGTTTGGCGTTTGCTCATTCCTATTTGGGGGATGAGTAGTGCGCATGCGCGACTTGTTGCTTGCGGTGTAAATGCAGCTTTTGTCAACTCAGATTCAAGAAAAGGCACATTTACAACTATTACAAGCAACATTTATGATATTCTTTTTATTTGATAGAAAATCTTGGCCTTGACGTTCAGTCATTCAAATGGACAAAGCATACTTGGGATGCCATCTTGTTTTCATGAAAGTTACTGTCAATATCGGTATCTTTGGTAGTTATCAACATGAATTCGTTCTTACATTTTCATACATCTCTGAGGATAGTTGCCCTGCGTTTTCATGTGCTGTTCAAGAAAATATCGTGTGCACGTTACGCACCTTATGCATATGAAATGATGCAATGGACAAGTGAGCAGAGAGATCTTAGGTATCATGAAAGAAGAAGTTATTAGGCTGTTTAAAATAATTTAAGGTCATTCTGTGGACTGAAACAAGATCATGTGAAAGCTTAAGATGTCTAAGACCAAATAAACATATGCATATGGCCTGACCCACATTCGGTGCATCAGCCCAAACTTGGTACAAGGAGATTTTGACGGCACTCATTATAAGTAGTGGTGCTCAGTGCTCAGTGCTCAGTCATCCGTAACAGGCAAACAAAATAAACACAGTATCTCTGTACAGAAAACGAGTTACTCTTTACCATGAAATAGATTTCAAGGTCACAGTGATTATGAATTTGTGATTATAGGCTACCAAAGTTGTGTATACTTTTTTGTTATTCGCACTGTAGAGTCACAATGATATTAATAAGGAGGGTATCCTGAAAAGAGAGTGATCCCAAAATAAACGAACGCAAAATGTATTTGAACTAAATCATGACTAGAGATTTCTAATCACGATTCATACTTCGTTAAAGGGCAAGTCCACTCCCAAAATAACTTACTTTCAATAGAAGCGGAAAAATCAGACAAACCAATAAAAAAAAAGTACAAGCAAAATCGGACAACTAATAAGAAAGTTTTAAATTTTTAATGACATGAAAAACTTTGAAAATCACTAAACAAATTGGCAACTCACTCATGAGTCTGTGACGCCATGTCCTCACTATCCACTAATTAATACTTTCTTTATATTGATAATATAAAATTCCTATTCCCTTTAAGAATCTTATTTCTTCACACCAGCATCCAAGTCAGATTGATGGTAATATGGTTTTGTGTGGATGCACTAATATAGAGTAATTTTTTCCAGTTAAATCATGAAAATTTGAAATTACAAAAATCAATAATTATGAATATAAAATATTCAGAAAATAGTATCAATTCTTCAAATTTCATAAAAGATTTTGTGAAATGTCATGCACGCAGTATGATACAAATCACATAACTTGGGCAAAGGCATGGGGAAATCAAGTTTTGGGGGATAAAAAGGGAAATTAATGGGATTAAACTATATAAAGCAATTGATAAATAGTGAGGACATGACGTCACAAACTGATAACCAAATTGGCAATTTGTGTAGTGATTTCATTGTTCCATAGTTTTACATACTTTTTCGAAAATTCATAATGTTCTTATAAATCTTATTAGTTATCCGATTTTGCTCAAACTTATTTTGATCGATTTGTCTGATTGGTCTGCTTCTATTGAAATTAAGTTATTTTTGGAATGGACTTTTACTTTAATTCAATGATTGAAGAAGAAAAAACTTTAGGCAGCTTCAATTTGTAAATATCTTGTCAATAGTTGTCATTCATTTTCTAAAATATGACTTTTCTCAGGACTCAACACAACCTCACAGATTGTGCGATGAGAGAACACGGCTTTACACTTTATCATGATATACAAAGATTTGCAGTAAATCTTTATTTGTCTTTGAAATTAATACATTTTCGAAGAATCAGTCATGATCATGGTAAAAGTTGATTTGGTGAAATAAGTGACGAGTTGAGGATGTAACTCTAACAAACTTGTCACCGAAATATAAATGGACACGAACATGATATTCAAACAGAAATTGTAAACAAACATATTAAATGATAACCGATAATGGTGAATACTACAATGATTTAAAAATTAACATAACAACAATCAACATCAAAAAAAAAAGAAAAAAGGAGCAGAACCGGACCCTGTAACACAAAACTTGACTTTCGTGACTTCCAATTAATTATCATTTTATTTCCAATTTCAGCTCACTGCAGTTCAATATATTATGCCATGCTTTGCTTCTGTCCGTAAGTAACACAACATTAACCGTGTTATTACTTACTGTAAAGTTACGATTGATTGAAGGAGTTACATTTATAATTAATTTGGGGAAGATCTCAATCATACAACCAATGATTCTAACATTTTATGTAAAAAGGGTCCTAAGTAAGCGAAATTGGGACAAGTGGATGTATAGGGACTTGGGGATGCAAAGAGCAAAAGATAAAGGCCCGCCCATTTATACATTGGTGACGGTTGAAACCATATTGGAAGTTTAAGGTAGCCGGGTTCTCACCTTGCTGGGCGGTTCGAACTGTTTCTTGAGTAACTTAGCTCCATTCGACAGTCGGATACTGGGAATATCAAACTTGGGATACATCCTGGGCCCGAGCTGGAAGATCAAGATGAGATGAAAACGATGCAAAAATAAAACTCCCAAAGAAATAATCGCTTAGTGATAGTAAGTATAAATCCAACAGGTGAGGGTGTAGATTTTCCAGGCAACGTCGAGCTCGAGTTATAATTATTTTAGGTCCACTCCGAGTTGTGCATGGCCATGATGGACTCCGATTCTAAGTCCTTGCAAAATAGATGAAGGGGGTTCATGTCAAAACGAATTACTTTTCATGACATTAGTCAGTAAATCTTTCATTTTCTCCCGCGAACTTCAGGTTCAAACTTCTCTTATCCTTTCTATTATAACATCACCTCGTAGCTAGTCACTATCTGTAAACTAGTACTTGATGTATAATGTGTCGCCTATGGCGTTGTTTTAAGCAGTCACAACCGTTATATATATTTTTAATCTCGATGCCAATCTAAAATTTAAATGATGAACGAATCATAATTATATTTAACCTTGTTCAATATAAAAACAGGATAGTTTGGACGAGAATGATCTCTTGGATGAGAAATCACTATGATATCGGTATGTGCGTAAAACATGTGAACATGGTCACAGTTTCCAAAGAATGACGGCATGAAGATAATATGAACAGCACACTCAAAACTGTTACTATAAGTGTTATATTCACTGATGTCTTATGATCAAAGCCTCAAATTCCCCCTGTACATCCAAGATGTATGGCCTAAGCAGTATGGTAAAACAACTTCCTCAAATCATCCAATCCGTTTTCCAATAATTGCCGTAGCTTCCAATGAACACAGTCGTGTATCCAAGACAAAATTATCGCTCATACAAATTCGACACAAAACATTCTCCGAGCTTCAGGACTCAGGAGTTCAGTTTTCGACAAAACTCGGCCGTAAAATTAAAATTTGCATGATAGATTTTATTTAACAAAATGTCGACCGTTATTACCCCAAAGTTAATGATTCCACATGCGAACGGAGCACGAAATTCTTGGGCTAATTTATAACCAAGCTTCCAAGCGAGCTCCCACAGCGTGGAGCAAGAATTATTCCTAACCAGTGCAGACGACTTACAAGGCACCAATGAGAAAATCGGTGTGAGGGACACGATGGTTTTACTGGATTTATACGCTCCTGTGAGTCCGTGTTTTTTTACCCCTTCCTTTTTTTACGACGATATTACAAGCTGGATCCTTGCGGGCCTATAAGCAAAAACATACACTTCAGGTGTGGTCTAGCAATCGAGATGTGTACATTACTGGTGTATAACACAGGGTTATTGAGGGGGAGGGAAGAGAGAGAGAGAGTAAGAGTGAGAGAGGGCAATGCAAGTTTGGGCTGGCTGTGAAGTTGATTCTAACCGTTATGTCAACAAGCAGAGAATATTTCATCCGCTTTCCCACTCCTCTAATGTACTCGGTCATCTCCCCCTCTCTCTCTCTCTCCCTCTCTCTCTCTTTCCTCTCTCTCTGTTTCTGTCTATCCCTCCCCTCTCTTTCTCTATTCCCTATTCCGCTCTCTATGTTCTCCCCCTTTTCAAAGTTTTCGTTCTCACATTTTCCCGCCTTCTTGCCTTCCACCGTTTTAGTACCCGTTTTGAGGGGCCATTGCACTGAAGTTCTGGCACGCTCGTGCTACTGCAGTAGAACCAATAAAACCATCATCAAAAAGCGATTTGATTAACCACGGAATTCCTGGTAAATTCCCAAAAATTGCTCTTCGTTACCCTTCACGCCATTTTGTAACTACGCCTACATCTAATGAAGAGAGCCCCATGTGCACGATGACATAACATTCATACACACATTGTGATGGGGTTGGTTTAACTAAGAAAGCATGCGTATGCTTGTAATTAAGCAACCAGAGGACCGACGACTTTAAGTCCTCTCCGAGGGACTTGGTAATGAGGATTAATGCCTTACCAAAGGGCAGTAGCGCATCGACTGGTTTTGAACCCGGGATCTCCCGTTTACGAGACCACTGCTCTGCCACTGAGCCATCGCGCCTCCTCATACTTATACTTTTCGACTTCCAAGAATACTACTGACACTGTTTTACATAGCACGTTGCGAGTAGTCAAACTTGTGTCTCCTGTACTAGTCATGCCCGTAGTTTTGTGCAATTTGTGCAATCGTCGTACCACAATCAACAATGAGAATAAACAATTAGTGCTCAGACTTGTAAACAATATGATGGACTATGGATTAGTGAGTCTGGACCACTTATGATCAGACGCCCAGTAGAGCGCGTAATTTCACACACTTTTATTTTGTTTTGTTTTGTTTATAAGGCCACAAGTATCGATCCGATATTAACACTAATCTACAATGTCCTATATAGCAGGGAGATCTCCCTGGTCCTAGTATTCAAATTATGCAAGGAAGCCCGTTTACTTTCTAGACTTCCCTGTCAGACACTATTGAGTGACTGATTTAACAGGTAAATGAGCATTTGTCTACATCAAATTCAATAACCCACTACTTGTAATGGCCAAAATTAAACTGATTGAATCTTTGTGCAGCACAAAACGTACGACCATTCGGTACAATGGTCTGAAAAATCAGACTATTACTTACTGGCTCTATAGCTCCTAAGTCGATTCGACAACTAATAGTCGTTATTTTCCCACAAAAAGCCATTTTCAAACCCTTTCCTTTGAGGGAAGTTCTAAATAAGTATTGTCTTTCAAATGCCGTTGGAATTTAACCTTTTCATTTAGTACCTTTAAATAGAAGAAGAAGAAAAAAAAAGGAATAAGAGAGAGAGGGGGTGGGGCTGTCAGAAAGCGAGTAAGAAATTAAGAACTGGTGTGAAAGACGAATGAAATGGAGGGGAAAGTAAGAGTAATAGGGGAAGCGAGTGGTAAGGGAGAAACAAGAAGCGGGGGGGGGGGCACGAGCTAGGGAAGAGAAACAGAAGGAACAAGAGAAATTAACAGACACAGAAAGAGACAGACAGAAACGTTAAAGATCACCCGAGTGTAAATCTTACTGTTCATAATGAAAAGAAGAATAGGAGTGTTTTGGCTGGTTAAATAGCAAGTTATTCTTTTCGCTTCAATAACCCATTCCAGAGGCAGAATAGGATGAAATAGCTTCAATTCGTTATACCAGCGAGCCTATGGAAGAAAGTAATTGCACTAGCCTATCCTTTAATTGGTGCCGATTTAAAGTCAGAAATTCTGCAAAAAATCTGCATAACCATATGACTATAGAGTCCAGTAAGAATTGTTAGAAAATGACAAAAAGAAGACCGACCATCCGACGATATCGATATAGGCAAGCTCAAATAGGATTACCCTAAAAGTAAAACAAAAATATGCCTAAATTTGCAGTGAGTTTTATAGAATCGTTTACATCTGGCCCGATCTTTCTTTTTTTACCCGACGCTTCTATACATTGAAATCACAACAATAATACCGCAAATAGATTGTAATTATCGAGATCTAACTAACGAGAAGGTAAATTCAGCGAGCTTACGTATTAATTTCAAATGCCTCCGCACGGTCAACTCCAGCGGTGTCAGGCCAGTCACGGCGCTCACACAATGCAATTTACAACTGCAGCACTCTAGCTACTGCAGTACCTGTACAGCGTGTATTTAGATCATTCAATGTTTCATGTTTGAGCCGTGCAATTAATTTTTTTTTCTTTTATTTCTTTTTTGAATGTGATGTGAATGTGAGTACGGTACGTACATGCTATTACAGAAGTGTGCAAGGAATGATAGGCCTACAGGTGGAAGCAGGCGCTGATCCAGGGGCAGGGCCCTTGCCCCCAGCAAAGAAAAAAAAGAGAGAGAGAAGGAAAAGAAGGGAAAGAGGAGAGAAAGGGAAAGAAAGAAGAGGAAGAAGAAAGAAAGGGGTAAAAGAAGGAGATCGGGGGCGAATGGGCCTTGCCTCCCGGTCTGTTGCCTCCCCCATCAAAAAAATAAGAGAGAAGGAAGGAAAGGGAAAGAAAAAGGAAAAAAGGAGATAAAGAGAAAGAAAAAGAGGAAGAAAGGAAAAGAAGGGGATATCAGTTGCAATTTTCTCGCCAACAAGTTGTGAATCAAGGGCCAAAAACCCTTGCCTCCCTCCCCGCCACCGCCAACAAAAGAGAGCTAAAATGGAACAAAAAAGAGTAAGAAGAAAAGAAAAGGGTGAAAAGAAGGGAGATCAGTTGCGATTAATCCCGCCAAAAACGTGTGGATCGGCCCTTGCCTCCCTTCCCCAGCACACCTAAAAGAGAGAGAAAGAAGGGAAGGTAAAGGAAAAAAGAGAAAGAAGAAAGGTAGGGAGATCAGTTGCGATTTTTCCCGCCAACAAGGTGTAGATCGGGGGCGCTTGCATACTGACGGGGCTTGGGTGCTTGGGGCCTGCCCCAAATGAAATTTAAACGTGGTTTATTTCTAATTCGATACCGGTGATTTACAAATGTTGCTGAAATGACATAATTTTCCGAGATTTTTAGTACATTATACTTTTGATTGCGTTTGTTGGAAAATGACAAATTCCCAAATTTACAGTCGGGCAAAAATATACTTATTTAGAGGCCTACATGTCAGGGTCCGCGGAATGGCAGGGCTCGGAGGGCTCGAGCTCCACCCCTCCCCACTTTTGTGGAAAAAGTATATTAAAGAGAAATAGAAAGAGAGAAAGAAAGAAAAAATAGTGACCTGCCAGTGTCACAAAATAATGAGGTATCAAAATATGCTCATCTGACCGTGATTAAATGCCTAAAACCCCTGAGCTTCTGGGGGCTCCGCCCCCTGGACCCCACGCCAATGAGTGACCTGCCAGTGCCACAAATAAGGTATCAAATTATACTCATCTGACCGTAATTAAATGCCTAAAAACCCTGAACTTCCGGTGGCTCTGCCCCCTGGACCCACTCAATGGCCCTAAGGCGGACCCCTGGATGCTTATCTGACCGTAATTTAATGCCTAAAACCCCTGAGCTTGGGCCTGCCCCTTGACCCCCTGGGGGTCAAGGAGCGGGGCTTGCATGTAAGAGTGGGGTGATGCGGATGTTTTGTCTGCCCCGGCCTCCCCCAAAAAAAAAAAACGTTTTTGCTCATTACGTACCAATATTTGGCTCGCATAACTTCAAATTTGGGCCCCCTAAGGAATCCTTGATCCGCGCCTGGGTGGAAGGGATATAAAACAAATATACAATGACTCATTCTGAACAAGCTAAAACTATTCGCACTCAGGAACATCAATAGTACTGTTCTCCCTGGGGCCGCGATGGCCCTCGGGAGAATATAATACGATTTGATGTTCCTTCGATGCGAATAGTTTTAGCTAGATCCTCGAGTGTCATTTTATATTTGTATATTTGTATATTATTTTCAGTGCATGCATGACAACAATATTCGTATAGATAACGAGAGTGAGGATCCGGAAAGGGATAGTGAAAAAGTAGGAACGAATTTAAGTGACGACAATAATCGTAATTAACGAAAAAAAGAAAGTATTAGTCTAAAATATATGCATCAATTTTAATTACAACTTATTGATTTCACTGTTTTCTTCCAATTTTCAAGTTTTATTACATGATACATATTTATAAAAAAAAATTCAAAATGATACATGGGACAGCAAACAAAAGGTTGATATTCTAACGAGTACAATATTAATGAAAAGAAGAAGAAAAATTATAAAATGATAAAAAGAAATTATCTTTAAAAAATATTATTAAAAAAAAAAAAAAAAAATAAAAAAAAAAATAATAATATTGATAATAATAATCGTTAGCACATATCTATTTTCAACCCCCACCCTCCCTAGAATCCCGTGGATTTTCCACGGGTCCTGCTAGTCTATATATTAATACGCAAAATCGTCGCGGGGGGTAAAACGGTTCATGAAAACGTCTTTCCTCGACCGCGCCCCCTTCGCCGTGGCGCGGGAACGGCGACACAATTATACGAGGCATGTCTCCCGTACCCCGCGTGCCACGTCGACCCCGCGG
Source organism: Mesocentrotus franciscanus (assembly GCA_037976565.1). Classification (NCBI taxonomy): domain Eukaryota; kingdom Metazoa; phylum Echinodermata; class Echinoidea; order Camarodonta; family Strongylocentrotidae; genus Mesocentrotus; species Mesocentrotus franciscanus. The sequence continues at coordinate 12,906,422 of CP137674.1, read as the reverse complement.
TCGCCGTCGATGTCGTTAAAGGTGGTTTCGGGGTCCCGGGAGGACGAGCGGACGAGAGCACGGCCGTCGTTGTCCGTGCAAGAAGGCGACGAACCCGCGAGTGAGGCAGCAAGGCGTGCACCCGCCCTCTGTCTAATCAAGGAGATACACTTTAAGAGACGATCCACTCTATAATGTGTTGTAGCAGATACACGCTGCAACAGAGCGGGCCTACCCGTGTTAGGCATCTTGCTTATGATATGCTTTGTAGGCACTTTACGGGCATGCCAGAGAAATACACAGCATACGACAATCCACTCAAGTCATGTGGCGTAGCAAGTACAAGGCGCAACGGGTTGGGCCTGTCCGGTGTTAGGCATCTTGCTATATATAGGCCTTGCAGCAGCCAAACTGACGAGAACGTATTATGTTGGTTCTACGCCCAGGCCACACACACACACAGTTGAGACAATTCGTGCGACAGCTGCGATATATTGGCACAAACCGTCCGATTTTTCGCGTAAAATCTTTACTTTGAAAATATTTATACATATTCTGTGAACCATGTCAACATAATCATAGTCCAAGCTTCTGCTTTATTGGTCTTTTCATGAAAACTACATTAAAATCACAACAACAATAACGCAAATAGATTGAAATTATCGAGACCATATAACTGACGAGAAGGTAAATTCAGCGAGCTCACGTAATATCAAATGCCTCCGCACGGGCAACTCCTGCGGTGCCAGTCACGGCGCTCACGCCATGCAATTTACTGTACCCTGTGCGGTAACTGCAGCACTCTACTGCTGTACCTGTAATGTCTTTAGATTCTTCAATGTTTCGTGTTTGAGCCGTGCAATGAATTGTTGTTTTCTTTTATTTCTTTATTGAATGTGATGTGAATGTGAGTACGGTACATGCTATTACAGAAGTGTCCAAGGAATGATAGGCCTACAGGTGGAAGGGATATAAAACAATTATACATGACTCATTCTCGGAACAAGCTAAAACTATTCGCACTCGGGAACAGTACTGTTCTCTCTGGGGCCGCGATCGATGGCCCTCGGGATAATATAATACGATTTGATGTTCCTTCGATGCGAAAAGTTTTAGCTACATCCTCGAGTCACTTCGAGTGTCATTGTATATTTGTATATTTGTATATTATTTTCATTGTAGGACTAAATTAACTTAGTAATGTGTGAAAATAACCAAAATGATAAGGGGAGTGAAGTGCATGAGAACAATATTCGTAGGCCTATCAGGGGCGTCAATCCATTATCCTTCGAGTGTCATTGTATATTTGTATATTATTTTCATTGTAGGACTAAATTAACTTAGCAATGTGTGAAAACAACCAAAATGATAATGGGAGTGAATAGCATGCTGAGAACAATATTCGTAGGCCTATCAGGGGCGTCAATCCATTATCCTGGGGGACGGGGACACGTCCCCCCACGAATTTTCAGGTGGTGAAATGTCCCCCCACGATTTGGGGTTAAAATCTTTCCTTTTTCTTTCTTTCTTTCTTTTTCTCTCTGTTGACTTCGCGCGGAGGGGGGAACTTTATTCAAACAGTCGAGAACGGTACTATGAAACGTCTTCTTTCTAAAAATTTAATGAAACAGGGATTAAGAGTCGAGAACGGTACAACGAATCGTCTTCGTTCTCTAATATTTTAATGAAACGTTGCTTCTGCGCTACGCGCGAGAGGGTGGAAGATGAAGAGTCGATGAAACGGTACAATTACGAATCGTTTTCTTACTCTAATAATTGAATGAAACGTCACAGTTTCGCGCTACGCGCGAGAGGGTGGAAACTGAATTCGACAAGGATTAAGAGTCCAGAACGGTAGAACGAATCGTCTTCTTCTCTAATAATTTAATGAAACGTCAAAGCCTGAGCTACGTGCGAGAGGGTGGAAACTGAATTCAGACAAGGATTAAGAGTGAGAACGGTATAACGAATCGTCTTCTTCTGATAATTATGAAACGTCAAACCAGCTTCGCGCGGGAGATGGGAAACTGAATTCAGACAAAGATTAAGAGTCGAGAACCGTACAACCAATCGTCTTCTTTCTAAAAATGTAATGAAACGTCAAAGATAAAAAAGACAATAAATGAACTGGTCACCAATGAAAGTACATGCCGTGAAACAGCGTAACTAGAGAGAGAGTGACATGTAATTGTGTCCCCCATGCTCAAACTCGGATTGCAATGACGCCCTTGATTCGTATAGATAACGAGAGTGAGGATCCGGGAAAGGGATAGTGAGAATAATAGGAACGAAGTGACGACAATAATCGTAAATAACGAAAGTGAAAACGAAGGTAAAGTCTAAAATATCTGCATCAATTTTGATTACAAATAATTGATTTCACTGTTTTCTTCCAGTTTTCAAGTTTTATTACATAATTCTGATAAAAATTAAAAATTCAAAACGATACATGATGGGACAAACAAAAGGTTGGTATTCTAACGAGTAAAATATTAATGAAAAGAAGAAGAAAAATTATAAAATGATAAAAAGTAGGCATATAAAATGAAGAAAAAATAATATAATCTAGCACAGAAATATCTTCTTTAAATAATTAAAATTATTATTAAAAATTATTATAAAAAAAAATAAAAAATAAAAATAAAAAAAATCGATAGCACATATCTATTTTAAAGTATTTACAACCCCCCCACCCTCCTAGAATCCCGTGGATTTTCCACGGGCCCCGTCTATATATTAATACGCAAAATCGCCGCGGGGGTGTAACGGTCTGCCAATGTGAATTTTTTGACATCAAACCCGTCTTTCCTCGACCCTGCCCGCCTCTGCCGTGGCGGGAACGGCGACACAATTCGAATGGATGGGATCGCATGTCGCGTGCCACGTCGACCCCGTGGTCGCCGTCCATGTCGTTAAAAGGTGGTTTCGGGGTCCCGGGGAGGACGGGCGGACGAGAGCACGGCCGGCGTCGTCCGTGCAAGGAGGCGACGAACCCGCGAGAGTGAGGCGGCGAGGCGTGCACCCGCCCTCTGCACGTCTAATCAAAGAGATCACACTATCAAGAGACAGTCCAGTCCATGATGTGTTGTAGCAAATATGCACGTCGCAAAGGGTCGGCCCTATCCCGTGTTAGGCATCTTGCTATATGCAGTCTAATCAAAGAGATACATTTATAAGAGACACTCCACTCACGTCATGTAGCGTAGCACATGCATGATGCGATGGGTTGGGCCTATCCCGTGTGAGGCATCTTGCTATATATACGCAGCAGCCAAACTGACGTCAACGTAATACGTGGTTCTACGCTCACACACGTACACACACAGTCGAGTTAATTCGTGCGACGGTTACAATATATTGGCACAAACAGTCCGATTTTTCGCGTAAAATCTTTACTTTGAATATATTTAGTCAAATTCTGTGGACCATGCCAACATAATCATAGTCCAAGCTTCTGCTTTATTGGTCTTTCATGAAAACTACATTGAAATCACAACAATAATAACGCAAATAGATTGTAAATGTCGAGACCATATAACTGAAGAGAAGAAAATTCAGCGAGCTTAGGTAATATCACATGCCTCCGCACGGGCAACTCCCGCGGTGTCAGGCCAGTCACGGCGCTCACACAATGCAATTTAACCTATGCGATAACTGCAGCACTCTAGCTATACTGTAGTACCTGTATATAGCGTGTATTTAGATCATTCAAGTGTTTCATGTTTGAGCCGTGCAATTGTTGTTTTCATTGAATGTGATGTGAATGTGAGTACGGTACGTACATGCTATTACAGAAGTGTGCAAGGAATGATAGGCCTACAGGTGGAAGCAGGCGCGGATCCAGGGGGGCAGGCCTTGGTCCCCCTCTCCAGCAAAGAAAAAAAAGAGAGAGAGAGAAGGAAAAGAAGGAAAGAGGAGAGAAAGGAAAGAAAGAAGAGGAAGAAGAAAAGAAAAGGTGTAAATAAGAAGGAGATGGGGCGGAAAGGGCCTTGCCTCCCGCTGTTGCCACCCCTCATCAACAAAATAAGAGAGAAGGAAGGAAAGGGAAAGAAAAAGGAAAAGAGGAGATAAAGAGAAAGAAAAAAAGAGGAAGAAAGGAAAGAAGGGGATATCAGTTGCAATTCGCCAACAAGTTGTGAATCGAGGGCCAAAAACCTTGCCTCCCCCGCCAACCAAAGAGAGCTAAAATGGAACAAAAAAAGAGTAAGAAGAAAAGAAAAGGGTGAAAAGAAGGGAGATCAGTTGCGATTAATCCCGCCAAAAACGTGTGAATCGGCTCCTGCCTCCCTTCCCCCAGCACACCTAAAAGAGAGAGAAAGAAGGGAAGGAAAAAAAAAAGAGAAAGAAGAAAGGTAGGGAGATCAGTTGCGATTTTTCCCGCCAACAAGGTGTAGATCGGGGGCGCTTGCGTACTGACGGGGGCTTGGGTGCTTGGGGGCCTGCCCCCAAATGAAATTTAAACGTGGTTTATTTCTAATTCGATACCGGTGATTTACAAATGTTGCTGAAATGACATAATTTTCCGAGATTTTTAGTACATTATACTTTTGTATGCGTTTGTTGGAAAATGACAAATTCCAAATTTACAGTCAGGCAAAAAATATACTTATTTAGAGGCCTACATGTCAGGGTCCGCGGAACGGCAGGGCTGGGGGCTGAGCTCCACCCCCTCCCCACTTTTTGTGGAAAAAGTATATTAAAGAGAAATAGAAAGAAAGAGAGAAAGAAAGAAAAATAGTGACCTGCCAGTGTCACAAAATAATGAGGTATCAAAATATGCTCATCTGACCGTGATTAAATGCCTAAAACCCTGAGCTCTGGGGCTCCGCCCCTGGACCCCACGCCAATGAGTGACCTGCCAGTGCCACAAATAAGGTATCAAATTATACTCATCTGACCGTAATTAAATGCCTAAAACCCTGAACTTCCGGTGGCTCTGCCCCTGACCCACTCAATGGCCCTAAGGCGGACCCTGGATGCTTATCTGACGGTAATTTAATGCCTAAAACCCTGAGCTTCTGGGGCTCCGCCCTTGACCCCGAATCACTATGAAAACGTTGAGCGGGGCTTGCATGTAAGAGTGGGGTGATGCGGATGTTTTGTCTGCCCCGGCCTCCCCCAAAAAAACCGTTTTTGCTCATTACGTACCAATATTTGGCTCGCATAACTTCAAATTTGGCCCCCCCCCCTAAGGAATCCTGGATCCGCGCCTGGGTGGAAGGGATATAAAACAAATATACAATGACTCATTCTGAACAAGCTAAAACTATTCGCACTCAGGAACATCAATAGTACTCCCTCGGGCCGCGATGGCCCTCGGGAGAATATAATACGATTTGATGTTCCTTCGATGCGAATAGTTTTAGCTAGATCCTCGAGTGTCATTTTATATTTGTATATTTGTATATTATTTTCAGTGCATGCATGACAACAATATTCGTATATATAGATAACGAGAGTGAGGATCCGGAAAGGGATAATGAAAAAAGTAGGAACGAATTTAAGTGACGACAATAATCGTAATTAATGAAAGTAAAAAGAAAGTATTAGTCTAAAATATATGCATCAATTTGAATTACAACTTATTGATTTCACTGTTTTCTTCCAATTTTCAAGTTTTATTACATGATACATATTTATATTAAAAAAAATTCAAAATGATACGTGGGACAGCAAACAAAAGGTTGATATTCTAACGAGTAATATTAATGAAAAGAAGAAGAAAAATTATAAAATGATAAAAAGAAATTATCTTTAAAAAATATTATTAAAAAAAATAATAAAAAAATAAAAAAAAAATAATAATAATATTGATAATAATAATCGTTAGCACATATCTATTTTCAACCCCCACCCTCCCTAGAATCCCGTGGATTTTCCACGGGTCCTGCTAGTACTCGTAATTAGTAGTAACAAGTTAAAGCCACACCGATTTCAGTCTCATTAGGGACTTTTCGATTTGCACGTTCATAAGCGAACTGTGACGTATGCGGTCATTTTTAAGCAGGGTTGACGAGGCACGCTGACTGTTGTTCGTTACCTTTTCGATTTTACACAACTACGAAGCTCGCTTAGTGAGCGCGAAATTCGATCGAATAGCTAAAGATCCAACACCAAATTCGGTGCATGGACTGTTCTAAAAAATTATGCTGCAACAGATTAACGATGCATAAATAAAATGTGTTCATTTTATGAATTATTCTGCTTAGTGAGCGCGAAATTCGATCGAAAAGCTAAAGAACCAACACACCAAATTCGGTGCATGGGACTGATCTCGAAAATTATGCTGCAACAGATTGGCGATGCACAAATAAAATGTGTTCATTTTATGAATTATTCTGCAACAATTTTGATTTAAGGGAAATTACAGACACGAAAATGTGTTAATTTAAGAGAATTCATGCTTCCACCACTCTCAGGTTCTAGAATTAGGTCAATTGGGTCCATTTTGTGACTTCAATGTTATGTTTCGTGCCTACAAAAGATTGCTTACGAACATGTACCGTCACAGTTTGCGAACGACGGCAAAACAAGGGCGAACGCGTTCGAGAATTCTGCTACGAACGATGAGCTCGTCGATGCGCATGCGCACTGCTTCAATAGTTACCGCATACGTCGCAGTCCACTAGTGAACGTGCAAATCGAAAAGTCCCTATTGCAGACTTGACACATCATCACACAAATTAGCTCGCCATACAAGACAGTGTAGTTTGCAGGCACAGACTCTAATTGACACTGTACCACAATTTCCAAATCCTTGAGCAGAGCCTATCTCTGTTAGTATCTGGCTATGTCCGAAGAGCCTATCTGCAGTACTGCTGTTAGCTCGCCATACAAGTCAGTGTAGTTTGCAGGCACAGACTCTAATTTGACACTTTACCACAATTTCCAAAGCCTTGAGCAGAGCCCATCTGTTAGTCTCTGGCTATGTCCGAATCAGGGAATAGCCTATCACAGTAACACAGTGCAGACAGTAGGGACTTTTAGATTTGCACGTCGACGTAGTGGACTGCAACGTGTGCCATTTTTTTAAGGCACTGCCGGGCACGAGACATTACCTTAAAAGGATGTCACCGTGGCAGTCCACGTTCCGTCGTGTAAAATCTAAAAGTCCCTAATGTTACGCACAGCGACTGAAAACTGTTTATGCAGGGTTTATGCCAGCAAACTAATACAAGAGTGTACCGTACATGCTATCCCAAAACGGCGTACTTGCAGCGCGTTAGTTTATGAAAGATTGGGGTAAAAGATGAAAATTAATTGAGACGTTGATAAATGGGCCAAGACTCCCAACATCATATTCATCTTTGGTGGTCCTTGGTAAACTTAGTCTGAATATTCAGACCGACTTTTAAAGCTGGGAGGGCCTACGACGGCCATAAATGATTTCGCAAGATTTGCCATAAATTACCAGGCTTTTCAAGGGATGAACAGTCACACCAGTCGAAATTTGATAAAATAATACATCATTCTTCACCATACGACCACAGTTTGGATATGTATGCCAAAGTTGTGAATGTGGGCTATGAGGATAAACATCTTCATGTAAGTGTATTAATTACTAACATCAGGATAACTTATTGATATTCAGATTTTTTTTTTCTTAAAAAAAAACCCTCATCAGTTATTAATTCTATAAAAGGGTTGGCAAAGTTTTTAAATTCTTTTTCGATAATTCATTTAGGAACAAAATATTGATAGTCGATTCGATTTTTTAAATATTTTTGTAGAAAACATGGACTGCTTTACATTTTTTGGCCAACTTTATTTTTTATAATTGTTGTGGAATAAACTGAAGCGCTTTGTAACTGCAAGGGCAGTCACTATACCAAATAGACCTTCTCTGTCATGTCTGTGAATTGGATTGGATTGGAAATCTGGAAGTTGCAAATATTATATTCCTTTCTTAGCTAAAGAAAACCTCGTTTTTTTAAGAACTTCACTGTGCATAATTATATGTAATATATCAATATCTGAACAAATTATGACTTCTAGGCAAAATGATTACATAATTGATACAGTTTGAAACTAGTTTAATCAACACCGATTGTAATAAGCGGTTGTCTTAAAGGTAAAGACCAGTTTTGGAAACGCCCCTCTCTCAAAAAAATGAAATGGAAGCTCTCATTACCAATCATGTGAAAGAATATGTTTTGACTAATACGTGATGATACAAATTTTGCTGGGAAAGTCGGGAAATTATTATATCTATTGGGACCAAAGATATCGCGCACGTGGTCGCGTAGTCCCATATACATCTTTCTGTGTACAGTGCTTGTAACTTTACCAAGACTGGGCCAAATTTCTTATCATTTTGATGATTCCAGAACCTTGCAGTACACACCAATACTTATATGCTAGATGATGATGATCAACGTTTTCTGATCGATTCCACAACGTTTCTTTCACAATGTAAGCGCATGACCAGAACTGGTCTTTATCTTTAAAGTGAACCGGTAACATTGTTGAAGGTTGATGAAAAAACTGTGTAATTTTTGTATGAAATTTTACTTATTATGTTCCTGTACTAACCCTCTAACATGCAAAAAATCCTGAAAAATTCTCAAACCACAAAGATATTTATGGTTTTCCTTGAAGGCGTCAATGGGTAACTCCTCTAACAGTAAATTCTCCCAACCAATTTTTGAATTATCCCAACCGTTTTCCATGAGAATAAGACATAAAACAGGCTTTAAAATATCTTTCAACTCTTAAATGTTAGAGCCAGTTCATTGCTTTGTGACGATTTACATTCACCTAAGATTTAATTTAATTTAGTTATATAGTTGGGAGAATTTAGGAATCGATCAGATCAGTTTTTCCCAATTTCTATCATTAATAATGGTCCGTTTTCACTAAAAATTCAGATTATCTTTAATTTTACAAATGATCTAGCTTTGAAGTCTCTACCTTAATTAGCAACATTTTCTCTCATCTTAACAATGTTACCATGTCCCTTTAAAGATAAAATCCAGGATTTCTTAGACGCGGGGGCACAATTTTTTTCTCCCGCAAATTTGAAAATCGCGCCGGCCGCGAAAATTCGCTCAGTGGGGGAGGGGGGTAGTGAGCACATTCTTTTTTTTTTGCACCCAAAAATTGGAAAATTCGAAAATCGCGCCGGTCGAAAATTCGCTCCGGAAGCTCAGGGGTTTTAGTCTTTTAATTACTTTCAGATGAGCATAATTATTTTTATACCTTATTTGTGTCACTGACATGCAGGTCACTAATTGGAGTAGGGTCCGGGGGCGGAGCCCCCAGAAGCTCAGGGGTTTTAAGCATTAAATTACGATCAGATGAGAATCCAGGGGCTGCCTTAGGGCCCTTGGCGGGGTCCCGAGGGCAGAGCCCCCGAAGCTCAGGGGTTTTAGGCATTTAATTACCGTCAGATGAGCAACCAGGGGCATGCTAATATAGGGCCCTTGGTGGCGTCCAGGGGGCAGGGCCCCCGGAGGCCCAGGGGTTTTAGGCATTTAATAACGGTCAGATGAGCATCCAAGGGCCCGCCTTAGGGCCCTGGTGAGGTCAAGGGGACGGAGCCCCCGGAAGCTCAGGGAAAATCATGCCATTTCAGCAACATTTGTAAATCACTGGTATCGAATTAGAAATAAACCCCTCTATAAAAGTATAAAAACAAGCAATATACTTTTGCACACTTCAGTTTTCTACAATATCTACATGTACATTTTGAAGGATGTTATGCGAGGGAGCGTAGCTTCTGAGTGAGAAGATTTTTGCATTTTTATTTGTCCCTGCTAATTAACATACTAAGCTAATTAGCATATATGTGCAATATGTAATAATGTTGCTAATCTTAATCCAGGAAGCCTGAAAACATGGATAATATGACTTTTCCAGGGTTTTCCATGACAAGGATTCATTTATGACACCAGTTTTTATTTTTAAGTAATGCAACTGCCTGAAATAGCATAATTAGCATAATGAGCTAATTAGCTTAATTTATGTACAATATATGGACTTCATTGTCATTGTTTATCTATAAAGCCTAAAAATGGTGCAATGCATTGTCAATCATTTTTAAAAGACTAATCATTAATTCATGAGAAGAAATTCCATGTAGATGTAGTATAATTAGCCTAATTAACACAATCATCTAATTAGCATATATGTGCAATATGTAATAATGTTGCTAATCTTAATCCAGGAAGCCTGAAAACATGGATAATATGACTTTTCCAGGATTTTCCATGACGAGGGATTCATTTATGACACCACTTTTTATTTGTAAGTAAATGCAATTGACTTAATATGTAATCATTGTACTAATAAGCCTAATTCGCATATTTGTAGAATATCAATTATTTGGAACTCTATTGGGTTTCACGAATTGTACGTTCAATGTGGTGGTGATCTTGGGCGCAAGGCAATGTTCTCGAACCTCATGAAATGTCTAGGAAATGACGGGGTCATCATACGCATTAATGATTGTGCTTCAGTCATTGGATTTAGAGAGACCGTCGGAAACACACTGAAGATGGTTAAAGCAGATAATAGTGATGGAATCGATGATGTGGTGAGACAGGTACGTACAGAGGCCAGGGATGTTGAATACAACAGTGCAAACCATGATCTGTCTATGTTTACCAAAGCCAGAACCATTGAGAGTACAAGCCCGTACAAATGGTATCAAATGGAAAAGCTACCAAGAAAGCAGTTAGTCTGAGCAGGGTTCATCTCCCTGGTCTGAGTCAATTAGCCATCCAGAGCCATGTAACCTCGACCAGAAATCAGACGACACTAGGACTTGCTGTCAAGCTGCACCACCGTCACAGCAGCTCTGACCTCATACGACTTCTGCATGATCATGGATTTGTAGTGCTGCAGCGGTAGGCTTCCTGAAGAAATCTCTTGCTTACTCGTGGATATATTCAGGCGTGGAATGACCAACTTGCTCTCTCCAGGTGTATTCCGTTGTCCATTTGGAGTGCAGACTCGGAGATCTAGGTTATCAAACCATCCAAAGATCAAACCGACACTCCGTACAAATCCATGATCATGCAGAAAGTGAGACTCTTCGCCAATGACACAATTCTGTACCATACCACCCAGACACCTGAGGATGCAGAATTGCTACAGCATGATCTTGTTAAGCTTTGTGGGTGGTCAAGCAAGTGGATGATTGTACTAAATCCAAAGAATTGCCAGGTCATAACTGTCTCCAGGAAGAAGACCAAGTATGTCCATTATTATTCCCTCAATGGAGAAATCTTGGAGTCTGTGTCAACTGCCAAATACCTTGGCATTACTCGTACTGCTGACCTCAACTGGACACAGCATGTATCTGCCACCTGCAAGAAGGCAAACAACACCCTAGCCTTTCTTAGAAGGAACCTGCGTGTCAACTCCACTCAGCTTAAGACTACTGCATACCAGGCTCTCGTTCGCCCTCTTCTTGATTATGGGAGTGATGTCTGGGATCCACACACCATCAGATGTCTAAACCAGTTGGAGATGGTCCAGAGACGAGCAGCGAGATATGTTCTCAACCGCTATCATCATACATCTAGCATCTCTGACATGCTGAGTCAACTTGGATGGACCTCCCTTCAGAAGAGAAGAGAGCATCAACGTCTCACCTTACTGTACAAGATGTACTACTCTCTGGTTGACTTCCACCACTACATCCAACCGGCAACAGTCGTAAGAACTACAAGAGCGTCTCGTCCTTACTGCTATCGTGTCATGCATTCATGAACAGAGCAACATATTCACTCCTTCTTTCCTCGCACTGTTCGACAGTGGAACGCTCTCCCTCTTGAGGTTGTCCTGGCTCCATAAGTGGAAGCCTTCCAGCGACAACTAAAGACAGGGGGAAGTAAATTCCGGCAACATTTTTACTGGCACAATGTATATATACATCTTTCACCTGCACACCTTGGCATCCCTATGTCGCCAAACACATGCACTTATACATCTGCGAGAATCTTCAGCAGTGAAGGAGGCAGATTATCCTGAAGAAGAAGAAGAAGAGTTCGTATGAAGTCAGAGCTGCCGTGACGGTGGTGCAGCTTGACAGCAAGTCCTAGTGGTCGTCTAATTTCTGGTCGAGGTTACATGGCTCTGGATGGCTTGACTCAGCTAGACTAACTGCTTTCTTGGTAACTTTTCCATTTGATACCAATTCAGCCACTTGTTTGAGCAACGTCGGGCTTGTACTCTCAATGGTTCTGGCTTTGGTAAACATAGACAGATCATAGTTTACACTGTTGTATTCAACATCCCTGGCCTCTGTACGTCTCACCACATCATCAATTCCATCACTATCATCTGCTTCAACCATCTTCAGTGTGTTTCCGACAGTCTCTCTAAATCTAATGACTGAAGCAAAACCATCAATGCATATGATGACCCCGTCATTTCCTAAACATTTCATGAGGTTCGACAACATTGCCTTGCGCCCAAGATCACCACCACATGGGAAGTACAATTCGTGAAGCCCAATGGAGTTCCAAATAATTGATATTCTACAATATGCTAATTAGGCTTATTAGTACAATAATTACATATTAAGTCGATTGCATTACTTAAAGATATGTGGTGTCATAAATGAATCCATTGTCATGGAAAACTCTGGAAAAGTCATATTATCCATGTTTTCAGGCTTCCTGGATTAAGATTACTAACATTATTACATATTGCACATATATGCTAATTAGATTAGTATGCTAATTAGGCTTATCATACTACATCTACATGGAATATCTTCTCATGAATTGATGTGTATCTTTCAAAAGGTGATTTACAATGTTGCATTGCACTATTTTTAGGCTTTAAAGATAAACAATGACAATGAAGTCCAAATAGATCTATAATTGTACATATGCTAATTATGCTATTTAAGACAATTGCATTTCTTAAAAATAAAAAATGGCGTCATAAATGAATACCTCGTCAAAGAAAACCCTTGAAAAGTCGTATTATTCATGTTTTCAGGCTTCCTGGATTAAGATTAGCGACATTATTACATTCTGCACATTATGCTAATTAGATGATTATGCTAATTAGGCTATAAACAAAATTGCCCAAGGTTGCCAAGCTGGCAACAAAGCTGAATTTACTTCAATACCCATCTAAAACACAAATCAACAACAAAACCTTGTACTTAAAAACTTTTCCAGGTATGAAAAACTTCTAAAAACTGTTACTTGATTTAAAAAGACGTTATCATGCACTGGTTTTTACGGTCTCCATTGTGTTAGTAGATGCCAGGAAAACATCACTTACGGGGGTTCAAAATAGCCCCCCAAAATCGCCTCGACGCTTCGCGGCTCGTGGACGATGGTCTGCATCGTCATTGGGTCAAACTGTTTAAACTGTTACTTGATTTAAAAAAACGTTATCATGCACTGGTTTTTATGGTCTCCATTGTGTTAGTAGATGCCAGGAAAACATCATTTACGGGGGTTCAAAAAAGCCCCCCGAAAATCGCCTCTCCGCTTCGCGGCTCGTGGACGATGCTCCGCATCGTCATTGGATGATTGGGTCAAACTGTTTAAACTGTTACTCGATTTAACAAGACGTTATCATGCACTGCTTTTATGGTCTCCATTGTGTTAGTAGGTGCCAGGAAAACATCACTTACGGGGGTTAAAAATAGCCCCCCAAAAAAAAAAAAAAAAAAATCGCCTCGGCCTCGCCGCTTCGCGGCTCGTGGATGCTCTGCGTCGTCATTTGGTCGAACCCCTTGGCAAAAAGCTAGATCCGCCCCTGCACATACACACACACACATACAATCAGACAATGACGAAGTGTCGATCGCTGGCCTGTTCGTATTTAAAAGTGTCGGGTCGATCGAGACGCCAATTTTCGTAGGTTTGATGTAGGTGTTTCAGAAAGTCAGGAAAACATCATTTACGGGGGTTCAAAAAAGCCCCCCGAAAATCGCCTCTCCGCTTCGCGGCTCGTGGACGATGCTCCGCATCGTCATTGGATGATTGGGTCAAACTGTTTAAACTGTTACTCGATTTAAAAAGACGTTATCATGCACTGCTTTTATGGTCTCCATTGTGTTAGTAGGTGCCAGGAAAACATCACTTACGGGGTTAAAAATAGCCCCCCAAAAAAAAAAAAAAAAAAAAATCGCCTCGGCCTCGCGCTTCGCGGCTCGTGGATGCACTGCGTCGTCATTTGGTCGAACCCCTTGGCAAAAAGCTAGATCCGCCCCTGCACATACACACACACACATACAATTAGACAATGACGAAGTGTCGATCGCTGGCCTGTTCCTATTTAAAAGTGTCGGGTCGATCGAGACGCCAATTTTCGTAGGTTTGATGTAGGTGTTTCAGAAAGTGTCGGGTAAACTGGAGGAGTGTATTTCATAAACGTTACACCCGTTCCTCTTGGAATATTAGGGCTTGATTATTCACGATAGTTCGTGTAATCTGAAGACGCGATGATCCGATGGAACGAAGTAAGCCATTTGAATCTCTGATATTAAAGGTGACTTGAATTTTACTCAGATTGAGGAGTTTCGCTAAAAATTATAAAAGAGCTGTTCTATTTTAAAAAATATATGAAATAGCTATCACAAGAGTGTGTAAAACACTGCAGGTGATATGAGGGCTTTCACTAAACAGTCGGGTCGCGGTGCGGCCCGCGAATATTGTCATCGTAGGGTGGTAAGTGAAGATTTAAATGCAAGCTACACAATCAATAAGAGCAAAGAGCAATCGCGTTGCTCGTCGAATTGAATCTTAATCAAATTGCTAATTTTAACCCTAAATCCTAAACTCAAACTTTTTTTGATTTGTTTGTCTGATTTTTCTGGTTCTACTAAAGTAAGTTATTTTTGGAGTGGACTTGGGCTTTAAGATTACATAGGGAATATAACTCAAGAGGTTGATCAGATAAATAACGACATTTGGTAACTGGCAGCTTATTATTATCACAAGGAAACTTACAAAGAGATATTCTATCACCTACGTCCAATTTTAACAAATAGCTCTCCAAACCACCTTCCTGTTTAAAGAGCCTATAATTAAAGCAAAAACGATTGCTATAAACTTCATTATTCCAATTTTGCAAATCAATATCATTTAATCTAAGGTCCAAAGATGACTTAAGCCAACCTAGGTTCAAGGGGGTATCTTACTATCCTCGACTCACAAGTTTGACATTCCACTCTTGTCTAGGATACTTTTAACTTTCGCAATCCACCTTGATTCGAAATCACAACTTTCATGTAGCTTGCGTAACAGACTATAATCATCAACAACATCAATTTTACTAGCACCAAAAATAAAATCAGGGTATTTACGAACTTTCCCTCGAGAAAGAAAAAAAATCATTATTTTAGTTTTACTAGTATTAACAGACAATTTCCAGAGCTCACAATACTGATGTACGGCTGATATTAAAGGCAGCTTGCAGCTCATCAGCCGACTCAGCCATAACTATGGTGTCGTCAGCATAAAGTAACACATAAAGTCGTAAATAAACTTCCTCTAAATCCAGCATATTTGGACAATAGATATGTTTACTTATTTTATGCCATATTTCTTTAAGAAATGTTTCCCTTGACAGCTGAAGGTTGCCATAGGCTTGCAAGACATAGCCAAGACAGTTACTCCCAATGAGGTCTGAAGCTATCTGAGATGAAAGTTACCACAAAATAGTACAGCTGTTTAGCCAGTTCAGTCAAATATACTGTGCAAACGACTGGAGACAGAGTCTAAAAATACCCTTCGCGGTATTTTTGCTGGAGCTGCATGTACGTACATACTCGCGCGTGTACAGTTGTAGCATGGTTGTAGCTAGCAGCGGCTGCGATTATATAGCTCTTTCGTTATGTATTTCTTTGTTTTTCCTTCAATCTATCCTCTTCTAAGTTTCGTTATGAGTCTTTGTTTCTCCTTCAATCTATCCTCTTAATTCTCTTTCGTTATGTATTTTTTGTTTTTCCTTAAATCTATAGGCCTATCTTTTTCTCCTGTTCATATGAATTTGTAACCCCCGATTTCTTTCACCTAATTTGAAGCTTTTAATCAGCCCGGGTCAGCTGTGCGCATACAGAACCGACTACGCGTACAATGTCCGCGCAGCTGTGCGGCTGAATCTGATTGGCTCTGATTGGATCACTCTAGGTTCGCGACTGTTCTATTTAGAGCACGGGTGATTGAATAAAAAAAAGGGAGTCTAATACTTAGTAATGGAGGTCTTATAGATGATTAATCAGTAATATGGCCAATATACACACATACACACAGTTCAATTCGATTATTATTTTCCGTATGCAATGCATGAGAGAGTAAGCGCAATTATGATCCACGTTAAAAACCCCTTGATTTCCCCCGAGCAAGAATGGTACGACCCGGTCCGCTGGCTACCTACAGATTTCAGCGATCAAGAGGCAACACACGTTAATCAATGGAGAAAAATGGAGTTCCCAAAATCAGACGGAGGTACCGATTGGTTTTGTCTTTTGAGGGTTTTTTTTCATCCAGTGAGAATCATTTATATATCAAAATGTTCAGAATGAACTGATTGACATGAATCTTTTTCCGTTGGTAAAAAATAGCCCTCTCCCGGCAAGAAACCGCCAGATATAGCCAGGAGCGTTCAGTCAAAAAAGTTCGATACCACAGAAATTTTGACAAAAAATATTGATGAAAAATAATCAAAAAATGACGGTGCGATGGAACAACAAATTATCGTGATTTTTACATCACCATAAAGAAGAAAAGTCAAATTTTCTAATGCTTTTTCCGTTGGTGAACTAGGCCGATCGGATCAAAAGATGTAGTTGAAAAGGGGGGATTTTGGCATATTTTAAAAGCTTTTCACGTCGGTGCGCGGTGTGTTTGAAGAGGTTGACGCTTATTAAGTGTATGGGTAAAATCCATATGATGTATTTCTTTGTTTTCCTTTAATCTGGCCTCTTCTCTTCCGTTATGTATTGCTTTGTTCTTCCTTTGATCTATCATCTTCTCTTTCCTTATGTATTTCCTTTTTTCCTTCTCCATATCCTCTCCACTCTCCTATGTATTTCTGTGTTTTCCCTTTTCTATCATCTTCCCTTCACTGTACTACATGTATATTGCTGCTGGTGATTGTAAGTGTGCGCTGACGACTTAGACTTTTTCACCAGAGCACTTCTAGGAATTTTTTCGCGAAAATGGCTAAACAGTTGTGTAAAAAAAATATGCGCAAGCGGGAAATGGAAATCACACCCAGTACTTTCTCTCCCCCCCCCCTCTCTCTCTCTCTCTCTCTCTATCTCTCTCTCTCTCTCCCTCTCTTTGTGTGTGTGTGTGGGGGGTGCCCGGGATAATGGTAAGGTAGGGTTAGTTTTCCTTTGATTGCAGCCCAAGGGTAAGTTTCCAATTTACAGGCAAATGTCTATCATTTTGCCAGACATGACCGAACTCCAGTCCAAAGTATATATTTATAAGATAAACACATTCACTACTTTTCGAGATATGTCTCACATACGGGTATAGAAACTGGTATCATATGAGAAAAAGGGTATACGAGGTATATAGCCTGCACTACATAGGCAGGGGCAAAACCGGGTTTTCGTAAAAGGGGCACATTTCCGAGAAAAAATAGTTTTGACAAACAAAAGACAAAAAAAAAATATGTCATCACATTTTAGGTGACAATCGACAAAAAATACATAACAACAAATTTAGACAGTGTATTATACAGGTGTGTGTCAGTGATACAGATTTCTAAAGCGCTTTATGATCACGTCCAAAATAATTGAAAGGTGTTCAAGACGAATGCTGCAATATATTTGCGGTGACTGCCATTCCCCTTTACCCAATTCTGTTGCCTTTTTGTGGTTTAATTTCGGTAGTCACTCGGACAATAGTCCGGCAATGGTTCAACACGCCCTACAATGGTCTCTTCATTATGTGGTCAATTGAAATATACCATGTGCCATCTATTAAAAGAGTCTTTTACTGTTTTAGGGGGTGTTGAGGGTGAGTGCATGACAAAGTTATGAAATACAACATTTTTTTCTCACTATTCAGCATTTAAATAAATTAAATCTGGTCTCTTTGATCGTCTTTTTGTACTTGGCAAACAACGTTATATCAAGTTCATTAAATTTAATGAATGATAAAAAAAAATCATTGTTTGTTGGTATATAAGATAATCGAGAATGCAACTGACCAGGGATTATTATGTTACATGCCTAAATTAATGTAAAAGATGAATTAACTGAATTTTCCTTTGTGCAATAAAATACTGAATGAGGGGGAAGGGGCTCACTCCAACTGAGAGCTTTGTAACATTTTCGCCTTTTTTCTTCTTTTTAATAAGTATATTCTACTTTTCAGGGGGTCCATGTTCACATCATCAACAAAATAATAGACATGAAAGTACTATCACTGTATTCATTTTTTTTGTTGGTAGTACAAAATGATTGCCCATTGCTCTGTGGGTGCCATGGACACGTTTGTTTCGCACAAGGGTGACAAAATCTCAGTCTTTCGTCATCTTCTGACCATATTCTCGTAACAATGCTGAGCATATTTGAACACAATAATATCATGGAATAAGCATTGTTTATCTACCATAATTTGAGAATCTCACAAAAGAGCAAAAACTTCTCTTTGAAATTTCGTCCATTCTCGAAAATAGGGCGTAATTTATTGGTCTTTGTTAGGAATGTTTAGCAGCTTATGTGTATGAAAGCCCTGAAAAAAAAAATCATCCAACAAGAACATAAGCCGACTTGTGTGGTCCCTGGTTAGTCTATTTTCGAGACTCCTAATTCGTTTGTAAAAAGAGCTCTAACTCCATGATTAATTGCATTGCATTATTTATCTGCGATGAGCGCAATTTTACTATACGGTAGCTATGCATTCCCACAACCTCAAACAGCCATGAATGCGTTTTCTTTTATTGTATGTTCTGGATGTGTTTTTTTTATAATTTTTCTTTTTAGATAGGGCAGAGAGGACAAATGTATCCCCTCTGTTCTGACAAATAGTAGAACCATAATGATACTGCCAATCTGACCAATTTGAATATACAAATTATATTTCATTTCTACTTACAATGCCCCACGTGTGTTTTAAACTGTAACATGAATCGTCAAAAATGTAGAAGTTTCTTTTCCCCTCCACACTTTCTTTCTTTCTCTCTCTCTCTCTCTCTCTCTCTGACTGGTCTTTCAGCCTGTCTGAGATTCACCAAAATGCATTACTTCCCAATATTCCCAATTGCCTATTTAGCATATCCACCCTTGTTACCAAAGTTGTATTGTCCTTCTTGTTTAATTGCCAAATGTCCTTCTGAGGAGCTATCGCTGCCCTTACAATGAAAAGTGTTCCATCTGTCCTTACATGCATTCTCTCACCTCCACACAAAATTCGTAACCACAAAAATGATAAATAGATCAACGATTCATGTGTCAGAATATGTGTCCTTTTTAACATTTCGCATCCGTTCCCTCCTTTGTTAAACAAAAAATAATGTTGAGTGTCCTTAGTTTAAGAATAAATCCTTAATGCTTTAATTACGGTATTAGTTAAGCACATAATTGCCTTTTAAATCAAATATTACGTCTACGATGAGAGAACATTCATTCGATAATATTCTTTAAAAATACGAAATATGACACATCCATTTATCCTCAAACCTCCCTCACTCCCTCCCCCCCCTCTCTCTCTCTCTCTCTCTTCCTTTCTCTCTCTCGTTGAAAATTGTATCGGAAGCATTATAATGTAAATGCATTAATGCATATATTTGTTGGGGCCTATATTGATTAAAACTTCGAAAATTGAATCAACAATGAACTATTGCATTTGTAATCAAGATACACTCTAAATAAAACAAACGATTGTTTTTAATCTTAAAAGATTCAATGAGTGACAACATTTTCAAAATGGAACCAGTAGATTATTAATTTAAACCTTCTCTTTCTTGGGAGAGGGGGTGGCATAAACTGTGGGGTCCAAAAAAAAAATTTTGGCACCCGAAAAAATTTTTGAGGGTAATTTTTTTTCCACCACCACCCCCCTCCCCCCCTTGGGCGCCAGGGGTAGTGAGCACAATTTTTTTTGGCACCCGAAATTTTTTTCCCTTCGGGAAGGGTTATTTTTTCCACCGCCACCCCTTGGGCGCCAGGAGGGGTCCAACTTTTTTCAAAAAGGGTGTTTTTACCTGTTTTTTTCTAGGGAGGGGCCCGGGCCCCCGCCCCTCCCTGGATCCGCCACTGCTAATAGCTCATTCATATTGCAAAATTGTTACATGAAATGTAATACTATTGTCTTTCTAGCCGGGCGGGAAAACGGGTTACCTGCCCCCCACCCTCCCCTTTATAGGGGAAACCCCCACAGACACACTTCAGGGGCCTTTTCTTATCAAGGTACTATGATTTCTAACTGCCTTCCTATCCTTTTACATACTTTAGTAACATTTGAGCCAATTCAAAAGTCGGAGCTTTAACTTTAAATTTTGTAAATTTTTACCTTATACCCTGCAAATCATCTTGCCGAAACCTTTCTTCATTATTATGTACTAGAATATCATATAAGGGTGTGGGACAGGGGCGTCGGCTCGTAGTCCACAAATAACTTGTAAGGTAATATAACATTGAGTTTCTGTTGTACAACGCAATAGGGCCCCCAATCACACATATATGAATATTTATGCCGGGGGCTCCTACCCTACCATCATTCAGCAGGTCCTAATGAAGCCCTGTACCAAAATGGCGTTTGTACAACAACAACTCAATGTTATATTACCTTATAAATAATTTGTGGGCTACGAGGCGACGACCCTGCCTCACACCCTCATACGATATTCTTGCCGGGGCTCCTACCCTTATATCGTTCAGTAGGTCCTAAGGAAGCCCGGTACCAAAAATGGCATTTGTACAACAACAAATCATTGTAATAAAATCATTTGGGGGCTCCAAAAGACGCCCCGCCCCCACACCCATAAATTGAATTTTTTGCCGGGGGCTCCTAGCCTAATATCGTTTAGTAAGACCTAAGGAAGCCCTGTACCAAAAATGGTGCTTTTATCCGGCAAGTAACAATAATGTCACTAAGCCACCTGACTATATTGGATCCAGCATGTTTAAAAGTGTGAATCTACCATTTATTTGCAAATGTTGTCCGTCACTCCTCAGCCCTTACAGATAGATGTTGATTTAAAGGGACTTGGTAACATTGTTCAGATGAGAGAAAATGGTGCTAAGGTACAGTGACTTCAATGCTAGATGTAAAATTAAAGATAATCTGAAAGTTTGAGTGAAAACAGACCATTATTAGTGATACAAATTGGGAAAAACTGATCTGATCGATTCCTTAATGCTCCCAACTATAGAGTGGTGAAGTGTGACGTCATCAATTTTTTGAAGAGCATCAAATAATGTTCAAATGTCGAAAACCAATTGAATAGGTTAAGTATTGGCTGAGATATGACCATCTGAATAGAACTCAGTTATATTGCTCTGGCTCCTAACATTATGAGCCAGAGCAATATAACACTGAGTTCCCATAGGCAATCTTTATTCAGATGGTCATATCTCAGCCAATACTTAACCTATTCAATTGGTTTTCGACATTTGGACATTATTTTTGATGCTCTTTCGGAAAATGAAGAAAAAATTGAGAAATTCCAAAAATAGATTTTTATGACGTCACAGCTTCGGTACTCTATATCATTACAATTTAATTATATTTAGGTGAATGTAAGTCGTAACAAAGCTTTGAATTGGCTCTATATACCATTCCAGACATTTAAGTGTTGAAAGATTTAAAAAATCCTGTGTTATGTTTTATTTTCAAGGAAAAACGGTTGTGAAAATTCAAAAATGGTTGGGAGAATTTACTGTTAATCACTGTTAGAGGGTGTTGACCAGTGACGCCTTCAAAGAAAACCATAAATATCTTTGTGATTTGAGAATTTTTTCAGGATTTTTTGCATGCTAGAGGGTTAGTACAGTAGAAGGAATATAATAAGTAACATTTCATACAAAAATTACGCAGTTTTTTCATCAACCTTCAACAATGTTACCGAGTCACTTTAATTAAAGCCCCTCTAAAGTGTTGGGAGTCTCAAAAATTTGATGGCAAACTTTCACTTAAATTATATAATGATGTGAAAGAGGATGCCATTTAACACACATATCTGCAAGTATTGTTTAAATACACGTGTTTGAAGACGAATATTGATGAAAGAATACTGGAATACTGGAATACTGAAAGTATCTGGGCTTTCTGCGTACAACAGAAAACTACAATTTTCAACCAAACTTAGTTAGACAATCAAAATAGAGATTTCCCGAATTCTAAAAATGATACATGAGTTGAGAATTTAAAATATGAGATGTATCCCTTGTAAGGACGTAAAGAGCAGAACTGTATTCTTTCTTTCCCATCAATTTCAACTGTTTACTCCCAATATGTACCCGTCTATACACTGACAAGACCATGGCATCACCCTATTCCTTTTGTCATCGTGTGGGGGACACTCTCTTCGCAGCCTCTTTGCACTTCTCCGTGAAAAGAAAGAAAGAAAAGGGGGAAAGTTTGATCCTCCCAAGTCCCCTTTATCCGCTATTCTTTGAAAGTAGGACCTTTGGCAGTGAAATGCTATTGGTACAGTGCAGTGACCGCTATCCGTGCATGTGTATGCTTGTTATGAGACATGCTTTGATGATTTTATGAGTGTTGTGTCAGCAGAAAAAGTTAGGTGAAAAGTGCATCAGTTCGACATAAAATGACAAATCCTTGCTATCTTTCCTATTGACTAGAAATCTTTTTCTTTTCACAAAGGTTTATGGTGTTCTTTTGTTCTTCTTTTTTCTTGGTTGGTATTCTATCTTTTCTCTATTTCTCTCTTCTTCTTCTTCTTTTACTTCTGATACTCCTACAAAATGGTTTTTAAAGTTGGTATCAGATACGAAATTATTCATACCTACAACAAATCATTGGTGTATACCTACAATATTGAATAATCTATTCGCATCAAAATGAAGAAAAAAGGGGTCAAGATGACTGCACTGAAAACTCATATATACTATGCAATATGAAAAAACACTCACACTTCGTATCATCGTAATATCGCTATCATACCCCCAATTCATAATCACTCAAATTGTTATCACTGTTTTTTTAATTTGTCAACCTAAGTGGGCAAGGAAGCACAGGTTACTTACTAATTTTATTGATTTTTTTATACATGTATTTATACACTGTCAAATTCCTGTTGGCTAGTTTGAAAATCTAAAGAGAACTTCCCTTGTTAGCAAGCTTCAAGAATCTAAAGAGATTTACTTTTACTCGTTTGAAAATTTGCCAAAAAATTGAGTCAAATCAGAAACCAAGTATATCTACCTTCTCTCCGAGACATCATAAAACTCTTTTTGTTTGTTACTTATACTTCAAGTAAAAATTAAGAATAATCTCTACAAAGTAAACACCTTTTCACGTATTGTTTAAAAGAGTCTGTGAAAGCGACCATATAAGTAAACGTCTGTTTCTGTTTTTTTATAATGAATAACATATATTTGATGATTTTATGTACAGAGCAAATGGTAGACTGGTACGGAGCTACATTGGGACATCAAAGTAAAGACATGCGACTTTCTAAAGTTCACAAAATCTCTCTCTCTCTCTCTCTCTCTCTCTCTCTCTCTCTCTCTCTCTCTCTCTCTCTCTCTCACACACACATTTTCTCTCTCTCTCTCTCTATGTATATATATATATATATATATATATATATATATATATATATATATATAATATATATATGTATATATAACATTTTTTTCTAAATCTGTCACTTGATATATAATTTAACACATTTCATATTAGTGTATAACATTTTTATGCCTGAAGAAAATAGTTTGAGTTATCATTTTTCTCTGCACAAAGAAATAATTTACTTTCAAATTCTATTCGAATTTCTTGCTATCATGATACAAGAGCATCCTGATATGAGAGCTTTAATGGTTCATTTTGTTTACGCAATAAATCCACCAGTGCCTTTTCGGACGTTATGTTGAAAAACTGAAGCTATTTTATCTCAGAAATCGTGCCTTTCCTGTCCCTCCAAACACGTGGGGTTAGGGGCGAGGTGATTTGGACACGGGCAAAGTCGAACTCGGGATATCATTTTTTTTTTCTAGAAATTTCTTAGTAATTTTTCATTGCTAATTTTAAGCATGTCGAGAATTGCTATAGCTGAGGAAAGTGCATTTCAACAGAAATTGTATCTGGAAGTAATTTGTGTTCTGAATTGTTTACCGTTATTAGTCCACCATAGTGAAGAGCCCCGGCCTACTGCGGCCCTACCATTATGAATGGAGAAAATAACGACGAAAGATGAAGAAAGGTGAGAGAAAAAACATTTTAGAAAAAAAAAGCTAGTATCACGATAAAAGAAAAGAATTTAATTTAGTAACAGATTCTAGAATATCTTATCATAAAAAAACGTTTGGCACTTTTAAAAATGGTAAAGCTAAGAGAATTTAAATTTTAAAAAATCGTGCATGTTGGACACTGCGGGGAATCAACTGGTCTTTAATATCCAGTCACAACTATTGAAACCAAATCAAACATTCAGACGTAAAATATCAATTTCGTGCTTTTTCGAATTGATGGAATAATACAGGCATTCTAATTTATATAAACGTTTAAATACGGTTAGTTCACAATCCACTATCATTTCTTATGTTTTCCTTTATTTTGTCTCATGTATTCTCATCATAGAAGGGTGCGCGGTTTTCACCAGAACCACTATTGATTGAGATCTCCGTTTCGTTCATACATTTTCAGAAACCGTGATTCAAAAAGTGGCCATAAATCGGCCATAGACGCGGGTAGATTTTTTCTGCAATCAGTGTATAACAATCGCCAGCGGAGCCGATATCGATTTCTTTGCTCAAAGCCGGATGCCCCCTTTTTTTTTCTCTCTCTCTCTCTCTCTCTCTCTCCCTCTCACTCTCTCTATCTCTCTGCCTCTATCAGTTCTGTTTGTTCCTGAGTTTGTTATATGGATGTAACAACTCAACTAATTTTTTTTTGGGAGGGGGAGGGGAGGGGGATGAGTGAGTTGTTGCTATAATTAATTTCTATAAGTATGACATAACGTTTTGACCCCTTCACCATCTCTTTAAAAAGAACAGATGGATGAGGAGGGAATCGACATATTGAGGTAGGGCAAGGATACAATGTTGTTAAGAACATGACTTGTCATGAATATTTCCAGTACTCCCAATCACGGAACACCAACCGCGCACGAATTTGTCAGACCGACGCGTCAAGCTGACCTGAGCCGAACTCTTACCGTGTGGTCCTCACCACCGCTTCGCTGCCATACCGGGCGAGTTAGTACAGCGGTGCATTCAACATGCGCCAAGCGAGGTTTTCGGATAGGACCAGCGGGAAACTGATTTTGTTCCCCCATTTTTTCCTCGCTTCGCCTTCTATTTTCTTCGTAAGGATTATGACAAATAACAGCCCTAGTCAAAAATTGAATCTCTAAACCCTATTATTAAAGACGAATTCGATTGTGATGGTCTAATGCAATGTGGTATCAGGTGAATAAATACAAGCATATTGCCAGAATGGTGTGTGGGAGATCGAAAGTCATGTCTTTCAAAAAAAAATTCCCCCCCCCCAGCTCTCTCTCTCTCTCTCTCCCATGTCACCCGTTTGCTTTCCCTCATCTCTCCCTGAATTCTCTCTTCTTCGCTTGTTTTTATTCGAACAATACCCGTCGGGTCCTGGCCTCTTCAATAGCCAGGGCCGTAGCCAGAGTTTGATGTGGGGGGCACATACATGTAATTGATCGACGTCCTCGGAAGGGGTCTAAGAGGAGGGATGCCTGATCTTGAAATGTTTTGGGGCCCGTGCCCCCGTGGCTACGGGCCTGCTTCTAGCCCTCTAACATTTCCAGTATTCTTTTTTTGTGTTTTCTAGTATTGCATGGTTATAATCCTGGTCTCTTGAATCTGCGAACGTCAAATTTCAGAAGATAATGCAATAACGACATTAGCATGTTTATGATCTCTTTCGCTCTCAATATTTTTACCTCTTTGGCTGGCGAAGGTTCTGGCTTAGTTTGCAGACACAACCCCTTGTCAGTCATTGTGCGTAACAATGTCTGCACTATGAGACTTCATTAGCCTCTCCCGACACAGCCAGAAACTGAAAGATCTAGGCTCTGTTCAAGGCTTAAGGAATTGTGGTAAGGTGTCAAATTAGAGCCTGAGCTTGCAGACTATAATAGGCCAGCAGATCTCTCTCTCTCTCTCTCTCTCTCTCTCTCTTTCTCTCTTTCTCCGGCTCTCTCTATCTATCTCAGTATCATTGTATCTTTTTTTTCTTGATGACAGTTAATCAGTGAATACAGTATATATATATATATATATATATATATATAGGGATTTTGTTTTTTTCCTTTATATAGTATCAACACGATCGCAACTACTTTCGAAAAAATCAACCTAAGTCAATTTTAGTGGCCTTGTGCGCCACATTTTGAAATGTGTGAACAATACGTAGTCGGAACATCATTTCTATTGGACATACATTAGGGTATTGAAATTGCCTATGAACAAATTTTACGAAAGTAGTTGCGATCGTGTTTATGTTAAGAAACTGGTTAAGAATATTCCCAAAGGTATATGAATTCAAATATTTAACACTTTGAACATGTTGAACAATAGTCTTAGTAGCTGGAATAAGAAAACATATAGGCCTTATGGAAAGAAACAGAGAAGGGGAGGAGATACAAACACAATCAGAAAGGGATACATTGAGAAGAGAAAGAGGATGGGGGGGGGGGCGAAAATGGAACCTCCTTAGGGAATTGAACCTCGACCTCACTGCATACGCGTTGGTCCCACACGTCATCAGACCCAGTTATGATCCCTGAAGTCCCCAAGAGTTCTCCGACCAACTGTCACTGACCATTGCTTACTTCAACCACTGACATGAACATGATGACCAAAAAAAAATTGTATTGCTTTTCTTACTTTTCGAAGCAAAGGCAAATTCTTTTTCATTCACATTACCAGTTCGGACAAAGTGACAAAGAGGTAAAAAAATAAAAAGCAGAGAAAAAATATAAGGAAATAAAGAAGAATATAGGGAAGCATGATGCATGTGTAAACGAATTGTAAAAGAAAATAAAATAAAATGTTGCCACTCTTGATAAAGGAGTGTAGTCGGGTCGATTCGAAAAAACTCCAACCCCCCAAAATCGCAACTCTTAAAGTACAAGTCCACTGCAAAAATAATTGACTTTCAATAGAAGCAGAAAAATCAGACAAAGCAATCAAAAAAGGTTTGAGCAAAATCGGATCATTAATAAGAAAGTTATGAATTTTTGAAAAAGAATGTAAAACTATGGAACAATGGAAATCACTACACAAATTGCCAATTTGGTTATCGGTTTGTGACGTCATGTCCTCACTATTTGTCAATTGCTTTATTTATAGTTTAACCCCATTAATTTCCCTTTTTATCCCCCAAAACTTGATTTCCCATGCCTTTGCTTCTATTGAAAGTAAGTTATTTTTGGAGTGGACCTTTAAGAGGTTTTTCAACGGCTCCCGGTAACGATTGACATCTGGCCTAAAATTGATTTCGGTTTTAGGCACTGTTTCATCAAACAAATATAATCGATTTTTACCGATGAAACCAATTGTAGCTTAAAATATTTTTGAGGAAACAGCTCACAAGCATCAATTTTAGGTTCGGTCTTAAATTTAATTTTTTTTAATCGATATCAATTTTAGTTGATGGAACATCCACCAAGCACCTCATACTAAAAATCTAAGAAAACTGGACCCTCGGAAAATGGTTATTTTCAAAATGATGTCCGAGATAGTCGGCAAGATCTTAAAATAGCCACAAATCATATCAATCTTAGAGATGTGATTTTGGTGTCTTTAGCTAGGTTTGGGGGTCGAAGAATCCGTTCATACGACTAATAATGGGTTATGGCCACCAAGAAACCTGGAAATCCAAGATGGCGTCCAAATTGGCTGCCAGTCTCCCAAAAATGACCGGAGGTGAGTCACTATTTACAGTAAAGCTGAAATTAACAAGATTAGAATTATGTTTTAGAGGTGAGGATATTCACTGTTATGCTTTAGATTATCATAAAGGTTTAGAACTATTCAAAACAATACCAATGTGGCCACCATGCCGTAATCCAAGATGGCCACCAGAAACTGAAATTAGCCATGAATTGTGATATATCAATAAGAGATGTAAGTTTTGTATAAATACCTAGGTTTCGGGGGTCGACAAATCCATTTAAAATGCGCTATGGCCACAAGAAAACCTGGAAATCTACCATGGAGTCCAAAATGGCAGTCAGTATCCCAACATAA
Source organism: Mesocentrotus franciscanus (assembly GCA_037976565.1). NCBI lineage: Eukaryota > Metazoa > Echinodermata > Echinoidea > Camarodonta > Strongylocentrotidae > Mesocentrotus > Mesocentrotus franciscanus. The sequence goes on along the minus strand of CP137674.1, from coordinate 12,878,107 downwards.
TCGGATTTGGGTTACTATTTTTAGGGTAAGAAAAGTTTCATCAAGTATAAGTATAGCCGAGAGAGGGCACTATGACAAGTAACATGTAGGAAACGCAAATTTTGGAGCTCCCAGCTTGTTAGATTTTACGGTTTTCCTTTCGCGGTCGTCGATTCTCTCTGGATATAATCTATTTGGGGGCATCATTGTGAAATATCAACCACTTTTAGGAGGAATACTGTCACAACTACTCGTCAAACAACTCGAGTAAGTGTTTTTACCCGTACACGTTTATGTCTTTACTCACCAACTTAGTAAACTTAGTTTAGGGCCAACGCCCCTAATTTAACTTTCACAATGTCGACGAAAACGCAAATGCTGAAGGACATTTGGCAGAAAATGTCTATTCTTGTTATGTTACTCTCTGTATTCCAGGCCGTTAGTATGAGCTAGAAGAGGGAGAGAGAGTGTGTGTGTGTGAAAGTGTGACAGATAATGGAATATATATGGAAACACAATTAGAAGAAGATCGTCGACATTGTTAATCGTAACAAAAGAAACAAAGTCGTGTTACATAACGTCACGGAGAAAACGGAAGGAGACACCGTGGATTGCTCGGCACTCGTTCACACAATAGTCACACAGGTGTTTCAATTTCAGCATTCCATGGAGATCGGAAGAGCTCACCGCACCCCAATGGGCCGAGTAGCATCTGGCAACCATGGCAACGAACAGAAGCGACCAATACAGATCCACGTAAGGTTCCTGAGATATCGCGATCGTGAGACAGCGTCACGAAAGGGGAAATCGCTTGTAATCAACAAGGCCCGAATCTTCGTTAAAGACGATGATGTCCACACAACAACCAGGAATGAACACGAGCTCCTAATGAAAAAAAGTTCGCGAACTACGCGATGCCGGAGACTTCGCGCTTATCCCCTGGTCAATACCACGCGAATAAGTTGCCTCTGGCAACAGACTATTCGAGTGAATGAAGTCAGGCAACAACAACTTGAACCCTCCTGATTTTTATTACAACCATTTTCATCCATGCAAGTCCGCTAAAAGGAAAGTAATTAATTGGATTTGTTTTTACAAAGGGAGCTCCATTTTTGTTGGTGAGTCCTGCAGAATCATGCCCCCCTCCCTTTTTTAAAAAATATAATAAAACGTAAGTGTTATCGTCAAGAGTCAAATGAGCGCATGATTATGGGTTGGCATCAGAAATACTTCTACCCAACCTGCCTACCTGGTGTTGTTTTGTTTGTTCTGGTTTGTCGTTTACGGCGATATATAAGGCCTAAAAAAAAAGATATGGTATTGCCCTTTAGGTGCCAAAACATGGGTCGGTCGGAAATCTTGTTCTTTTTTTTTTTAACTTTTTTTTTTAGTGCCTTCAAAATGTGTCATGAATAAAGTGTTGTGAGCCTTTCCGTAGAAAACTCTAAACAGCGACCGTTGCCCCCCAAAAATCAAAACCGGGAACATCGCCCAAATCTCCCTGGTTTCTGGCTGGTGCGGTGCCTGGTATATACACGTATACGAGACCGGGGTCTACTTGCATGTTTACACATTTTGAAACTAGGGCAGAAGACGAGTGAGAATTTGGGAATAATTTGATGATTTTATGCATTTATATTCCATTTAAACAAACAAAATACATACTTTTTTATTCATTTACAAAAAATAAAAATAAAATATTAAAAAAAACGGTGATTTTTTTTTTTTTTTTTTTTTAAATTTTAAATTTTAAAGCCGACCGTAGATTTTCAGATTTTTCGGTCGGCACAAAGGGCAATACAATATCTTTTTTTTAGGCATAAATAAAATACTTCAAGTATTCCAAAGAAGACGCCTTTTTCCGAACACTGTAATTTCTGAAAACTTTAAGAATGAATGAAGTTTTCGAGGGAAAATTGTATTCAATTAATAAACCAGAACATAGATGTGTATTCAACTCGCTTAGAAACCAACCGTTTGATATAATTCTTTTGCATTAAACACATATCACAAACCATACTGAACCAATATTGTCAAGTGGATTGGGTGGTCGTATTTATTTTAATGATGGACAGTCAGCCTTATCAAGAGTATGCATTCTTTTAAAACCTTTCTCATTTAATGTTTAAAGTACAAAGAAGTACACAGAGACAATGTAGGTCGTAGTTTGTTATTTATTCTTTCTTATAAAATGCAAATACAAAATGTGCTCCATAGACGATTCGTCTGTTTTCCATATAATGCATGATTTATTGAAAGAGTATGAGGAAGATCCATTTATCATTGGAGGTGACTTAAATATGGTTCAAATTCAATTCTGGACCGCTATCCAAATCGTGTTCAATATCACCCAAAATGTCTTACTACTGTTGAATTGTAACTATAATAGATTATTTGGATTTGATCGATATTTGGCTATTCAGAAACCCCACCAAAATGCAATTTTCTTGGCGATTTATAATATCTTGAAGTCGTATTGATTATTATTTTTTTGTTATTTTCATCTGTTACAATGTGTAGAAGAATGTGATATTCATCATGGTTACCGCAGTGGTAACTCAGCCATCAGTTATAAAAATATATCGTTCAGTTCCTAAAAGAGGCCCAGGTTTCTGGAAAATGAACACCAATGAACATTTGAGAAAGTGATACAAGCAAACAAAGAAAAATTCAAACACTTATCAGAAATACTTTAAAAGACAATGTCGATATTAATGTTTGCAGTCTATAGGAATATGTGAAATGTAAGGTAAAACAGAAATGTATCACCCTGTCGTCTAGTCACAAAACAGAGAAAAAAATACCAAAGATTAAGAAACTTCAAAATGAACTAGACTCTGTACCTGATGGCAGTGGCATCAATGGAGACTATAGTTTACTAACATTCATGAAGAATTTATTCGTGGTGTAATGATACGAACCTTAGCGACTTGAATAGCAGAGGGTGAAAAGAATACCAAACGCTTTTTTAATCTTGAAAAAAAAAAATCGATATATATATATATATATATATATATATATATATATAAAGCCTGTTACACGTTCAATACAACTCTGGCCGATTTGGAGACTCAATCTGTGGAAAAACATGGAGAAAATATAAACCCTTTCGAAGTACACAAACACAAGCTTACTTCAGCCAAGTGGTGTAATCGAGGACCCTATAACTATTAAACATCATTTACATTCTTAACATTTAGAGAGGACAGTAATTCGATTTTATATGAATTTCTTTAATCAATTAACAATATATCAATTTTGTTCCGCAAGTCTAGGATGCATTGCGAGCGGACGAATTAGCCGTTGCAATATAGCTTTTGCTCGGCATGCTTGGTGTGACCCATAAACGTCAGTTATTCTGCCAGTCATTAGTCGGCCTAAATCAGTCTGATACACACCTGAACTTGAACCCTACTACCGTCAATGACCCAATTCTCAAGTACGACGCCAGTTGACGACAAAATGAAACACCCATCATAACTGCAGACGATTGGGAAGGCATATTGCAGAAGGGTGTTGGGGTTATAAGCAGGGGTGTATCTAGGGGCAGGGGGCACAGGGGCACGTGCCCTAGGCGGCACTTAAAGGTGTCGCAAAAATAAAACACGCAAAAGAGAGGGGCGAAAAAAAATAGCAAAAGAGAGAAAGGGAAGGGGGAGAAAAGGAAGAAAAAGTCACTCATCTAAAGGATTATGAACCCCCATACTAAGGGAAATTGTATTGGAAATAGAGATTTTTGAGATTGTGAACATTTTCTAAAGTTCGGTCCCTTTGCTCCCTCGCATTTGTTGTTTCAGGATCTTGTAATTTTGTACCCCAAATTAAATCATATTTTATAAATTACGTTTGTAAAGGCTTAGAAAATTTGTAATTCACGTTGCTTTGCTCCACATTGCGCCTCAATATACTACAGTGTAAAAAATTACAAATGGGAAGGTTTAGCATTTGAAAGAAAATCTGATCTTTCTGTTATCTTGGTAAATTATTTGACTATCCCTTCAGAGAGTTCGTTAACATTGCGTCCCAGTTGAAGAAGATGTGAATAGAAACCCGCTTATGTTCGAAATTTCAAAGTTCAAAATCCACTGCTCTGTTGCAGTCATTGACGTTCGAGACGATAAAGAACTGGGAGGGGGGTGGGGGGGAGGGGGTAGCTTCCCCGAGGATTTTTAGATTCCCAACATTCGAGCAACCATCACAACCTATTCGGGTGCCTGAATATCAGTGCATGTATATGCTATTTTTATATCTAAGCTAGAGAATTTTCATTATGAAATAACATTGTAAAGAAATTTAAAAGTTTTCATTTTTTGCTCGCACGTTTCGCTCGATGGAAAATGCTCATATTCGAGCAGTATATCTTTTTGATGAAGTATTTTTTTACTACAATCATGACAATGAAAGTGGATTATTTATCTCGCCCGCTTCGTTCGCTTATACTGTTAAGTAGATAAGTTTGGCCGGAGGGGGGGGGGGGCAATTTTATTGCTTGCTCCGGCGCCGAAATATCTAGATACGCCACTGGATGTTCTCCTCATGTCTTTCATTGTTTTACATGTCACCATTTTTTTCTTCATCGTATTTTTTTATTGGTATATCTTCATGACAGGGGTTAATAAATTCTAATAAGATCTAAAACTACGATCTACGACGAATCTGTAAAATACACTCATTTACCTGATATCATCATTCGTGTCATCAATTTGCAATGCAAAGGCAATCATATTTAGTTGAAAAGACAATGTGTGCACACACAAAAAGTACCAACACGATTTCATGCATGAACGGAGTTCACAATTAACGTTGGTTAACTCTTTATAATATAACTCTTTAATAATATAACTCTATATAAAGCCGGGGTAATAATTGCGGAGCGCCAGGAGTGTTAAGTCTGACAGACAAGAGCGCTATACAAGAACCCACTATTATTAGTAGTATCATTATTAATATAACTCTATATAGAAATCCAATTATTAAAACGACAATATTCGGAGACACTGTATAGGCTGTTTATAACCCCCTGCCCCCACCACCGAAGAAAGAAAACGAAAAAAGACCATGAAAACAAATCTTCAAATTTACTTCAACATGATTATGATTGCCTTTGTAGAATCTTGACCGTAGATGAAATAAGATTTTCGATGTCCTTCAAACTTGAAACAGACGATTGTGTTGAAGGCGATGTCGACGACTTCGGATTCGGCGATGGTGATGAGAATAGCAGCTGCATGTCTAGCTGTCAGATACTCTTGCCTCTCTCTGATAAACAAAATGATAGACACCAAAAAGATTCACAGGTTACATGGTAACACGAGCAAGCAGGACATGGACTCGTTTTTTACAGAGTCAAATTTTCTGGACGTGAATTTATCGGCACATTCTTCCTCTTGACCACATGTGCCGTTAGGCCTAAAATAAAAACTTGTTGTATTGCCCTTTGCGACCGACCCAAAAATCTGAATATCTACGGTCGGCAATTTTAAACAAGTTTTTTTTTTTTAAACCGTTTTTTAGAATTGTTTTATTAATGAATAAAACAATATGTATTTTTTTTGTTTAAATGGGATATAAATGCATAAAATCAAATTATTCCCAAATTCTCACTCGTCTTCTGCCCTAGTTTCAAAATTCCTACTAGCGTAAACATGCAAGTAGACCCCGGCCTCGTGTACGTGTTTATACCATGCACTTCACCAGCTAGAAACCAGGGAGATTTGGGCGACGGTCGCTGTTAAGAATTTTCTACGGAAAGGCTCACAACACTTTTATATTCATGACACATTTTGAAGGCACTAAAAAACGAGATGAAAGAACATATACATCGAGACAAATTTTAAATTTTTCATCAATTTGAAATCCGTTGATATATTGCCTGACAGTCTCAAAGCGAGCTCTCAAAGAGTGGATATTAACATGTTTTTCGATTGGTGGTCATTCAGTGCTGTCCGCCCGTGAATTAAATGCCGCGCATGCGCAGTGTTGAAAACCAACTTCGTCAGCTGGGAAGCACAGAGTGTTGTCTCAACACAACATTGCAAACCATGGTTTATTATGAGGTGAAAAAGATATGAATGGAATGATGACGCTGAAACACATGTATTAAAGCATTAAAAACTGAGAACTATCAGCCAAAAGAGGGCGGGAAAAAAAAAAATCAAAACTGAAAAATATCGGCCCACAGAGGGCGACAAAAAAATTATTTAAAAAAAAACACTTTTCCGACCGACCGACCCATGTTTTGGCACCTAAAGGGCAATACAACAAGTTTCTTTTAGGCCTTATCATGGTTATCGGGGTGTTCTGTACAAACTTGTTTTGAATGAGCTTTCCCACTCTATTTCACTTCAATGTGGTTGATGCAATATCCAGGAGATGACCCTATTTTTTGTCTTGACATAATAACCATACTCTTGTGGGCTTGTGGCATATCCAGAAGTAGATACAAAAGGGCCGGAGCGTATACGAAAAGCATACTTTGGCGGTTCTATTGAGTATGCCCCCAGTCATGGCCCGTTATGCAGATATATCACTACTGACCGTTTTTGCTTGGTTTTTGTTTTCTCTTGTTTTAGTTCCTTTGATTTTTCTGGATTTAAAAAGGGGGTAGACCTGCTCTGCCCTTTGCTGAATACGCCACTGATATGATCTAAGTTGACAGATGAACATTTGATCGGTGTTCTACTTACGCGTCTGGAAATTAAATCTACCACAAACGAGCCCCAGACATTTTGTTCATCATTTCGTCACATTCAGGTAGCGTATATTTATCACTTCTATGACCTTGGCTAGACCTTGCCCGTGTAATATTTCTTCCGTTTAATGGTCATCAATATTCTTAATTCTACGAAGCAAACACAGTATATAGGAACACGAGGCACTGGTGACTTCGTTCATTAATTTTCAAATACAATGTATATTTAGTCTTTATATTGTATTGTGGCGATTCCGTGTGCCCCATACGCAAAGGCATATGCGCATATTTTCACCAGGGGGTGACGCGTGAATATCAACAAACCGAGGTAGAAAAAGACACTTTCTTATAGGACAAATGTTTTTTCATCGTCAAGTACAATTTAGGCAAGACATAGTCAAGTACCCCGTTACCCGAATTTAAGGTTATTCGGGCACATGGCTATCCGAAAATTGGCATTTAGACAATTTCGGGGGCTGTAGCCCACAGTTCCTCCCTCACCTCACACGCATATTTCCTAAGACTTTATTTTACTTATAAGAAAATTACAAACAATATGGCAAAAGTTCTGTCACCTGAACTATTTTATACTATTTTATACTTCCCCGTGACATGAATGACCAAACAGATAAATTCAAAATGAATCCATCACCTTGTTTTCATACCTATTCTTGACATGTTCAAATTTTCACCGTCTGGATATTGCATCCCTTTCGACGAGTGGAAATGTGGCAAGTAATGGAATCTTTACCTATTCATCTGTAACACCGTCGGGCTTTTCTTTTTTGCCCTTTTCATGACATACCTGTAAACATGATTTGTTCCTTTCTTTTGCAATAGCACGAATGACCAAATCGGTGAGACGAAGGAAAAGGAGCGACCTTGTTTATTTTTGTGGGTCTGTAAACTGTATTTATGATTTGGATGAGCTACCCTGAATTCCAGTCCTGATTATTTATTATTGTCAGAGACTGTATTCATTCGTCGGTTCCATGTCAACAAGTTTGGATTTGTTTCTTTCTCATCTGCAATGGGCTATAATATATTTTCAATATAAAATCTACCGGAATTTAAGATATTTTGTTTAATGTTAATGCAAAGTATGTGTCCCTTTGGAAGTCGAGAGCCCAGACGAAAAAGGTAAGAATAGTCGTACTGTATAGCCCTGTATTTATAATTATAAATTGTTACAGCGTGACTCGGCTATTTTCCCGATCGATTCCTTTACTTTTAACAGTAATAGGAGTGACCAGCGTATGCTCCTCCCGTTTATATAGAGGCCCAAGTTCGTCAAGGGATTTCCCTGGATATTTTTTATTTTTATCGTTTAGAGCTTTCATGACTCTCGTGTTGAAAGATAAATTGGAAATTCCATATCCACTACAAAATTATGAGTGAATATGTGAATGGTCAATAAACGATAAATAAAGAAACTTTGATATATTAACATTAAGTGTTTATTGGTTCATTTATATTAGAATGTTCTATCCATGCGTGAAGTTTCGCACGTTGTCGTCCCCGTCGGTCAAGATCAGAAGGGGCGCCCCATGCCTGAGAGATCTTCAAATTACCTGACGGCTGCACAATACTCCTAAGAATGTGTGGATTTCTAAAATTGCAGAAGATCACTTTGATTTATAATTTTCTGATTGCAGCGCTGGCGTACCTTTGGCAGGCGAAAAGCACCCCCTCCTATCATCATAAAACGTCATAGAATTCCATCAAGCTTCCTAGTTCAGAATTGCTATCAAAAGATCAAATACCTGTTCGATGGCTACCTCGCAAACAGTCGAAGAAAAATAATGAAAATAAAATAGAAGTTGACTAAAAATTGGAAGAGTGGGTAATGTCGGACATGGTGGAGGTCCAAATTAATTATTTGCCTTTGCCATCATGTAAGGGCACTGTCATGACACAGACCTGCTGGCCTTAGTAGAGCCTGTTTGTAGCCGAGAGTAGAAACTAAACAAGAAAAGAATTTTGTCGATCTAAATCGAGTTAATCGCTTCCCCTTTTGGAGGGTGCCCTTTGCTAATGTTTCTTGTTTACCAACAGTTATCATTGATTTCCATTTTCTACAAATATATATTTTTGAAGTTGTATATGAAAAAAAGCATTTCTTCGTTATACTCATTTTCAGATTGAATGCTTTGTTTTCATATTTACATGGCAAGAGGAATAAACAATAAAATGCCAAACAGAGTGACAAACAATGTAGTAATGTGTTCAGCAACACCAACAACAAACATTCAAGGCGACAATATCAAAATTTGAATGGAAATCCAACCCTGATAGCAAACGAATCTAAAGTGAAGCAGAAAAAATAAGAGAAGTAGACTGAAAGTTTGAATGAAATCGGACAAAAATGAGAAAGTTACGAATTTGTAAAAGTTGTAATCACTGTAGGTTTATGTGCTCCAAATTGGCGGAATAGGTAATGTCTCCGCGATGTAGCGGCGGACAACTTTCTAATTTGTTCCAACACACAATATCAATACAATTTCACTTTTTCTAAAATGTGTGAATCATGAAGGTCTTTTCTCTTTAGAAGATCTATAATAGTATGCTATCCATAATACGTTATGGATAGAAGAAAAACAGAAATTAATAATATTTTTGTACACGACCAATGGGAGAGTTTTCCCCTATTACGTCACAATGCACTGACCAAACTGCGAATTTGAGATTCGCACGGCGCATTCAAAACTTTTTAATGATTGGTTCTATTTATTTCTGCTTTCATACAAATGAACTAATTACGAGGGTTGGATTGCCCTTGGATTGATGAAAGTCTTGATTAGAAATTGTAATTTTACTCAACAAGTAAAAGCATTACGTAAAACAACTACTTGAGTGTAGTAGTAGAAGCAGCAGCAGCAACAGCAGACGAAGTAGTAGTACTCGTGGTATAGACGAAGAAAAATCCGATATAGTAGTAGTAGTAGCAGTAGTAGTAGTAGCAGCAGCAGCAGTAGTAGTAGTAGTAGTTTAGTAGTAGTAGTAGTAGTAGTAGTAGTAGTAGTAGCAGCAGAAGTAGTAGTAGTAGTAGTTTAGTAGTAGTAGTTTAGTAGTAGTAGTAGTAGTAGCAGTAGTAGTAGCAGCAGCAGCAGCTGCTGCAGCAGCAGCAGTAGCAGTTGCAGCAGTTGTAGAAAAAAAAAGAAAGTAGCAGCAGTAGCAGCAGCAGCAGCAGTAGCAGTAGCAGCAGCAGCAACATGCAGCATAGTCACTGCAGCAGCAGTAGCAGCAGCAGCAGCAGCAGTAGCAGCAGCAGCGGCGTAGACAGCAGCAGCAGCAGCAGTAGCAGCAGCAGCAGCAGCAGCAGCAGCAGCAGCAGCAGTAGCAGCAGCAGTAGTAGTAGTAGTAGCAGCAGTAGTAGTAGTAGTAGCAGTAGTAGTAGTAGTAGTAGTAGTAGTAGTAGTAGTATAAAGAATCTTTAGGGCATATGCTTTCGTTGCCCTTGCCTTCGAACAGCGGTGGTAAGCATGTAAGTTAACGCAAAGAAGGTGAGTGAGTTGAACTGCAAGGTAAACACAGATGAAAATAAATTCCACAAGGACGAAATATGAACGAGAGTGATATACCAGAGGGCATATTATAATCCAGGTGGTGTTTGTTTTTCATGTTCATTCAATCCTCGCCCCACACATCAACTTAAAAGAAATCTTTATATAAAAAAAAGGAAAAGAGAATATGAGAAATCAAACATTATTGCTTCGAAATTGACGCGTATGATTCGCACATCCGGATGTCTCCGCACTTTATTATCTTTTCATCGAAATAGAAAATTGGTGTGTCAGGAAAAATCAGTGGAGCCCGCCCTTGAGCTCTATCTAGCCAATGGATCTCAAGCCTCAGAAAGTAAAACATGACGGATCTCAACAATGAGGGCGACAATGATGTTTTCATGATAGCGTTTGATCTGTATTTTGTGATGTGAACTTTCTATTTTTGTCTTACTATTACTAATAAAACGTCAGACATAATTTATCCGTGTTATATTTGTTTATTTCACTCACTTTTAAATGAATTTATGCTTCACACTCCATAGCACGTTCGTTTCCTATACATATACAAGAATATCGTGATTTGTTTTTCTCCAAACGTCAAAGGACACAAGATTATTAACAAATTCGTTGCATTAAAGGGAAATACCAAACCTTAACAGTAAACTACTCTAAAAGAAAGCAGGAATATCAGAGAAGCACGCTAGTGAAAGTTTGAACGAAATCGGACAAAAATGAGAAAGTTATGAATTTTCTGAAGTTGCAATCACTACACGTATGTGCACTTTAAATTGGCTGAATCGGCAGTGTCACTTTAACCTAGTGCCAGACAACTTTCTCAATTGTTCCAATACACAAAAGAACTAAAATGTAAATTTGTTAGAATGTCTGACTCAAAAGGGTCTTTTCTTTTTTTCTTTTTCTTTTTCTTTTAGAAAACCTTTAATAAAATGATACCCACAATATGTTTTCATAAGTCCCTCAAAGGAGAAGGCGCTTTGGATAAAAACACTCCTGTGTAAATACGTCACAATACAGTGACCGAATTGCCAATTTGCAATTCGCATAGATTTAGTGATCTCATATACTCATAACTTTCTTATCATTGGCCCGATTTATTACAAACTTTCGCTATTCTGTTTCTCTTATTTTTCTGCATTCATAAATTACATGTCAAATGAAATTATTACAAGGATTGGACTCCCCTTACAGCAAGAAAGGGGGTCCTGAAATACCAAACTGTGCCTCTACAACTTGTCTAACATTACAGTAATCTTATTGCATTCTGTAAATAAAATACTAAATTCATCCATTATACATATTGAATCACAAATGTGTTTGGAATTATACCCATGATTCAACATGACTGTATTTGTTCTTGTTTTTGCGGCTTTTATCGATAAAAATCATCCCATGTTGAGATAATCGTTTAAAAAAAAAAATTGTTGGGGGAGTAGCATGGCTCCCATTAAAAGATTACTTCAACATTAAACATTCCTGGGGTTGCAAATATTTACAACCACCGGGCATGCGCAAATAAACGATCGCGAAAATGTTTTCCCGCGTTACTTTCGTTATTTATTTGTTCTTATTAGTCCATGGTTTGCACACACACCACTTGCTATCAAACATTGACGACAGCCAGATTGTAATCTCAAAGGTTCCATGTGATTTCCCTTGCCAGTTTTTTGGCGTTTGGTTACTGTTTTTATCCCCTTCTCTTTCATTAAAACAAAATTATTCAGAGAATGGGACAGTTACCAGATGATCCGATGAAAATAGTATTCATAGAGTTATTCATGTTTGATAGAAACAGGAAAATGATGTATCGCTGTTAAATCGGTAGTAATAAAACCGTGCTTATACAAGTTAAATAGCTGTGCATGCAGATCACCAGATCAACTGTTCGATTTTAGCAGTAGGAATGTTATAATGTAGAACTGATGAAATACCAATCCCTGCCCCCCCCCCCACACACACACAAATTGTAGATAGGAACTGAAAGAAAAGAGGCCAAAAAGGGGACCAAAAAATGGATGCGCTCCATACTGACTCAACCATGATACAGGCTCGAACTTATAGCCTACAAGCCTACGTTCTAAAACCTCGTTTTTTCCACTAAACATTCAAAATCATATTCGAACCAAAGATATCTCTTTGTTCGAACAAACAGGACCACACAAAGTTCTCACAAAATTTGTTTTATCTTTCCTCATCCCTCTTCCTCTCTCCATCTCTCGTCATCTCCCTATCTGATATACGTTATACCTATCTACAAACTGATCTCTCCCCTCCCCCCCTCTCTCTCTCTCTCTCTCTCTCTCTCGTCCCCTCTTGCTCATTTTCCCCCTTCTCTCTCTCTTCCTCCCTCCCTCCCCTCCTCTCTCTTTCTTGATCTCATCCCCCTTGCATTATACTGTTCCACATGTTTGGCATGGATGGAATACAATAACACATTCTGGAGGTAGAGATGATACAGCACCTGAAACACAAGTCAAGGAGCTTAGTGTCCTCGACGAAAGATGTATCTGTTGGGGAGAGAATGGAGAGGATGAAAGAGAACATTATTTTCCAAGTTCATCCTCATCCAACCTCTCTCACGATAACACAAAATCTCGCATGTGATATTGCGACTATTATATTCCTCCTCACGTATTCCTCCTCACGTGAAAAAAATTGAGTGAGAAAGTTTGATACATTATCAGGATTCAAAATTCGTTTCAAATTAAGACCAAAATAGGACCCAAAATCACAAAAATATCCAATAGGTAAGTCATCGAAGTAATTAAGATGAGTGTATTTTGTTTGTTTGATGGTTACTTGTTTGTTTGGAGGATTACTTTCCATCGAACCCCATTTCAGATCAATTCATCTAAATAAAGTTTGAGATAAATTGCAATAGTCATGCTGGAATATACATGGAGTTCTCTGTCTATAAAAGCAATAATATTTCAGACTTAATTTTGCTAGTGCTTTGAAGGTGGTTTGGTAGCTATATCAAATTGCTCCTACGTCAGTTCCTACGTCAGTAATGACGTAGGTAATTACAGCGTTTGGGGAAATGGTAACCAAAAGTTACTATTGCCACAAATGGAGATGGGAGTTTCTTACTACTCCATGTATTTAACTTTTCAAACGTCTAGTGTTCGTAACAGCTAAGCTTTCAAAAATAAGGTTTATCAGGAATATCTTAGCCATCGTTTTTTGACATGTTTTAAAATGAATGAAATTATTTTCATATGAATATCAGGAGCGTGAAGAAAAATAAATATACAACAACACATTCCACAACTAAAGTAACCATTCAAATTACAAATGATATTACATAAGGCCATTAAAAAACATTAACGTTTAGCGTCCCCGCCCGTTTCCTTTTTGGGGGCCTGCCCTTTTCTTTTTTTTTCAATTTTTTTTCTTCTTATTTACTTTTTTTTTTTTTAATCTTAATGAAAAGAGATAAAAAACATACTGCTAAAATGGTCTTTTTCTGAATTTAAAAAAAAAACAAAAACATAAATGCTGGCGGCCATCTTGAAAAATAGCCCGACTGGCTGCCCAGCCAGTCGGGGAAAATGTACGGAGCGGCCGTTTTGAAGAAAAAAAAGAAAAAAAGAGCCTCCTCCCAGGCGCGGATCCAGGATTTCTTAGGGGAAATTTGAAATTATGCGAGCCAAATATTGATACGTAACGGTGACCAGCAGTGGCGTAATGTGCAAAAATGTTTTTTTTTTGGGGGCAGACAACAAATCCGCATCACCCCACTCCTACATGCAGGCCCCGCTGAACGTTTTTCAAAGTGGTTGGGAGGAGTCTAAAGTATTTACGATCAGGTAGAGCGTGGCGTAAATTGGCGTGGGGTCTAGATCTAGGGGCAAAGCCCCGGGGTTCAAGGGGCGGAGCCCCCGGAAGCCCAGGGGGTTTAGGCATTTATTAGGGTCAGATAAGCATATTTCGATACCTGGTTCATGACACTGACAGGTCACTAATTGGCGTGGGGTCCAGGGGCGAAGCCCCCGGCAGCTCAGGGGTTTTAGGCATTTAATTACGGTCAGATGAACATATCTTGATACCTTATTTGTGCCATTGGCAGGACGCTAATTGGCGTGAGGTCCAGGGGGCGGAGCCCCCAGAAGCTCAGGGGTTTTAGGCATTTAATCACGGTCAGATGAGCATGTTTTGATACCTCATTATTACACTGACAGATCACTATTTTTCGTTCTTTCTCTCCTTCTTTCTATTTCTCCTTAATAAACTTTTTCACAAAAGTGGGGAGCTCGAGGCCCCTGAGCCCCACCGTTCCCGCGGGCCCTAACATGAAGGCCTATTAACTAATAAGCATATGTCTTGCCTGACTGTAAATTTAGGAATTTGTCATTTTCGAACAAAGTATATTAACGCATACAAAAGTATAATTTACTAGAAAGTGAGGATAAAAACCAGAATTTTTTGTCATTTCAGCAACATTTGTAAATCACCGGTATCGAATTAGAAATAAACCACGTTTAAATTTTATTTGGGGGCAGGTCCCAGCCCCCGCCAGTAGCCTCAGTGCCCCACCCCCGATCTACACCTTGTTGGCGGGAAAAATGACTGATCTCCCTACCTTTCTTCTTTCTCTTTTTTCTTCTTTCCCTTCCCTTCCTTCTCTGTCTTTTAGGTTTGCTTGGGGCAAGGGCCTTTCGGCCGATCCACACGTTGTTGGCGGGATTAATCGCAACTATTCTCCCCTTCTTTTCACCCCTTTATTTTCTTCTTCCTCTTTTTGTTCCCTTTTAGCTCTCCTCTTTCCCTTTCCCTTCCTTCTCTCTTTTTTTGGCGGGGGCGGGGGGAGGGGGGCAGGCAAGGGCCTTTTGGCTCCCCCCGATTCACAACTTGTTGGCGAGAAAATTGCAACTGATATCCCCCTTCTTTTCCTTTCTTCCTCTTGTTTTTTTTCCCTTTATCTCCTCTTTTCCTTTTTTCTTTCCTTTTCCTTCCTTCTCTCTTATTTTTTTTTATATGGGGGGGGGGGGAGGCAGCAGCCTGGGAGGCAAGGCCCTTTCGACCCCCCGATCTCCTTTTTTTTACCCTCTTTTCTTTTCTCCTTCCTCTTCTTTCTTTCCCTTTCTCTCCTCTTTCCCTTTCCCTTCTTTTCCTTCTCTCTCTCTCTCTTTTTTTGCTGGGGGGGGCCCCTGGCCCCCTGGATCCGCGCCTGCCTCCTCCTTCCTTTTTTTCAAAAAGGCAGGACGCTAAACATGTTTTTTTTAATGGCCTTATCATACACCTTTCCAAATGCAGAATATTGTTATTTTGTGACTACTTGTCGGTCGACCGTCCGTAAGCATCGCGATTATGATGTGCTGAAAATGGATACTATAATTATGAACAAATTCTGGTAAAAGTTTGGCAAATAGAATAGCGCCTCTCATACAAAATGGATTCTTTTTTAATTCTTTAAACGTTCTTTAATTCTTTACCTCAAAATTAGTCCGTAATAGAAAATTTTGTAATTAATAATTTGCATTTTAAAAAGTATGTGAATTATTCACTGTAAATGATCATACAGAACCTAAAGTTTGATGCCATTAAAGTCAACTAACAACTCCTTGGTCAAACATGTTGAGTTGGTTTTTTAGGGCTGGCGTTCGTTTGGATACAAAGCATGCCCTAAAGGCATATACATGTTGTATCAAACTTTCAGCATTTTATTTGCAACTGAAGAAAGCTAGAAGATCTAAAATCTCAATCTTTAGCACATGGGGAACACCTGTATTCGTGTAACGTGTGTGTTCTAGTTAAAGGAATTAATCGACTTGATCAAATAGGGGAATAGGGTAATGGTATACAAAGGGTATCTGATGACGATGATGACAGTACTGGAAAAGACAATACTGTATTTTTTTTGTTGAACAATATTATTGTTATGAAACTGCAAGACAAAACAAATAATAATAATTAACGAAAAAAGCATGTTATCATGTTCTCTCTCTCTCTCTCCTCTCCTCTCCCACCACCTTTCCACCACTTAATTCCCCCAACATTCTTTACATCTGTCCCTCTGGGCTCATCATCCCTCCTCCTTCTCCTCCTCCGTCCTCTCCCTCCCCCTCATCCTCGTCCTCACCTTCTCTATCGACATTGTCCCCGCCCATTTGGGAGGTTGGGGGGGGGGAATGGTGAATTTGATTATTATTATCCCTCTTGCATAATAATGGAGAAGAGAGACACCGCGACAATATATTATGATTGGACTAAGCATGAACTTCCAATATGAATGAAAACGCAAATGAGTAATGATGAATATAATAACATTTCCAAACTGCATGGAAACATAGCAATTGAAAGGAAAAGGAGACGATGTAGGCGGTATTCAAATCACTATTCTATACCTCCGATTATCTCCTTCTATCTCTATAATCTCTATTAATATCTCCTAGTTGGCTTTTTCTGGAGTTGTGATTCTTTCTTTTTATAATTCATTTTTTAATCAGTATTGGGTTGTAATGGTTCAACAATGAGACTCTGTTGTTTTGATATACTTAGGCCTCTGCCCATTATTCTTTTGTTTTGTTTCCCATATTACATTAAACGAGAAACGGACATTCCTTTCTCCTCTTTCCTTTTCCTCGGTTTTAAAACTAAAATGTGGCACTAAGTAAACTTATTTTTATTTTTCTTTAACCATGTTATACAATGATTTTGTCTC
Source organism: Mesocentrotus franciscanus (assembly GCA_037976565.1). Taxonomy (NCBI): domain Eukaryota; kingdom Metazoa; phylum Echinodermata; class Echinoidea; order Camarodonta; family Strongylocentrotidae; genus Mesocentrotus; species Mesocentrotus franciscanus. The sequence continues at coordinate 12,861,249 of CP137674.1, read as the reverse complement.
CAGTAGAGCTATACGGTGTATTAATTTGTACATGATATTGATAATGAAATTGAAGGTTTTTTCTTTTCTTTTTGTAATGTATGTTTCTCTCGCTTTGTTTCATTCTATGTTACACTGTACAACTCTTTTTTTCTTTACCTCCTCCTTTACTCCTCAATTTCTCTCTTAAATTAACAGTGTTGTATAGATGGGAAATTTGGTTTTGTATTAATTTTAAGATAACACAAGGATTTAATTTTTATATTATATTTTTTGTAAAAACTACTTTATGTTTCCAACCACTGGAACTGGGACAGAAGGCTTTTTCGCCACAGTTATTAGGTTAACTGTTTTTTTTTGTCCCTGGCATTCCAGTGGTGGTATTATCGGTTATCTATACTTGTCCAATTGTCTTTTTTCTGATTTCTTATGTATTTTCTTCATTGCCATGTCAAATCATAATCACAATAATAATAATAATGATTATAATAATGATGGTGATAATAATAATAACAACAACAACAACAATAATAATAATAATAATAATAATAATGATAATAATAATAATAATAATAATAATAATAATAATAATGATAATAATAATAGCAATAATAAATATGATAATAATCCGTCTACTTCTCATCTCAATATCCCCGATTTTTTTCTTTCTCACCATTGTTTTTTTTAATCCTTTTTCTTTCTTGCGCTCTTCTATCTCTTTTTCCTCCGTTTATTATCCCATCACATTGCTTGAGATCCAGAAACCTATATCATGGGCTATAGGCTATCATGACATGAATTGGTCAATACTTTATCCCCAATTAACACTCTCTCTTTCTCAATACACCACATTATTTTACAATGCTCATCCTTTAATCTTTCTCCTCTCCTCGTTCTTTTCCATTCTCCCATGATCTCTCTTTCATCCGTTTATTTTCTCATCACACTGATTGTGATCCAGAAACCCATTTCCATCTAGGTTATCAGCTGACCCTGTTTGTAATCTGGGTTAACGACATAAACAGTTTCTATTTCAAATATCTCAATGGGGGTTTGGAAAGGTCGTTTTGTTTTTCTCTCTTCAAGCAGTGGCCACAACGGATTCGTGCGCCCCAGCCCCCCAAAAAACCAATTGGCGTATCTTACGTAGGTGTCTCCAAGAACTCCCAAATGCATTCAACTCCACATCACACATACTCTATAACTCAACCATAATGTTTATTAAAAAAAAAAAAAAAAAAAAAAGAAATGGAAATTTTACTTCGATTCTTGCATTTTTCTTTTTTTTTTAATATATTTTATACAAGGATCAAACTAAATTTTATATTTTCGTTATTTTGTTTAAAGGTACTATGTCCCATTTGCAGGCCAAAAAAATGAAAAGGTTAAATTCCAACTGCATTTTAAAGACAATACTAATTTAGAACTTCCCTAAAAAAAAGTGGGCTTGAAAATGTCTTTAAGTGGGAAAATAACGACTATTAGTTGTCGAATCGACTTAGGAGCTATAGAGCCAGTAAGTAATAGTCTGATTTTCAGACCATTGTACCGAATGGTCGTACGTTTTATGCTGCGCAAAGATTCAATCAGTTTAATTTTGGCCATTACAAGAAGTGGGTTATTGATGTAGACAAATGCTCATGTACCCTTTACAGCTCATTTTATGTATGTTATTACCAAAGATGAAAAAGCCAGTCAGTCACTCAATAGTGTCTGACAGTGAAGTCTAGCAAGTAAACGTGTTTCCTTGCATAATTTGAATATTAGGACACTGCTAACGTTCAAATTTCACAGATAGGACATACATGAAATATTCATAATTCCTGCAAAGTTCTACAGAATTTGATGTTGGCTGCAAAAGGGACATAGTATCTTTAAATCAAAACTTCGGCATAATATATTTTTTTTATGTGCACAAAAAAAATATTTTCTCAAAATTTCGACAATTTCAGATTCAGTGATCTCAACGATAAAAATCTTCTTTTTTCTTAACCTACTTTTTCATTACGAATTTTTAGTATTCTATTTAGTTTGTTGACAAATTTGTATTTCTGATGATTTGGTCTCATGAATATTTTGTGATAATCGGAAGCTTTCAGTGCCCAACATATAGGCCTATTGCAAATAAAGTAAATGTTAATATAACATTTGAATCTGCAGTGTATGGGATACATCTAAAGTCTCTCTTAGATATTTGTAATAAGGTAGTGTGATGCATTATGGTTGAAGAAAATAATGATACCATGCTGTGAGCTGAGACGAACTTCTCACCTCATATCACGTTTGTTACTCAGATTCAGGGTGGCCTAGATTTGCGATTGACTTTATACTTTGACTGATTTGTATTACTTTTGGATCTTAATGTTCTTTTCGTTTCTTTCTTTCCTTCATTTTGGCAGTATTGATTACCAAACAAAAATAAATTCATCATATTTCCTCATTCTAGTTTCTATTAAAGGGGACGTCCACCTTGACATTAAGTTGGTTTATATACTTACAAGCAGGAAAATGAGAGAAACAGGTCAATAAAATTTGAGCAAATTTCGATTAAAATTAAGAAAGTTGCGAATCTTTACAAATTGGCAACTCTGTAACGTATTTTTGCGAGGCCCCCTCCCATTTACAATGTACTGAAGAAGAAAAAAATCTGAAAATTTTATTTTTCCTCAAGAAAATTTTCGATCATACATGCACCTTAAATATAATTATTGAATATTTTGTCTGTATAGACAACAATCTATTCCGTCATCGATAACGAAGTAAATAAAAGTTTATGATTTTTGTGTGTGTACAGAGCAAATTGGAGAGGACCTCGCAAGATAGTTTACGTCACAGTGTTGCCAAATTGTGTTTGATTGATCGCAACTTCCAAATTTCATAACTTTATCAATTTTCATCGGAATTTGCTCAAACTTTCACTGCCCTGTTCCTCTATTTTTTCTGCTTCTAGTAACACCAACTTAATATCAGGGTGGACTTCCCCTGTAAGCGAGAGCTTCACAATATTATTAATCAATGCCTGTGAAATTTGCGTCGTCGAATCTAGTGAAAGTCGTGTCACCTCCAATATTGCACATAATTATCATCAACATGGAATATGCATGCATGTACCAAAGATTCATTAACTTCCAATTAATCACTGGCTTATGATAAAATTTCTTTCTTTTTTTCTTCATTTGTTATCTTTATTTTTGTGATAAAATAATCACAATAATATATAGCGGTGTAGAAGGTAATATACATTCTACAACAATACAAAGAAGAATCCCAAGATATAGATTTTTGTGTTGTTAATATCAAAATCGGGGGGGGGGGGCGGCAAACAAAGGAAAAATAGGATTATTATTCATCAACAAACTGGGGAACCCTATATAGGCCTACTATGCTAAAGGGTATAGTTAAGGTCCTTGTGGCTCTCAGCAGTGAGGCTGTAAAATGGTACTAATTCATTCATATCTCTATCTTTATAGCTATACTTATAGCCCATGAAAATGATATAATAATGATCAGAAACATGAAATAATATTGCCAAAGAAAAAAGATTATATTTAAATTGGACTATTCATCCAACAGGCCAGTCTGAAAAATCGCAAAGGTGTCGCGGCTTCTAATTCGTATTTCCTTTTTTTAATCCAAAAAGTCTATTAGTCAAATCCTAATAATAAGATTCAAATATTCTAGTTGATTTAACAAGATCAGAAAGACTTTCGATGAATCAATCTAATGCAATAGCCAATTTCAATAGCCTTTTCAATCATGCACTCACTGAAATGCGCAAAGATTACCATGACGCATCGATCCGATCACGATTTCTTGGGATACTCATGAAGTTGATTTGTCGAAAGTCTGTTCGAACGTCTTATTTACATAAAAGCAGGGCTTAAAAGCATTAACTTGCTAATTTAAATAAATGTCTCCATATCACTATATTTCTTGAAGTTTAATTTTCATTTTGATTTTGAAAACGATTTTTGAACTTAGCTAGGCTACTTTTTCTATAGATTTTAAGTAAATGTAATATCATAAGTTGAAGTAAATTAGGTATAAAGAAAATTAGAAATAAAATTATCAAATCGTTTGTCATTCATATTCCTCTTCTTGCAGCCGACTTTATTCCTATTAAATTCAATCGCCAAATTTATAAGCTCATCAAGATCAGTGTGTCTATGCAGGGAGGTCCCTGGTCTATGACAGTCTATCCCACTTTATCTTCACCTCTTCTATTTAGGAAGTAATCACATACACAAGGAAATCGACTTCTTTTATCATAGTAACATGAAAACATTAGCAGATGAAATAGAAAACATATTGATGAGCGGGACTTTTATGAACGCCAGGTGAAATAAAAATCGACCGCAGCTCATTCTCCGACAAATTTCGCTTCGCTCTAACCACATTCTGTGGACGAACAAACACTTTGCAAGGACGTGAAAAACAAGAGCATTTTGAAAGAACTTTAAAGTCCCACTTAACCATTTTTCGAGGGTTGTTAACTCTTCGAAGTTAGATAGTAAGCGAAGCAAATGACGATTAATTGGGGTTCGAGTGGTGCATTAAACCATGGACCCTAGGTCCATGATTAAACAGAAAGAAAGGCTCGCGAAAATACAACAATACGACAGTACCACCAGCAAAACATCAACACCAGCAAACGCACGGGGTGGCCCCCATCATGTCGAACATAGCCCACCCAGCGAGTCTGTGGAGAAACGCTGTGTGTGGTCCGCTGAAAGCCGCTGAATTCGACGTGGGTGTTCGATGGCGCTTCGCGGTCGTCCAGCTATTGGGGAGAAGTTTGTTTGGTTATGGACCTACTACTAGTAGGTCCATGGTAGTAGGTCCATGGTAGTAGGTCCATGGTTTGGGGGGTTTGGTGGCGTACAAGTGAATTTCTCTCTGGGTGCTGATGTTGTCTCCCTCTACGGTGATAATTATGCAACTTGTTTATTCTGGAAAAACCACAACCAACTATTGGGCGAAGCTAAGTTCAAGTTCAATTTCATTGATTTCCACGAATATATATAATATAATATATATATATATATATATATATATATATATATATATACAAACATAACATAATTCAATGCAATAAAACTAAAACAATACAAATGATAATAGTGAAGCATACAATTAAGTCAATTACAAAATGAAGTATAGGTTTAAACGTTTCATCATTCATTGTATAAAGTATAGTGGAGGGGCATACGGTAAAGCATTGCTTGAATAAATAATTTACAGAAACAAACAAAAAGAATAGTAGAAAGGAGGTAGAATAAATTGAAGGAAAGGGGGAATGAACCAATGGGAAGGGAGGAATGGCAAGGGGAAAGTGGAGAACATTACAAGACAAACAAAACATTGTCACAAGAACGGGAAGGCCTACTAGACAAGACAAGAAAGGATGGTATTTCAATGGTACGTCGCGGCAGTGATGCAGTAAAATATACATAAACTATTTTGTAATTATGAGTGTAGGCCGATACAAATTTTAAGCGTGTCGCTTGCTTTACCGTTCAAAAGTTCCACTACTTGATTACGTTTCTCTCTTTTGTTTAAATTTGTTTTCTACTGTTTTTGGTAACTCTTGCGATTAGTACATTGACCCTCGTTTTACTGATGCTGAGTTGATATTTTGCGCTAAAGACAAATAAACATATAAAACAAAAGCATTTGTACTTTATCATCAAAATGAATCGATCGAATTATTTTTTCGGGGGTATAGTGTTCATGTTCATGCCTGAAAAAGAAACAGTTAGGCCTAAGCATGATTATAATAACCCAACCAAGATCACTGCACTAAAATATGTTAATACCCCCATTCTCTCCAATAGAAAAAAATCTTTATTACGCTACTGGATGTTGTGTGGAAGAGGGATATTACGCTGATACCCGTCTGAATATCGCAAAGCAAAGAACGTCAAAGGGTTTCTCCAGTATTCCGCTCCACACGTTTCAAAATTCAGCGGGATAGCACTTTGATTATGAAATGAGAATATTAAAGGTAATACAAAGTTTTGGGAAATTTTGAAAATTGGCTGGATAGTAATTCTTTACAATTTTTATATATTTGGTTGCCCCTGTGGATGTATAATAAGCACTAGAAAATTTAGCCCCTATAACACTTCTGCCCTCGAGAAAAATTGATTATCAAAATTTACCGGTGCTCCCGAGTCCCGGTAAATTTTGATAAATTTCACATAGCGCCTACGGCCATAAAATGGTAGCTGCGACCATGACAATCTCAGAATATGCAGTTGAGATATAAAATTTCCAAACTGGAATAGCTAATCGGTCGATTTTAGTCAAGGAACATTGTTTTATAGCTAAATTAATATCTTGACCTTGAGAGGGAGCTATACAACATAAAGAGTTTATTATTTACAATTTCATCACTTTAGACTCGATTTCAACCGCGACAACGTTCACTGAATATTGTAGGATCGCATATGCTTCCAATATGTTCATTTGAACCAAATTCATGACCCCATACCAAAACTTTGTATTACCTTTAACTTACTTTTCCCCATCAAAAAACATTTATCAAAAGAAAAGGAGGGTGCTTGACTCATACTGTGGTATGAAAGATAGTATTCTCTGATGCATTATAGTATTTGATTCCAATGAACTCTTTAGGTACTATTTTGAATTCAAATTTTCCTCTGACATTTTTTACATGGAACCCAGATATTATATCATTTATATATAATATTCTTCGAGAACCTGCCTCCACGTCTGGCCCCCAAATTAGATAAACGTCCCTTTTAATTCAAGTCTGCAAAGTTTTCAACCAAAGTATTCCTCCCTCATTCTCTCACCCAATCAGATTGACGCCCCTCCTAAATCAAGTCTGCAAAATCAATTTCAATCAAAATGGCCTTATCATCTTGATACAATGACGTCTCTCAAAAAGAATATTTCATTTCTTCATTTTTCCTTCTCCTCACACAAGCACCGTCTCTTTTCCGAATGGCCAGACCTCCAAAGTAGAATAGTGTGACTGTTTAGATCTTCCCGCTCCGTTATGAATGCTTTATGGAATATGCCATAAACAAAACAATATACAGATGATTATATAGAGGGCAGTAACTCAAAGGTTTGAGGAAGACAGTAATAGCTATATAATCGCAAGGCGGTGGGGGACGCGTAGGCGACGAGGGGGCACATGGGTGATTTCCCCATTTCAATCTACGAAAGTTTTGGACTTTGATGTTTTGATTATAATGTAGTACTTGAAAATTATACGATATACCTAACATTGGCCATATATCTAATACTTTATAAGGAGGACTTTGTGCAAGGAAGCATAGCGACCCATTATTCTTCGAAATGATATAAGTTTCCATGACTGAATGGGCTTCTGTTGCATTTCATGTTTACATGCAATTCATAATGATTATTGGTGTAAATTGATTGTCACACAGGGCCTATCGTTATTCTATTATATTTTCTCCTGAAAATCTCTCCCCCTCCCCCTCCCCCTCCCTCTCGCCTTGTCCACCGTGAGATCGCCGCCCTTGGGAAGAATATGGAAGAATAAGTTTCTCGTTGCATATCAAAACGTTTGGAGCTAAATGGACCCTATTGGAATTGAAGAAAATGCTCTGTGCACACAAAAGATTACATAATTATCCCGATCTCTGTGCAGCCGTGATCGTTCCACCACAATGTGCATTGTATCATTGAAAGTAATGCAAAGTTTTGGGAAATTTTGAAAATTGGATGGAAAGTAACTCATTAAAGGGCAAGTCCACTCCAAAAATAACTTACTTTCAATAGAAGCAGAAAAATCAGACAAACCAATCAAAAAAGTTTGAGCAAAATCGGATAACTAATAAGAAAGTTTGTGAATTTTTAATGACATGAAAAACTTTGAAAATCACTACACAAATTGGCAACTCACTCATGAGTCTGTAACGTCATGTCCTCACTATCCACTAATTATTTTCTTTATATTGATAAATTTCCCATTTTCCCCCTAAGAATCTTATTTCTTCACACCAGCATCCAAGTTAGATTGATAGTAATATGTTTTTGTGTGGATGCACTAATATAGAGTAATTTTTGTCCAGTTAAATCATGAAAAATGTGAATTTTGATAAACTATTTATATCAAAATCAATAATTATGAATATACAATATTCAGAAAATAGTATCAATTATTCAAAGTTCATGAACAATAATTTTGTGAAATGTCATGCACGCAATATGATACAAATCATATAACCTGGGCAAAGGCATGGGCGAATTCAAGTTTTGGGGGATAAAAAGGGAAATTAATGGGATTAAACTATATTGATATTTGATAAATAGTGAGGACATGACGTCACAAACTGATAACCAATGTAATTTCCATTGTTCCATAGCTTTACATACTTTTTCAAAAATTCATAACTTTCTTATTAGTTATCCGATTTTCTCAAACTTTTTTTGATCGGTTTGTCTGATTTTTCTGCTTCCATTGAAAGTAAGTCATTTTTGGAGTGGACTTGTACTTTAACATTTTGCTATATTTGGATGCCCCTATAAGCACTAGAAAATTTAGCCCCTAAAACACTTTCGAGACTGCTTTCGAGAAATTGAATAATCCAAATTTACCGGTGCTCCCGGTAAATTTCAAATATTTCAAATAGCGCCTAAGGCCATTCCATGGTAGCTGCCAGGCGCGGATCCAGGATTTCTTAGGGGGCAAATTTGAAATTATGCGAGCCAAATATTGGTACGTAATGGTGACCAGCAGTGGCGTAATGAGCAAAAACGTTTGGGGGTTTTGGTCGGGCAGACAAAAAAATCCGCATCACCCCACTTTTACATGCAGGCACCTATGAACGTTTTTTAAAGTGTGTGGGGGGAGGCTAAAGTATTTACGATCATGGTAGAGCGTAGCGTAAATTGGCAAGGCGAAGCCCCGGCGGGGGTCAAGGGCAGAGCCCAGGAAGCTCAGGGGGTATGGGCATTTAATACGGTTTTGATACCTTATTCATGGCACTGGCAGGTCAATAATTGGCGTGGGATCCAGGGGGCTGAGCCCCCTGAAACTCAGGGATTTGAGGCTTTTTATAACGGTCAGATAAGCATTCAGGTGCCCGCCTTAGGCCCCCTGGTGAGGTCGAGGGGGCGGATCCCCTGGAAGCTCAGTGGTTTTAGGCATTTAATTACGGTCAGATGAGCATATTTTGATACCTTATTTGTGACACTGGCAGGTCACTAACTGGCGTGGGGTCCAGGTGGCGGAGCCCCCGGAAGCTCAGGGGTTTTAGGCATTAAATTACTGTCAGATGAGCATCTAGGGGCCCGCCTAAGGGCCCTAGGAGGGGTCCAGGGGGGCAAAGCCCCCGGAAGCTCAGTGGTTTTAGGCATTTAATTACGGTCAGATGAGCATATTTTGATAACTTATTTGTGACACCGGCAGGTCACTAATTGGCGGGGGTCCAGGGGGCGGAGCCCCCGGAAGCTCAGGGGTTTTAGGCATTTTGTAACGGTCAGATATAAGCATTCAAGGGCCGGCCTTAGGGCCCCTCAAGGTGTCGAGGGGGCGGCGCCCCCGAGAGCTCAGGGGTTTAGTCAATTCATTACAGTAAGATAAACATCCAGGGGCCCGCCTTAGGGCCCCTGGTGGGGCTTCTAGTGGGCAGAGCCCCCCGAAGCTCAGGGGTTTTAGGCGTTTAATTACGGTCAGATGAGCATATTTTTTATACCTTATTTGTGACACTGGCAGGTCACTAACTGGCGTGGGGTCCAGGTGGCGGAGCCCCCGGAAGCTCAGGGGTTTTAGGCATTAAATTACAGTCAGATGAGCATATTTTGATACCTTATTGTGACACTGGCAGGACACTAATTGGCTTGGGGTCCAGGAGGCGGAGCCCCCAGAAGCTCAGGGGTTTTAGGCATTTTATAACGGTCAGATAAGCATTCAAGGGCCCGCTTACGGCCCCTGGTGGGTCGAGGGGGTGGAGCCCCCGGAAGCTCAGGGATTTTAGGCATTTAATTACGGTCAGATAAACATATTTTTATACCTTATTTGTGACACTAACAGGACACTCATTGGCGTGAGGTCGAGGGGGCGGAGCCCCCAGAAGCTTAGGGGTTTTAGGCATTAAATTACCGGCAGATTAGCACCCAGGGGTCCACCTTAGGGCCCTAGGTGGGGTCCAGGGGGCAGAACCACCGGAAGCTCAGGGGTTTTAGGAATTTAATTACGGTCAGATGAACATATTTTTATACCTTATTTGTGACACTGGCAGGACACTAACTGGCGTGGGGTCCACAGGGTGAAGCCCCCAGAAGCTCAGGGGTTTCAGGCATTAAATAACCGTCAGAAGATGTGCATCCAGGGGCCCGCCTTAGGGCCCTAGGTGGAATCCAGGGGGCAGAGCCCCGGGAAGCTCAGGGTTTTTAGGCATTTAATCACGGTCAAATGAGCATATTTTGATACCTCATTATTTTGTGACACTGGCAGGTCACTATTCTTTCTTTCTTTCTCTCGATCTTTCTTTCTATTTCTCTTCGAGGCCCCCGAGCCCCGCCGTTTCGCGGGCCCTGAAATGTAGGCCTCTAAATAAGCATATTTCTTGCATGACTGTTTATTTAGGAATTTATCATTTTCCCAAAACCGCATTAAAAAAAGTATAATTTACTAAAAAGTGTGGAAAAATCTCGGAAAATTATGTCATTTCAGCAATATTTGTAAATCACCGGTATCGAATTAGAAATAAACCACGTTTGAATTATATGGGGGGGGGAGCGTAATTTTTTTTCCCACCCGAGTTCCGGACCCCAGTATGAACTCATTTGCATACAGCCAATCAGAGCTCATCTAACAAGCTTTACGCATGCTAAAGATTTTACGGATGCGAAACGGTGCTAAGCTCTTTACACACAGACGACAGCGCCTTGTCAATGTCAGCATGGTGTACGTGCCCCGGTGGGGTCACTCATTTAGGGACCGCATGACCGTTACCAAAATCGCGGAAAAGGGGGTCAATTTCAAGCAATGTCCGCGGAAAAAATATTCCTCGAAATATAGAAAATAGGGGTGCACAGGTGTCCTCGAAATTGATAAATAGGGGTCAGGAAAAGGGAAAAGAGAAAACCGGGAAGACAAATTCTCGGAGCCGAGTCTTGTCCTTGAAATATGGTAAAATATGGGTAAATTTGCGAAAGTATCCTTACAATCTTATAAATAGGGGTATTCCAAAATACGATTTTGTCCTTGTTTTGACGTTAAAAAAGGGGTTAAATTTCACAAAATGTCCTTGAAATTGACTGCAAAAGGGGGTCATTTGCATTTGTGGTAACGGTCGTACGTGTCACCCTCTGCGGGGGCAAATGGCAACAAGATGCACAAAAAGAAGTAATTGCTTGGTACAGGCAAAATATGATTACAAATGTCAAAGCGTAATGTATCTAGGCCTTCTAGTATAATAAATTTTAGTCCATAACATATAATGAAGTGGACAGATATACAATAATGTCGAGATAAAGCTGAACAAACCCAGATACACTTATCTTCCTGGTGCTCAGCTTACTGAAGAAAAAAATTCACGTTAAATATTCACTTCTGCGTGTCCCTTTTGGGAGATGCAGGCGGGAATATTTGACGCAGATTTTCCAGCCGATTTTCACGTCTGCGTGTCCCTTTTGGCAGGGCCATTGAGTAAAGAAAAATGAAAAAATTACCAAACAAAGGTATACGTCAATTTTTTTGATTTTCACGTCTTGGACGTAAAAAACGAAAAATTTGTTGCATACCTATACGTCAAATTTTTACGTTTGCGTGTCCCTTAGGAGCCACCATATTCCTGACATGATTTCACATTATACAATCTTCTAATTTGTCTGATATATATATATATATATATATATATATATATATATATTGCATTTTATGTTTTCTCTTTCTTTCGACATTCTTTATTTTTGTTGAAACATCTCTTTATTCATATCTTCATATTTTTCATTATAAATGAGGTTATGGTTTGTTTTGATCAATCTTGATTGAGTAGGTGGTCTTTCTTTCTTTTCATTTTACATCTTTTCTTTATTCATCATTGTATTTTGTTTCCATCATGTCCATGTCTTGTGCTTAGAAGAGAAGTTTCAAATTGTGCACCTTCTCTGGGGACAGTTACCTGTGTAATGACAGATATCTGCTAACATGCTAACATTCCTACAAGTAAACTTTGCATAAAATAAAATTATTCAAACAGAAGTATATTAAGTGACAAATTAACATCAAATGAAAAGCAATGCACAAATGTCTATATGTATGCCTAATCACGAAAATTGAATGCTCGAATACAGGCACCGTCTGTCCGGCGCGAATTTGAATGCTCTTTGCACGCTTTTCTAAATTGAATGCTCGTTTTGCACGTCTCCGTGACAAGAGTATTATGAAATCGCATGCTACTAAATCAAATTGGATGACGCAATTAATGTTGATCTACATAGTCATTCAATTTCGCACGAACTTGAATGAACGTAACGTTAATTCGGATGCTAAGTTTACGAAGTTGGGCGGAAAACCTATATTTACAATTTCATCACTTTAGACTCGATTTCAACCGCGACAACGATCATTGAATATTGTAAAATCGCATATGCTTCCAATATGTTCATTTGAACCAAATTCATGACCCCATACCAAAACTTTGACAGCTGACAGAGACTATAGGCGACACATTTTTCAAACTGAATCATCTCACCAGGGAGGTGTAACTCCCACCTCCCTGATCTCACCAAAAACTTTCGCTCGGCAAAGATGTGATGGTCTTACATCTTGGAGACGCGGGGGGTAACATTGATCATTCAAAACGAGCGATGGCTTAGTTGGTAGAGCAGTGGTCTCGTAATCCGGTGACCCGGGTTCGAAACCAAGTCGATGCGCTACCACGGTGCCCTTTGGTAAGGCATTAATCCTCATTACCAGATCCCTCGGAGAGGTCCTAAAGCCGTCGGTCCTCTGGTTGTTTACTAACAAGCATTTATGCTTTCTTAGCAGTCAGGTAAAATAACCACCACCACTCACACTCAATATGGTTGGAAAGATAAAATAGAAAAAAAAAACTTTCTCATACTAAAAATTAGAAGAGGGCGGTATGCAAAATTGTGACATGGTAATATAGCTATGTCGACCCGTTGATTTTACACAGAAAACGAGCTGAAAATAACAGTAACTTATTGACTACTACTAAAGCACAACAGTAAATCATAATGAAATTGTAACTTTTTTGCTCAGTACCCGAAAGAACATAGTCTTTGTCGTATCATACTACTCAATCTCGGGCAAAATATGTGGTATATTTTTTTGCTAATAAAACAAGCACTGTTCAGTGACCCAAACGTTTTGATATGATAGATCATGTGACGGGACTGCACTCAGTAGGCAAACATACAAATAATTGCATTCAATTTTTGTTGAAATAAATAAACAAAAAACAAATAACGTATAAAAATAAAAGATCGGCCTTAATTGTCGGGCCTTTCGAAAGAATGAATTGGTGCACACTTGAGTTGGTGGGTAGAAAAAAGGAAAACATAAATAAAGAAAGAAGGAAAGAAAAAAAGAAAAAGAAAGAAAGAAAGAAAGAAAGGAAGAATAACGTTTAAAAAAAAGAGAAGGAAAAAAAACGAAAAAACAGTCAAATGAATGGCGCTGGCTAGCTGCGAATTGGCGCAGAGGGCGTTTATAATTTTATTTGTATTATATATTAGACTTTTGACTTTGAACGCTGATGATCAGATAGAACAGACGGGAATTTTCGTAAATAATTAAGGAAAGATGTTACAAGCACAAGGTAACCCATTTTCTGTTTAAATCATCTATATGGCATCTAAGACTTTCATGCGGTACATGATGATCGTATTTTAGGACAATGAGAATACTTGTTTGATGGTAACATTAATCAAAGCATTTACACCGCTCCATATATTGGACTTTGTGTAAGTTAAGCTAAGCCCCTCTAAAGACTAAAGAGTAAAGTGTTGGGAGCCCCCAAATTTTATGGCAAAAGTTCACTTGAATTGTATCATATTGTGAAAGAGGATTTAATTTCATTTAAGCGCCCTTATTTCTTCAAGGATTTTCAAAACCAATGTGTTTGAAGTCGAATATTGATGACAGAATACAAAATTTACTTAGGTTTTTGGCGCTAGTGTAGACCTAGATTAGAAATAGTCTAGTACAAAATAGTAGAATAGATCTAGATCTAGTTCCGTATCCATTTTTTGACCCGTAACTCCGGCGTGGAGATACCCTACTAAAACATACAAAAAAATCAACTAAATCTTCATCAATTGTTCAAATAATGGTCATGATTTAAAAGTCGTTATGTTTCTTACCCCTTTCGTGTCAATTTTCTTATCTTTTTTGGAGTATTTTTCCTAAAAACGAAGACTTATAATTTTTCTTACGGGACCGCTGGATTCACGGCAAACTGCTGTACAATGCAATTGCATACCGTATCGCGGTACGCGTATACGTACAGTACTGGGTATGCAATTGTATTGTGGAGCAGTCTGTCGTGAAAAACGGTGAATCCCGTGAGAAAGTGTGTATTATAAGTCTTCGTTTTTAGGAAAAATACTCCAAAAAAGATAAGAAAATTGACACGAAAGGGGTAAGACATAACGACTTTTAAATCATGACCAATTTTTGAACAATTGATGAAGATTTAGTTGATTTTTTGGTATGTTTTAGTAGGGTATCTCCACGCCGGAGTTACGGGTCAAAAAATGGATACGGAACTACACTAGCGCCAGGTTTTCTGCGTAGATTTCTAGATCTACAACTAGTAGTAGGGGCGGGCCTAGATCTAGATCTAGTACTAGTAATGCGTACGCGCCCAGTACGCGGTCAATATCCAGTATTTGGTCAGACAGCCGTTTTAACAGCTGTATTCCTTTAACAAACTCAAAGATAATTTATGAGCCATGAAACTTGCACAAATCAGGCAGCTGAACAACTTTTCATTACTCTCAAAATTAAATCAGGTATAGGGCCCAGGAAAGATCTCAAAATTAACTCGAAATTGGTCAGTTTTTTCAACATGGAGCTGAGTTCAATTTCGACGAAGAAAATCGGGGGAAAAAAAGACCCTTAAACGCATCATACAGTCAATCTGGTAAGTGGAACCAATGTATATTAGCCTAGGCCTAATTTTCAAAAATAAATGCACGGATATGAATCCGCTAAGCCTAAAGTGACATTTTAGTCCAAAATCTTGGCTGAAATTTGGTGGTCAGATCCGTTCCACCGAGTTTGCACAGGAGCGCCTATGGTTGGCTTCTGTCTCTAAAGAGAGGAGTCGACCCTACCCAGATCAGAGGCTAACGAACGAAAGAGACAGAAATTTTTGGTCTAAACTAGACCTAGATCTACAAATAGTACAAGTAGGTCTACTGTTAAAGTAGTGAAGTACAAAGTTGAGTATGGACGTGTGACCATAGTTCGCGCGTGACCTAAGTTCGTTTTCTCAAAAACCGACGAACATTGCACACTGGCTTCGGAGTTAGCTAGTGAACTCTTCTTTTTCTCAAACAAAGCACAGTGAAATGACTCAAGAATTTAACAAAAAAAATTGGAGATATTGATTACAGAGTGATAGCAATTTGCTTGCCTTCCGCGTGTTCCTGATGATAATTAGAACTTCAGCCCTAAGGTGTGATTTACAGTACAAAAATGCTCCTACCCGGTACTTTTTTTATTGCTCTGCTTTTCATGTGTGACTTTGGTATGTACTGCGTGTGTGATATATGACACTGCCTTAATCCTATCTGTATCTGAAATCTGATAGTCATCCATGAAGTCATGATGCCAGTCTTTACTACCATATTGCACCTTTATTTAGGTCTCTTGAATCCCAGCAAGGAGAATTCTCGCATCGCCTGCAAGAGATGCGGCTACACTGGTCACCTGACCTTCCAGTGTCGTAACTTTGTGAGGGTTGACCCCGAGCGTGATGTGACCCTTGACATCAGTAGCACCAGCAGTGAGGACAGTGATGAAGATGTGTCCATGATGCCTGCCCTACCACCAAAACCAAAAGGTATTTGATACCCTCAACCAAAAAAGTACCTTGATATTTAGTTGGTTTGAATAGAAGCAGAATAATGAGATAAACTGATCGGTGATAGTCTGAGCAAAATGCAAAAAAAAAAGACAAAGAATGTTATGAATTTTTGAAGTGTGATCAGTCATACACAAATTGGCATTGCTGTGACCACGGCTGAGTCACAATGTTTAACCGACAGATAAATAACCGTTAAAAGCAAAACCCTTTGGACGCAGTCCCCGAAAATTCTGAGAAGCAAAAAAGAAAAGAAAAGAAATAGAAAATATTAATAAACAAGGTAATAAGCTCCCTCCCCTTTTTTTTTGGGGGCATGTACCATGGTGCCCCCGGCTCCCACTAGATCTGCCCCTGACAATACTGAGCATGAGAGATGAATGAACAGAGAAAGAGCTCTGAGAAAAAAGTTTTATACATGTACATGTACAAGAGGAATTAAAATGTGAAATTTAACCAACATTGATTAGGGTCTGTACAGTAAGTGGAAGTATATAGTAAATGAAGGGAAAGAAAGTAAGAAACCAGAATCCCCCCTCCCATTTTTATGATGGGTACATGCCCTCAGGAGCAGTTATATGAGAATAATGTTAGGGGGAGATAGGGGGATCTTGCACTCAGTTACTGTGTGTGCTTTGCAAAACAAATCAAAATTGGAGGCATGAAGAATTTTTTTGGGGGGAGTAGGGGACTTGTGCCCCCAACCTGCTCTAGAACCGCTACCGATGCCCCCCCCCCCTCCCATGTGCTCATTTTCCTCTGTATAGCTACGCCACTGACTTAGGTCATTTATCTTGGTTTTGCTTGGTTCTTTCGAGGCTGTTTTGCGTTGATTACATAGTGCGCAAGCGCAGCATACAGACAGTAAGCTATTTTGAATAAACCTGAGTGTAACTAAGCTTTGCAAGATGAAAGCAAACTTTCCGTTCAACCAAGCAACAGTTTTATTGTTCTGGGGTAAATGCAAATTAGCTTATTGTATGCGTGTGCTTGGTCAAACAGTGTTCTATTGATTTTCATCCCTCGGACGGTTTAAAGGAGATCTACAATGGAAAGACAAATTAAACTTCAGTCTAAATTACTTTTGTCAAAATTGAGTTTAGACCAGGCGGCGGGTTTCACTTATTTAGTATAATACAGGCCATAAAGTTGCTATTGTCACAGGTGCATTACATAGTCCATTACCTGGGTTCTTCGGAAGAAACTTGTATTATTTGGGTACATTGTATATTTTACTCCGAAGGCTTGATGATATATTTATGACATCAGCTTTTAGTTACTCTTTTTCTATTATTAACGTTGCAATAGATATTTAGTTACACCATTGCAATCAAACTTTATGCATGCTTCTAGAACAAAGCAACAACCAATATAAAACCTAATTTCCATCCAAACATATGCTATCATACATAACAGGTGTATTCACTATTTCATTCTAGGGTTTCCTGGAAGAAACATTCATAAGTTTGTATTCATTTTCCTAATGCTATATTGGACCAGCCTCATGCAGACTTCAGAGTCAAAGAGAAGCCTTAATAATCAACAATATTTGTTATTGTAATCACTTATAAGATATCAGAATTGATCAGATATTATTCTGCATATTTCCTAAACCACAAAATTGTAATTGTCATGGGATATAAACTTCTCCAAGTTTACTGTTAGTGAAAGAGAAATCACTCAAATATCATGTTATGTTATCAACTCTCTGTCACCTAATAGAGGGGTTTCATGTTTAGCTTTTAATTCAAATAATAAAAGCCAGAGTGAACTTGGACTTGAGCCATGAAAAATGTGTGGAAACTGTGGAATACCAATATTGAATCCTATCCAAGGGGTTAAACTTGCATACTATTAAAATACAATTTCTTTTCTACACACAAAGCTGCTCATAAAAGAGATACAGATCAAAGGAGAAAGCATAGAAAGAAGAGGAAAGAGAGAAGGTAAGTGCTCAATAGCTACATTGATAACTTTATATTACATGTATTACATAAAAGTCAATTTACAAGAAGAGATTTTTAAGGTGAGAGATGTAAGTTTGGAGGTAAACATTGAATTGGAGGCTAGTCAATGTTAAGAACATAATACATGACTCTATTTGTATTTCATTCTGCAATGAATGGGATGCAACATTAACTTACAATAGATTGATAGATTATAATGGCCTATAATGACCCAATTAAAATGCTTGGAATAGATAGTAATTAATCAAACTTTCTTTCTTTTTTTATATTTTACAAAGGAGGAACACATTTAAGTAGCCATTAAAAATTTTGTTTTAAGGTAAATTTCATGATTTCTTTTTTAAATATAGATTTCATCTTGTTGATGTTATTGTCACCATTTTGATGTCTGAAATCTGTTTGATCATAACTGCAGAAGAAGTCGTTCAAGATCACCACTCTCTTTGGATGATAGCAGTGAGAATTCCTCAGAAGATGAAAAGCACCAACGTCACAAGAGACGAAAACACAAGAAAACATCAAGACAAGACACCTCAAGTGAAGATGGAGATACCTCAGAGGAAGGAGGAGATAAGAGACACAAGAAGAAAAAGAAGCACAAAAGATCTTCCAGGCATGACGATGAGGACGAAGAGAGTCCTTCCGAAAAAGAAAGCGAGGAGGATGAGAGTAGGAGGAGTAAGCACAAGAAGGAATCAAGACACCACAAGAAGCATCGCAAAGAAAAGAGACAACATAGAGACGTGAAAAAGAAGAAATCAAAGAAGAGACATAAAAAGAGTAGTAGCAGTGATGATGATGATGGTGACTCGTACTAAAGATTTTGTTCTCCATGATTGTAGGTAAGCATAAAAGAAGAAGAAGATGATCATAGACAATGTCAAGATATTATGAGGTCTACATACTATTCAACATGTTCAACCTATTTTTTTTCCAGTTAAATGCTTCATTAACAACAACAAAATGGACAGTCTCAGGTTACAAGCAACTTGATAAATTAGGCTGTATTAAAATATTGTTTTTCTCTTGGTTTATGTGCATACCGGTAAGCCATAAGGGCATGGAAAGCAAAGAAAAGCAATGACTAATTACCAGCAAACTTGGTTTAAGGAAGAATGATTCAGGGTGATACAGAAAACTTTCACTAGGCGTTTGATATTTTTCTTGTTTCTAATTTTCTGTCCATCATGATTTAGATTGGTTATGCATCATAGAAGAAATATTAAATTGTCCCTTTTTAAGTCATACCAATGTTTAAGCTCCAATCTATTCCAACAGTGTGCATTGTAAATTTATCATAAATCAACTTGACAGTGGATGAGAGAAAGACAATTTTAATTTATAAATAAATACCTCAGATATATCCACATACTCAAAATTTTTTATTTCAGGTTTGATTATTCAATAATGTAACCATGTAATTTGGCTTTATAGGGTGAATGCTGATTCATTGTTTTTCAATACCTCAAAAACATTGGAATTTTATAGTATATTCTAAATAATTATTTGATGAACTGAAGTTACTAGTATATCCAATTATAACTATTTTGTACTTTTTAAAGATAATTTTTAAAGTAAATTGTTAATCAACAAGTTTTATGTTATCTTATGTTTTAGATCAGATTTTCTTCTGACCTCCTCTCAGTATTGTAGTCAAGGTCCAAACCCTCAAGGTCAAGGTTTGAAACCCCAAGGCTAAGGCCAACACATTGCATTCCATGATATTTATGTTTGTCCCGTACAACATAGATCTGAATGTTTTTTCCCACATATTTCATACAAAAATGAAGCATCTTTTGATATGACCATTGAACTACTGTGCTTTCTGGTGTCACTACCATTAGTCCAAGTCATATCAAGACATTTTCATTCATGGATGAAATACATGCATATGTAGAAATGTCATATGTCTTATGGGGCAAGAGTAGGGATAGCCCTAATCAAGAATGATTGGGGTAATGAAACATACGAAGGAGGTTCACAGAGAAATAAGACAAAGGGCATAGGCTTTTCTATCCCAAACATGATGTGTTATGAAAGTAGGCATTGCCTTCATGAATCAAATGACAACGGGTGGCCAAACATTTTTTGGGGTGTGTTCTTCGCCAAAAAAGGCTCCTTTTTTAAGAAGGGGGTCACCTACAAATACCTAGTGTAAACAAATGTTATAAATAATCATTTTATAACCCCCTTTTCATAATCTACTGTTGTTATACAGTATGTATTGTTTATGGTCATCTTTCTGGACAAACATAGCTGGTAATAAACTGGTTATTTGTTTGTGAGCAAGCAAAGTGAGCTAATAAAGAGGAGTTTCACCTTATATAGCTATTGCCTCTTATATCAACCGATTGTAACTTTTTATTGATTTGGACCTTGTATTTAAAGTTGGATAATAAATCATTTAAGAAATCTGTTATTCTGTTTTGCACTGTATTTAAGTGTCAACATGAGATATGCCATTGCTTTTAAGCCCTCTGTTCTTTTGTTGATTTGCTGTTGGGCCCAATTTACAATTTTAGGCTTCTTGCTTAGTATCACATGTATACATGCTAAGATATTCCATGCATACATGTAGCAATCAGAGGCATATCTAAGGATTGTGATGCCTGAGACAAACAATGAAATCCCCCCTCCCTCTCCGTTCAGACTTACATGTAGTAATCTATGTAACTTTACAAGCAAGGGAGCAAATTGAATGAGTGGTAGATTTATTTATTTTTACATTTGTAATCCAGGAAAACTTCAGAAGGGAGCACTGCAATCGAGCTGTATAGAGGTTGAATTGTGATTATTGATTAACGATATTCTCAACTCCCAGGAGAATCTTGTCAAGGAAATTATTAAGATAATCGAAATTTAAGATTTGTTTCAAATTTTGAAAAATCGCAAGTGCTATTTATACTTCATTATCCTATATTCAGGGCACAATATTTAACAAGAGGCTGATGCAAGGTAATTTTATATGCCTATGTTATGTATTTGTGTGCCCCTTCAAGTCAAGTGCCACTCAGAGCAAGTTTAGCTCCAGATGGGCATACATGTATGTTCCATTGTGGGAGGAGCGTGTGTTCACTTTGATAGGACACCAGGTCCTTTTGTCGGGTGGCATTTTTTTTTTTGGGGGTGGGTATTGCAATGAGGAATAAAGGACACATAAACAGGCCTATCTATCAAAGAAAAGGCATGTAATTTGCCATGAATGAGGACAAACAAGGGACACAGTAGACAAAAAGGGGGTAATTGTATATTGGGACACTTCTTCTGTCACCGGAGGGGCATTGTTTTGAGCACTATCAGCAGGGTTGTGATTTTTTTTAAAATGTATACAATTGTTCAATACCAGATGTCTATGGGATGTTTTAAATCATGTTTTTAATGTTAAAACAATGTTTTACAAAATGTTTAAAACTTGCCAAAGCAGGAGGGGCACTTTTCTTGAATTTGGAAAAGTGGTGTGCATCAGCCCTCACTGGTTCTGCTGCTAATTCATAAAAATATAAAAACAAATATTGATAACTTTTTATATGTTGTTAGATGAATTAATGTTAATTCATATTTCATCAACTTAAGCCAAGTTATTACTCATGACCATGGAATGAATATAGCACATTAGCAAAAGTCAGGTGATAAAAACTAATGTAAGCAAGGGTGTGTTATACTCTACGGGAGGACCGGCGCGAAGTGTTGCAGCGGCGCACGAAACGTCGAGATCTTTTAGATTCCTTATTGACCACATTGCGAGACAAACGAATATCACTAGCGATATTATTTTCGATACATTATAATTATTTATGCAATTGGTGAAAATGGCTGTCCTTATATGATGAATTGAAAAACTTTTCTAATTTTACAAATTGGAGTATAAAACACAGGTACCCAGCTGATACGCAAACCTTTTCAAAAATTACGTGGGGTGGGAGGAGGGGTGGGAGGAGGGGGGGGGGGCAGATGTGACGTGCCCATGCTTATTTCTCACAAATTAATCCATAAGACAGTATGGTATCAAACTGTTTGATTCATTCATAAGTCAGCATAATTCAGACAGAAACAGTCACAATTTGTTTTCAAAATTACAATCAAGGCAAATGCTTTCAATCAATCAACTCCAAGTACAACTATGAAATTTGAGTACTTTTGTATGCATGTTTATTTTTACTTCTTGATATTGATTCAATGTGATATTATTTGATATCAATACAATGAACGTGTATTACTCCAAAATTTAATGTAAGTTGTTAAACATCAGGAAATCTCTACATTTCTGCACATTATCAGGAATTCATTAGTTCTATTCATTATCAATAAGTTTACGTGGCACGATGTTACTCTATGACTTTGTTGAATTTGAATTTCATATTTCACCCTTTGTACATGACTTATGGTGTTTGAGAAATTAAATGAGCATTGAACAATAATTCCATTCATTTTTGTTTCTGAACGAAGGAGAGATTGACTTAACCTGAAATACACTCAGCAAAAAAATAAAGTAGACACTATTTGTAGTTAAGATTTTCAAAGAAATAGTTGATATAAACTTATCTTTCATAGATAAAAATAAAAAATAAATTAATCCTTAGTAGGATGATATGCAACTGGAATCATACCATTCACACGTGAGTGAGCATAGCCATTATACAAATGATGCATGCTCATGAGTTCATTATACGATCTATCCGCACTCGAGTTGAGGCTGTGTGTATCTATTGCACGAAGCCGTTAGGCTGAGTGCGATAGATACACACAGCATCAACGAGGGCGGATAGATCGTATAATGAACGAAAGAAAACATGCATCATTTGTTTTATACAACGAAACTAGATCCTTCTTATTTGATGTAAAAATAAGTAATTCAAGATGGTTTCGTGACAGTTTATGGCTGCCAAATAAATCTCAAGTTTCAATCTCAATTTAGTGCGCACACATAAGTATAGATATAGCAAGCTCACCTCTATCTATACCATTTACGCATAGTGCTGCGCAAGAATAGGCCCATGTGTATACACGCAGTAGTGAGCGCTCTAACCTCTACGCGCACTACTGCGCGGCACTGAAAAATCGTTGGATAGTACTGGAAAATATTGCACGCTTTTTTATGAAAAAGTGTGCAATAGGATCAGTAAATGAATCACACGTGACCGCGCATGACCAATCATTTGATTAGGATCTGGGAGTGAGTTGAATAACAATGAATGAGTCTGAAAGAAAATTGCAAAAATGGGGCATCTGGTCATTCAAATGTTGATATGCATTTTTATCTCGTAGATTCAAATTAAAACAACAATCATGAGAAACACAAAAAGCAGAGTCATCTTGACCGTGACTTGTCAAAACCATGCAGTTCTGAGACTACAGTTCACATCCAGAGCTCAATCCTGCCCATTGTTTCTGATTCTTTGTTTTCATTGTTGGACAAGAATAACTTCCAGATGCACATGTTCATTAACATTTGAATGGCTACCTGCTCTATTTTCGCAATTTTCTTAATTATACCTTTGAATAGAATTGAAAAGCACCATGAATGTGCTCATCTTAGCGTAAAAGTTCTAAACTTGATCGTGATTGATGTTGGTATTAATTCTTTGATTTTAAATATATTTTATTACTTTATATGAAAATTTTGAACAATAAAGAGTGTCCACTTTCTATATTTGCCGAGTGGATCATGGTTATCAGTCTGGTTGAATTATGTAACTTATTAAAAAAATTTGAAAAGCACCATTCCCTGTGTTGAGATTGATCCTGTAGGGAAGAATTTGTGTCGAAATTTCGAGAGAGAAAAAGAGTTAATGGTACATGTAATGCACTAGTAATTAATAGATCAGTTAAGTAACAATGCAATTCCTTCACGTGATGTGTGGGATGTTGAAACTAGTTTCCAAATGTGATATCATAGAGAACCATCTTGCCGTTATCCCATCCATAGAGCTTCTGGTCCCGGGGGTTGTAGTCCAAGGTATACAGTCCTCCATAGCGAATCCCAAGCCTGATGTCTGGTGAGCTCACCACGCCCGTCACGGTATCAAACATGAAGGAGATCTTGGAATCCTTAGCTTGGTAGTGGTTGGTGCAGTAAAGCTTGGCGCAGATGACGAAGCAGTTTCCGAAGCTGCTCTTGGCGTAGTGGAAACTCCATGTCTGGACGATGTCAAGGGTCTCAGGATTCAATCGGGAGAGTTTCATGCTCGTGCTGGATGTTGCGTAGATCACCCACAGTCCATTCTCATCCACGGCAAAGTCGATAGCACTGCAGGCACGCCCCATGTATTCATAGGTAGTACTACTACCGAAGCCAGCTTCATCAAGACTCTTGGTAATGACCGTCGAGCCTGTGGCCACATCATACCGGTACATTGTCCTGGAGTTGTAGTAGGTAAAGTAGATAGACCCGTTGTATGCTACAAGACCAGGTCCACCTAGGGCATAGCCAGTTGTTAGACTAAAAGTCTGTGCCTCCGAGGATGCTTCTCTCTCGTAGCTCTCATACAAGATATATCGTTCAATGTATTTGTAGGTGGTGCTAGAAGTACATCTGTAAAAGAAAGAATAATGAAATACAGGTACCCACAAAAAAAAATCGGGATATTAAAACAATTCTTGGCTTACAGTATAAAAGTACCCTCTTGATATCCATTCTAATCCATCACTTTTTACAAGGAAAAATCCCGGAGGATAGGCCTAAATATGGCTTACATGTATTTGATAGGTTAGTGGGTACCTGTAGGTATTTTGAAGTGTTTTTAAAATAAAATGTTATCATTGTTTTGGTGTGCCTTATACTATGTTGTGAAGCAAATCTTGAAGCGGTTTGTAACTGCAAATAATCTGTGAATTTGAAATGGATTGCATTGGATACGGTAGGTTAAAATTGAACAGTATCATGAGTATGTAGGTATGAATTCTATTTGGGTTTCCCTATAGGGTGATTCGTTATTGCTCCTGCAAAATGGCCCAGGCTTTATTTCGTCAAAAGAATAGTGTTAGGGTTTCAAATGGGTGTTGAGTAAGGTTTAGGTTTAGGTTTAGAGGAAAATGAAACCCAACAAACTTTAGCTGACAGCCTTATTTCAAATTGTGAGCCAATTAAAAATGTGTACCATTCCTTATCAGAGGCATAGTGTGATAGGCGAAATAGGTTGGGGGTGGGGAGAGGGGGCTGATGCCTCCCTCTGTCATTCAAGTGGAGGGCAAAATTTGTTTCTGCCCTCCCCCCAGACCCCTCACAAGGGAAAAAAGGGTAATTACATGTAATTATTTTGCATTACAACGATGTATAATAAGCTTTAAAGTGCTCTAAAATACAGATTTTCAGCATTCTAAAATAATAATTATCTGTTATTGGTCACTAGGCTCCTCGCATGATAATGAACTTTACTTTCGAGGGATGCTTAGTATCCTAGAAACTATTATTCTAGGTATGTTAAGTGTCATGACAATATTAACTCTAAATATTCTTTAAATTGTTTATGTCCTTGTTTAAAAAAAGCTGATTTCTAATACTAGAAAAAGAAAAATTAGAAATACTATTTTTTAGAAATATTATTTATGAAAGGAGAAATGGTGTTTGCTGCGGCAGCGGTGGGGGGCTATATGAAGGTAGTAAACGTTACATTTCACAGCTTAATTTGTCAAAAAGCCATTCGAGATGGGCCCCAAAAAAAAAAAAAAAAATACATATACAACTGTATAATAATAATAATAATAATAATAATAATAATAATAGTTGTAAAAAAAAGAAAAGAAGAAGGAGGAACGGTTCCGGCGTGCCTCCACAGCATGGGTCTAGTCATGGGGATTGGGTCAATATGGTCTTGGGAGATGGAATCTAATGAACGGGAGAGTCGGAGATTTGACGTCCTTTTCCATTTTATTCTTCCCACTCTCTCTTCCTATCTTACCATTTTTTATGAAAAATGAATAGAGGGGCAAGAACCTCCCCTCCCACATTCTACACTTTGGCCCTCGAAAGGGACACAAAAGCAGGGACCCCTCTCTGGATCTGCCCAAGCCTAAATCCCAGAACTGATTAATCGGTTGCTTTCCATGTAGGATATTGTGATTAAGTAAATGATCACGCCTGAAACAACCCCTTTCTAACCCCAAATAAAAACACAAAATATAAGTATTCCAACATCAATATATGTTTCCTCCATCAGAATGATTACATAAATTACTCACGATCCATGAAATTTGAAGTGCCAGATTCTCTCAGGTTCCACAGATGGGTCTCGCATCCAAGCCCCATTTGTGTAGGTTGAAGTGCGCACCGTGTAGGAAGATGAGACAGAAGATATGGGAGCACAGGAATCTGATTAGGGAAGATAACAACGCCCGTGTAATGGCAAGTTCATGAGGTCGTTTTTATGTATTCAATATAATTATAAATATATAATTTATGGAGACAATTAAACAAATACATACCGAGCTGGGGGAGAAAAAAGGGAGGGCTAAGAATCAAAAGATCCTGATGGCGCAAAACACAAAATGGCAAAATGAGAGAGAGAGAGAGAGAGGGGGATCGAGGGGAGTGGGAGGGAGGGAGGGAAGCCTGAGTGATGGAGGCGAGGGAGGTAGTTTGCAGGGACAAACTCTTGTCGGTTTTACTGTGTAACAGAGTGCCTGAACTATGAGAATGTAGACAGTGGGTCTCCTACACCCCAGATGCCCTTATACTCAAGCCTTTATAGAATATTGTGTTCCAGTATCAAATTAGAGTCTATGCTATGATTAGAAGGGAGCGGAGAGGGGGAGGGAAAGGAGGGGGAATAGGAAAGAAAAGGGGAATGGAAAGGGGAGGGAGGGAGAGAGAGAGAGACGTCACCATTCGCACTTGGTTTATTGTCGGAAGGGATATAGTAACGCTGCCGTCCGTCCTTCCGTCCGTCCGTCCTTCTGTAACAAATCTGGTTTCCGATCTATATCTTTAGTAATGTTTGACTGATTTTAATGAAATTTGATTTGAAGGTACATGGCATTAAAATACAGCCTAAGTTCGATTTTGGAGTATGTAGGCCAAAGGTCAAAGGTCATAACTCATTAAATATGCGAAAAAATACAAATCTGGTTTCCGTTCGATAACTTTAGTAATGTTTGACGGATTTTAATGAAATTTGATATGAAGGTAGGCCTACGTGGTATCAAAACAAAGCCGAAGTTCGATTTCGGAGTATGTATGTCAAAGGTCATAGCTCATTAAATATGCGAATCTGGTTTCCGTTCGATAACTTTAGTAATGTTTGACGGATTTTAATGAAATTTGATATGAAGGTAGGTCTACGTGGTATTAAAACACAGCCTAAGTTTGATTTCGGAGTATGTAGGTCAAAGGTCATAGCTCATTAAATATGCGAATCTGGTTCCCGTTCGATAACTTAAGTAATGATTGACGGATTTTAATGAAATTTTATATAAAGGTACATGGTATTAAAATACAGCCTAAGTTCGATTTTGGAGTATATAGGTCAAAGGTCATAGCTCATTAAATATGCGAATCTGGTTTCCGTTCGATAACTTTAGTAATGTTTGACGGATTTTAATGAAATTTGATATGAAGGTAGGTCTACGTGGTATTAAAACACAGCCTAAGTTTGATTTCGGAGTATGTAGGTCAAAGGTCATAGCTCATTAAATGTGCGAAAATACCTAATTATATATGCGAAAATGTGGTTAACTTCCTTGCCTAGTAATATAATAGTAGGCCTATAGTCTAGTGAAGGTAACTTGTTCTGACGTATATAGGCCATTTTTACCCTGCGAGGGCATGCTACGCTTTGTGTTGACTTGTTCATCGTTTATTATATACATTTCAATCCTTCTCCTGGGTTCTTAGGGTAACATCCTCGGGAAAAGTGTTATGCATTACAAAATAAAATTAAGAGGGTTTCCCACCCCACTCTGGACTTGAATTCATCAACGTAGCGCTGGGCAAGATATGGAGGGGCCTGGTGTCATTAATATAATGTAGGAACCGGTCGTATAGGCTTAATTACTAGGTGGATAAAAATGAAACCTCATTCACATTATCGGGTTATAATTATCACCTCTCTCTCTCGCTCTCTTTCTTTCTCTCTCTCTCTCTCTCCCTCCCTCTCTCCCCCTCTCTCTCCCTCCCCATTTTTCTCTTGCCCCCTCTATTATTTCACATCCCCATTTTTTCTTAATTTCATAGGGGTTACGTGCCCCCATAATACACCACTGAATGATAAATTATGATAAATTATGGAATCTACCTTGTTTAGCAACGTCCTCCCATGGCACAAACAGGAAGTCGTCTCCTGAACCAGGTGGTGGGGTTGGCTGCACGTTCGCCTCGCATTGTGCCAGGTCCTCCTCCAGTTCCTCGATCCGTTCTAGGAGAATCTCAACATTCTGGGTCTTCTTCAGGTCGTACAGCAATGTCTGCACGGCTGTGAGCTGTCAATGAACGAGAATATATTATGCACTTGCGTAAGGTGCAACTCCAGGATCTTTCAAAATGGGGGAGTGGGGAGACGACCCACCCCAAAAAAAAAAACACTTGAGGCATATTCTGTGTGTAAGGTATGCCAATCGTTTTTCAAAGGGGGTAGAAGGCACGGCATAGTTGCGCTCCCTAGATTCGCCACTACTTCAGTAATTTTAGTGGATGCCTGCAATGTTTAGTGGTTCCCCTATTTAGGTCCTTGAATACTTCCTGTTATTTACAAGGATACTCTAAATCGGGTGTAGAAATGAAAATGATAAATATTAGAGGCTTGATGACAGGCTTTCTACCCATCTCGCCACACCCGGCTTATACTGGATCTGCCTACTTATATTTAAATGTCGGATTTCATCTGAATGGCATAAAACTTGGTTTAAAGTTGGAATTGTTTAAAAAAAGAAAATTCAATGTGAATTTAATCAGCAACTCTCCACCCCAATACCGGCACCACCCCTCATTTCTTTTCATTTCATTTCATTTTTTTTTTAATAGTTAGATACTTAGTAAGTTTCTTGTTTTTTCTTTGTTTCTTCCCGCAATACCTCTGTTTCCAACTGGGCGACAGCATCCAGATTGTTGGTTCTCTCCACCTCTAACAATTTCAGGACAAGTTCCAGTTTATCAATCTCTTCCATGACCAGTTCAAACTCTGGTCGGTTGACCTTGAGATCACCATTCTCAATGCGCTCCAACTTGTATGTGATGGCATCGAGGTTGGCTTGTGTCTTCTCGATCTCGACCGTGTTCACCTCGACATTCACCTTTACTTCATCGGTGCGACTGCTGATGTTTGTGACCTATTTAAGAGAACATACTGAGTTCAAGGAAGTCGAGTTGATTTGAAATTCTTACAAAATGTTAGAGGCGTGGCGTCCAGGAGAGGCACGGAACCAGCCCCACCCCAGGCGAACAGTAATCAAAAGAGAGAGAGAGAGAGAGAGAGAGAAGGAAAGTAGGAGAAGGGGGTCAACATGAAAAAGAAGATTACATGGTCCCTCTCCCAGACCTCTATTTCGTTATTCTTCTTTGTTTTCTCCATCCCTCCCCCCACACACTTTAAACAATATTTTTTATTGATTTTAAAAAGCATAAAATATAACAAAACAGGTATAACACAATAATGAAATATAATGATCATAAAAATTATATACAAGCGAATCATGGGGGGAAAAGTATTACAAAAACGAACAAGCAAACCAGAATTTTTTTTGGAGTGATATTGCAAAAGTAGGTATCGTAGTCACTTTCACCAGATCATCATGGATATCTCTGGTTTGCCAGACTAACTATTAAAATAGAGGATCACTGCCAATCTAATCAACCATTAAAGAATAAAATTTGGAAGGTTAGTGCCCATCACTCCGTCATGACAGGACCAACACAACTTACCTGTAATTATTTTTTTAATGAAATATAAATCGACTCAAGGGCAATTTCAATACCGATGGTATATACCCATAGAAAACATGTTCGGTGACTGGCTCGGTGTAAAAATGTCAGAGGTAAAAATGTCAGAGGAAAAAATGTCAGAGGAAAAAATGTCAGAGGTAAAAATGTCAGAGGAAAAAATGTCAGAGGTAAAAATGTCAGAGGTGAAAATGTAAGAGGTAAAAATGTCAGAGGTAAAAATTTCAGAGGAAAAAATGTCAGAGGTAAAAATGTCAGAGGTAAAAATGTTAGAGGTAAACATATATATATATATAAAGCATGTTACATGTTGAATATTGGTAATGGTTGTATATTAGGCTTATCGAAAAGATATAACGAAGGATTCTCTGCAGTCATTAATTTCAGCGCTGCTTTATTTTCTTGTTTCTTTAACTTTTATTTACCTTTCTGCCCGAAATTGTGACTTTTGCCCGATTATTGCCGAGGGAGACGGGTGGGGTGTATCCTTCTTTTGGGGACATAGTGACCCGGCTGCCTCCCCCTCATATGCTTTTGTCTAAGCAAGTGATACTGGTACACTGAGCAAACTTCTGGAAAAAAAAGAATGTCTAAAATCGAGTAGTTTGACCATGAATTATAGGCCGAGTCGTGGCTCGATGGTGTAATCATTAAATAAAAGAAAAGTCATCACAGCCCCAAAAAAGAGGATAAGATACAGTGGCGGATCCAGGGGCCCGTAGAGGAAAAAAGAATTTCGGGTGTCAAAAAAAAATTGTGCTCACTACCCCCCACTGAGCGAAAAATCGACCGGCACGATTTTCAAATTTTCGCACGAAGTGGGCCCTTTAGGCCCCTCCTTGCCGCCGGCTGGATCCGCCCCGGAGATATCACGCTGTGAGTCCTCCGCCCCCCACTTCACCGTCCCTTCTGAAGATTGATGGACATTTTAACAGCGTGGGAATGACTACTATAAAATGTAATTTCCTACAAATACATATTTCCAACAATTTCACTTTACTTTATTGTGGGCTTGATACTTTGATATTTTGATACAAAGCAGAAACCGTCCATGTTACAGCTAATACTAACCGCACCATCACATTCCAGAGAAGCGCGCGCTTTGCAAAGAGTTGATCGTCGATCACTATTGCGGTATAAATAGTCTGGGAGAACATCAATAAGCAGCTTTGATACTCTGATACAAAGCAGAAAGCCGCCAATGTTACATCAAATGCTAACCGCACCATCACATTCCAGATATTACTTTGCAGAGGTTCTGTTTAAGCTACATCGTTCTATAATTATTTGCTGTGAGAGATCAAACTCTGAAATTGACAAATATTTATTAATGAGCAACATATTAGAAACATATTTTTACTGTACACATTTATAGCATCATGATACTGCTTGTATACATGATAATATTGTTTGAAGGATATTTGGTGCAGGATTTATAAAAGGTGTGCTGGCATACACTGTATACGACAGTTTCCAGCAGGTACATATTCGTACAAGTCTACACATTAAACAAAATGCATCATGAATTTGGCAGAAAAAACAGTTGAAATTGAGGGACTTAAACTGCTTTTCTCCCACGTTTCTTAATCACAAACATTATTTTTTTAAATATAAAGTTACACAGTGTTATGGTCGAAAGCACATGAAAAAATACCTGGGTAGATACTATCTGACATTCTTCAAGCGAAGCTTTGATATTGTTTGTTAAACTTTTGTAATAAAGTATTGATGAGGGGGACAAAGCATCCGTGTCTTTTTATTAATGTTTTCTTGTCATAACAGTCTTTGCTGGGATGGACATGAAGATGGGTCTAATTACTGAATTTGTGGAATTTCTGTGCGATCTTTATAACCGATTCCCTGTTTTATCTCATTCAATCTTAATATTCTATGTACTTAGGCCCAGTGGCGTAGACAGGTTCGTACACCTGGGGGGGATGACTGGGCTGCCAACGCTAGTGAGGGCGCGAAGCGCCCGAGCGAGGAGCGAAGCGACCGAGCGGGAGGTGTGGGAGGGGTGTCCCCTCCCACGGTAGGGAGCTTTTGCAATTTTGAACTTGAAATCGTGCAATCTGATGCATAATTAATGAGGTAAAATAACACACACAAGCGTGCACGCACACACACACACACACACACACTCACACACGCACGCACGCACACACACACACATACTACGCCTTGAATGGACAGACATACATCGACAAGATCTACACACCGTGGCATACGAATACAGAATGGACTGACACATAGTATTGCATATTGAACCACACTACGTATTTATTTATCACCGTGTGAATGCGGCTAATAACAATAAACACAATTACAATAATGATGAGGATTATTATTATCATCATCATAATTATTATTATTATTAATATTATAATTGTCATCATTATTATTATTACTATTATTATCATCATTATGACTTATTAAGTAAGCAAATATCATTCCCAAAACCTGGGGGGATGATTGTACATGCCATCCCCCCACCTTGTGAGGTGGGGGGATGCATCCCCCTCATCCCCGTTGTCTACGCCCCTGCTTAGGCCTACTTCCTCAAAACCAAATAAACATTAAAACATCAACCAATTTAAAATATCGAAAAATGAAAGAAATTAATATATGCAAACCTGATCACAAAATATAAGTTTCAAATTTATTTTCCACATTGTATTATCCTCAGGACATGTACGAAGTACAATACACAGTCATTTATAAAATATAATAGACTAGCCCAGTAGCTTACGTCTCGACATTTTGTGTGATAAAGTGCTGAAATATTATGACGGCACCAGTTTTTACCCCTACATTTTTTTTGTACCTGACATTTTTTTTGTACCTCTGACATTTTTACCTCCGACATTTTTACCTCTGACATTTTTACCTCTGACATTTTTACCTCTGACATTTTTTCCTCTGACATTTTTACCTCTGACATTTTTACCTCTGACATTTTTACCTCTGACATTTTTACTTCTGACATTTTTACCTCTGACATTTTTACCTCTGACATTTTTTCCTCTGACATTTTTACCTCTGACATTTTTACCTCTGACATTTTTACCTCTGACATTTTTACCTGGCACCCGGTGACTACGTAATCATACGTCGTAATATTCGCACATTTCAAATTAATAAAGGTGATAAGAAGAGTCGGCGGGCTATTGAAATAAATTAATTGTCAGAAAGTCTTTGCAATTGTGTGAACAGGCCCGTCGGAAGGGGTGCGATGGATGCGATTGCACTCCCTTTTTTAGTAAAACATGCACACAGAAAACATGATGACCATTTGTTCGCTTGTAAGAGAAATTTAGATTATGTCCCCCTTGCGTGTGAAGAGAGATTTCCGCCCATTGGTAAATGGGCATATAAAATTTCGATGACTGAAAATGCACAACTCCCCCCTCTTTTTCATCTTTTGTTTTCATTGAGCTTCTTGTCGGCTACTCATTAGTTCATCCCGTACTATCATGGTGGAAAGATAAGAATTTCATTTTCTATTTTCCCCTAAATTACTAATATTTCTTCGAGGTGATGCTGTCTTACCTGGGCCTGTATATATTCTATCTGGTTAAGTTCAGCTTGGCTAGGAGGGTTGGAGCATCCTGGAATAGATCCCACTTGGATATCACAGATGCATGAGTCATACATAGTACTTTCTCCACTCCCCAAAACAGAGTATTCGATGCACTAAGAAGGGAATAAAGCGAACGAAAAAACAACAACATTATTTTAAACAAAGAAATGTTAAGCTATAGGTCAATTATTGATCTGAAATACAGTTAATCTTGAACACTGGCATATATTTATGGATTATTGGGCCTTTTGCAAACTATGACATTGTGCCCCAACCACTAAAACGTATCTACGTAATACCCTACGTAATACCCTTCCGAAGGGAAGGAGCGGTATTTTTATTGTTATTATTATTAACGTGATAATTTTGAACTCTATAAAGATGCATGTTACCCATAAACACATTCATAAGGGGGCACTGCAATCGGGTGGTATAGCTTCGAATTTAGTTTTGAACAGGGATAAGCGCTTTTTTTATTCACTTTTTCCTCAAACTGTTGCCAAACATTGACGAAACTGTGGAGATATAGTATAGTCAAGTAATCACCGGGCGGTTCGCCGTAGAATGTTTTGATCGATTATTATTATTTATGATTGAATGAAGTCAATGTTAACAATTCTCGAATCCACCGCTCTGTATAGCAGTCATAGACATACGAGTGAGGACGGGGGGTGGAGGCTTCACCTGGTTTTTTTTTTTAAGTTTCAAAACTCGAGCAAACACCAGTATTTCACCTCATATTCGGGAAGCGAGATGCCCGAATATCCTTACACTCGAGTATCATTATATTCGGGCAGCAAGGTGCCCCAATAAACTTTTTTAATATAAATTTTTAATCTAAGCTAGTGAATTTGATGACGAAACTAGAAATATCGCAATCTGTATTGCCGCGCAATGCGAATGTATCCCCCGGCAGTGGCAGTGATTTTGTGTCATCCTAATGTTCGAAGGAGGGACAAAGATCCCCTCTCCCCTCACTGAAATAAAAGGATGATGTAGAGATCGCCACTAGACTAGGATAGGAGCAGCATCGCCAAACCAATATGTGTGTAGATTAGAGTATAATGCATCTCTGTAGAAAATTTGAAAGAAATCTTTTTAGAAATGTGGCAGTTAGAGCGCACAAAAGACAGCCACCAAAATACGACCTTTGATCCTATAACAGACGGAACACAGGTGGCAGCATCACCAAACACTAAAGATGTGTACATTGTACTAAGACACACCTCCATACAACATTTGAAAGAAATCCGTCAAGAAATGAGGCAGTTAGAGCGCATAAAAGACATATGACCTTTGACCATATAAAAGACGGAACAACGAGGGCAGCATCGCCCCAAAGTGTAGATGTGTAGATTGTACTAAGATACATCTCCTTTCAAAATTTGAAAGAAATCCATCATGAAATATGACCTGCAGAGCGCACACTAGACACCCACCAAAATATGATCTTTGACCCTATAACAGACGGAACACAGGTGGCAGCATCACCAAACACTAAAGATGTGTACATTGTACTAAGACACACCTCCATACAACATTTGAAAGAAATCCGTCAAGAAATGAGGCAGTTAGAGCGCATAAAAGACATATGACCTTTGACCATATAAAAGACGGAACAATGAGGGCAGCATCGCCCAAAAGTGTAGATGTGTAGATTGTACCAAGATACATCTCCTTTCAAAGTTTGAAAGAAATCCGTCATGAAATATGACCTGCAGAGCGCACACTAGACACCCACCAAAATATGACCTTTGACCCTATAAAACATGGAACACTCGTGGCAGCATCACCAAAAACTATAGGTGCGTAGATCTTACCCACATACACTTCCATACTCACTTTGAAAGAAATCTGTTAAGAAATGATGTAGTTAGACCACACACTAGAGTGCACACAAGACATCTATCAAAATATGACCTTTGACCCTATAAAAGACGGAACACTCAAGGCAGCATCACCAAAATGTATAGGCTTGTAGATCGTACCAAGATACACCTTCGTTCAAAATTTGAACAAAATCCCTTGAGAAATGTGGCCTATAAAGCGCACACAAACCATCCACAAAAATATGGGCTTTTACCCTATAGAAGACGGAACAATGGGGGCAGCATCACCAAAAGTTATAGGCGTGTAGATTATACCAACATTGAAGATACACCTCCATACAAAATTTGAAAGAAATCGGTCAAGAAATGATGTAGTTAGACCGCACACTAGAGTGCACATAAGACATCTATCAAAATATGACCTTTGACCCTATAAAAGACGGAACACTAGAGGCAGCATCACCAAAATCTATAGGCTTCTAGATTATACCAAGATACACCTTCGTTCAAAATTTGAACAAAATCCCTTAAGAAATGTGGCAGTTAGAGCGCACACAAGAATATGACGCGGCGGACGCGGCGGCGGCGGCGGCGTAACGCTGCTGAATCCAAAGTACCCCACCGGCATACTTCCGGGGGATACAATAACAATTTACTACAATGGAAGTGTCTTTCTTATTCTTTGCAGGCTCGCTTCGCTCGTGTGTACATGACATGTATGCCTAGATAGATAAGTTTGGGTGGGGCGCAACCATGCTTGTCCAGGGCGCCAAAATACCTAGATACGCCACTGAACAAAATTAACTAAGTAATGTTTGACTTCCATAAAGCGCTTTTACATTTAACTGATCTGAGCGCTGACACATTGAATTAATACATTTCGTTAATAACCATCGGCTACGCTTTCTAACGGCCAAACTATTAAGTTTTTCATAGTATTCTAATTTAGTATGATATCATATCATGGTATGATATCATATCATATCATGATATCATATCATGATATGATATCAGTGACTTTTTCAGGAGAAAATGGGTAAGAACTTTTTTTCTGAATGGTTAATTATCTTTACAATGATAACAATTTAATGACACAATCAGTTGTTAATATATCATTTACCTGTGCTGAGACTTCCAAGTTGTAACACAGGAGAAACAACATGAGCATCGCAATTATCGGTTTTGTTGCCATCTTGCCAGCTTCTTATGATTAAAGTCGAGAAGTCCTCTCAATATTGTTGAAAACGAGTGATTTCAGTGTGAAGATTGCAAGGCAATATGAGGCATTGACATCTGGCATCCGCCTTTTAAATCATGAATTAATTTTTCGGTCATGCGTAAAATAGCGCGGAGGGAGAGGTAGAAAGAGGGCAGTCCTTATATTTTGAAAACCTGCCCCGGCGATAAAAGTAACCTGCCCACTTTATGATGTAATTTTGGGTCTTATTTAAGAAATAATCGATATGTTTTTACTAGGTTATGTGACCATTAAAAACCGTAATGGCCCCCTTACCATAAACAAATAATCACACTTTTCAGTTTTCACATCATCAGCGATTATGAGTATTGCAATCAAGCAATAAAAGCCATTAAAAAAACCATTTACTCAGCTGGCTAGGTTCTCTCCATAATTTAAGATTATGCGCATTATTTATCGCACGTTTAGGTTTACTTTTCGTCATTATGTAACATCGATATTTGACTCTCGGGCTTTCATTGTGAGACCAATACCAGCTGCAGAGCTTTACCTATGTTTTTTAAACTGTTAAAATGTATAGTTTAAAAAAAGCATACGTAAATGTATATTTTGTAGAGATGTTGTTTCACATCATCAGCGATTATGAGTATTGCAATTAAGCGATAAAAACATTTACTCAGCTGGCTAGGTTCTCTCTATAATTTAGATTATGCGCATATTTTCGAACCTCGTGCTTCACAGTCCGCATACTTATCCACTAGAATAGTTAAAGTTTAGTTTAAAAAACATATGTAAATGTATATTTTGTAGAGATGTTGTGGTCTAGTGGATAAGTATGGGGACTGTGAAGTTCGAATCCCTGCCGCAACACTAACGTACTTTTTTCTTCAAATAAAGGCCTATTTTATATAATAACGTGCGTCAATTAAGCGTGTTATTTTATTGTAGAATAGGCCCTACATGTAAATGATTCTAATTATGATCAAGGAAACTTATTTGATTTATAATTGACGATATAGAATTTGTGTCCACTCTAATAAAAGGGCCCAAAATACACTTTCTTGAAGATAAATATTTTCGAATCATACCATCATAATCTTAATCGTACGCTTTGTGATAAAAGAACCAGATTGGACACAAAGATAAATGAACATGTTCTAAGGCAAAACTGGATATTGAGTCATTTTAAATTCAGCCCCTGAAGCCCTCAATGCCCTGTTTTCTGTAACTTGTTCCACAATGTATAGGCACCCTTATGATTGAGCACTCTTTAACTCTATCTGGCACTTAATGGTAAAACCCTTTCTTTAATGAATAGTGAGAAGATAAATTCACTGGCATTTGGACAAGATGGGCTCAATATTATTGTCCAGGAGCCCCTATAGATTATGACATGATTCATATTCCCAAAGGGGCATACTTTGCCTCGTGTTGAATAATTTCATTTGAAACTTATTGAAAAGTTTTTGACATTATGTGATGTACTATATGTTTTTTTTCATACAAAGTTTACACATTTGTCACATACAATTTTTATTTATGCTGGTTATAATTACTGAATAATGAAAAAAAAAAGTTTCCCAATACGCCTACTATGCATGTGCATAAACCCAGGAAAGCTATCGTGACTATTTTTGCACTAATAAAGCTAAGAAATTTCTCAGCATGCAGTTGCACCATGTTTATTGAACCAATTATCAGCTCTGTCACAATTTAATCATTTCCTTGAGTAAAACCACCCTTTATATCATCTCATCCACGATCCAACTATTTTTTCCCTCTCTTCCTGTTTCGTAATATAATTATATCTCTGATCCTTCTTACCCCCCTCCCTTCCTGTCATTGGTAACTTCCTTCTCTTTCTTTATAATCTTCAAGTTATTCTTTCTTTTTATCCTCCTCCACTTTGATTTTCTTTTCTTCTTGTTTTATTTTCATCCTTACTAAACATATACTCTAAACATCTAATCGTTCTTTTTCCATTTTCTGTCTCTGCCGCGATCCTCACCGTCTTCGTTGTTTTCTCTTTAAAAAAAATCTTTTTACTTCTCCTTGTACACTGCAAAAACAAGGGTGTTAAATTCAACACCATGGGTGTTAATTGTAACACTTTCCCGGTATCTATATCGGAAAACACCAGCTGGTGTTATTTAACACCAGGGTTTGGAATTAAACAATTCAATTCCACTCTTGGTGTTAATATTTGACAACTCCTACTGGTGTAGATTAACACCAATATCTGGAATCATAACAAATTCAATTCCACTTTTGGTGTTTATATTCTTGTTGAGAGATTAGAGATTTTTCTATGGGTTTCTAATGGTCCCACATTCGATATTCCCTATTATCGACCATTATCGACCAGGGTAGAAAAACCAGTAGTAAACTGATAATTCATAATCGATGTTGGCAACTGTCCACCAATAGGTATATTCTAATCTCCATTGCATTAACTTGTTGTTGTTGTTGTTGTTGAGATTAATGGCTTTCCATCGTCATTGGATGATTTTCGCCAGGCAGTGTGAGAGGGCGTAGTTACTGGTCCTCTCTTAGTACTTTTGCTCTGTTGGATCGACGATAGCCTAGTGGCGGTGTGTTTATGAAATTAACAATGTCAGTAAATTGTTAGTATATAGTTATTTTCTGCATTGTTATGCAGCTTGTTATTTTAAAGAATAAATTAGGAAGGAAGAGATGAAGTGGTTGAATATTAGTTGCGATCAGTTCATTACGTTAGGACGTTAGTTTAAAGCAGGGGCGGCGATTTCTTTTCATGACCGGGGGAAGAAATGCGAGGAGCAGTGTCGTAATGACCAAAAACGTTTGGGGGAATCCGCATCACCACCATTCTTACATGTTACATGAAGGCCCCGCGGAACGTTTTTCAAAATGGAAGGGGGCTAAGGTATTAATGATCAGGTAGAGCAAAGCAAGTGGAGCGTAAATTGGCGTGGGGTCCAGGGGCAAAGCCCCGGCGGGGGTCAAGGGACGAAGCCCCGAAGCTCAGGGTTTTAAGCATTTAATTACGTTCAGATGAGCGTATTTTGATACATTATTTGTGTCACTGGCATGCAGGTCACTAATTGGAGTGGGGTCTGGGGCGGAGCCCCTAGAAGCTCGGGGTTTTAAGCATTAAATTACGATCAGATGAGCAACCAGGGGCTAACCTAAGGGCCCTTGGTGGGGTCCAGGGGGCAGAGCCCCCGGAAGCTAATGGGTTTTAGTCATTTAATTACCGTCAGATGAGCAACCAGGGGCACGCTTAAAGGCCCTTGGTGGGGTCCAGGGGGCAGAGCCCCCGGAAGCTCGGGGGTTTTAGGCATTTAATAACGGTCATATGAGCATCCAGGGGCCTGCTTTAGGGCCCTGATGGGGTCCAGGGGGCGGAGCCCCCGGAAGCTAATGGGTTTTAGTCATTTAATTACCGTCAGATGAGCAACCAGGGGCACGCTTAAAGGCCCTTGGTGGGGTCCAGGGGGCAGAGCCCCGGAAGCTCAGGGAAAAATCATGCCATTTCAGCAACATTCGTAAATCACTGGTATCGAATTAGAAATAAACCCCTTCTTTAATTTTATTGGGGGGGGGGCAACTGCCCATAAGCCCTCCATCAGTATGCCAGTAAGAGGGAGCATAGTGAACGAGAAGGGTGAAGGTGACAGAAGTGACTACCCCTCACAGTTTTTAAAGTTTGTTTGTATTATAACAACTATAGTATAAGAACAAGCAATATACTTTTTGCACACTTCAGTTTTATACAATATCTACATGTACATTTTGAAGGATATTATGCGAGGAGCGTATCTTTCGAGTGAGAAGATTTTGCATTTTTATTTTTCTAAACGCTGCACTCTTGGGCCCTCCAGAGCCTAAAAGTGTGTTGCAGCCAGTATTTGCTATACATTTTTTTTTTGGGGGCACTTTTCAAATTTTCAGGGGA
This sequence comes from Mesocentrotus franciscanus, assembly GCA_037976565.1. NCBI lineage: Eukaryota > Metazoa > Echinodermata > Echinoidea > Camarodonta > Strongylocentrotidae > Mesocentrotus > Mesocentrotus franciscanus. Next base: position 12,820,823 of record CP137674.1, on the reverse strand, counting down.
CGATCCCCTACAAAAATCGAGGGGGGACGTGTCCCCCGTCCCCCAGGATCGCCGCCCCTGGTTTAAAGCCTCTCTCCGTATAATGAAGCAATTTGTACAATTTATATAATGAAGCAATTTATAACGAGGATAGTACCACTGTCACTAATAGATAATATAGCGAAACGTAATTAATACTATATTTTTTATAGCTGAGCATCACAGTTCGTTGTACCTTCCACTGCCTTTTCTTCCACCTTTCCTATATATTCCTCGTTTCCTAGTAAATGACATAGATCATTTGAAGTAAATTCATATTTAAGTGATACAGGCTGGTACACGAATATATAATAAACATGCATGTTGATTCTTGGTTAGTAATCATATAAAATATATATATTGCTAAAACGTTAATGTAATTGTAACAAGATCGTACAAATAATCTATTGTTCAATAATTGCCAAAGGAAAATACAAATCACAAAATTGATGTGCATTGTCATAATTTGCTTAACAAATCAGGATAAATGTATTTTTCTGTGAACACGTGTAAAGTAATCATTAAGCGCGCGTACACTTTGTGAAAACTTATTCGACCAATCAACCGCCTTAAACGAAATCACGTGATGATACTTTCAACACCGAGCATAAAACTACACCATGTTACTTAACACCCAGTAATTATTAATGCATGCTTAAATCTGACCGGTGTTAAAAATAACACCACTGAGACAACACACCTTTATAATCAAAACCAATGGTGTCAAAAAAATTCAATACCATACTGGTGTAAGAATTTCTACACCCTGGTTTTTACATCCTCTCGATCCCTTCTCTTTATTTTGTTATTTCTCCTCCTTGCTAGTTTGCCCAGTCACTCTCATCATTTTATACACGGTCATTTCTGTTGTTGATGTTATTATTGGTTTTTTAACATCTGCTTATAACCATCAGCATTTCTCGTTTTCCCTTCCTTCTAATCCCACTTCTCTATAAACCTTTTTCGATCATGCTTCCTCAACAATTATCATGAAAAACTGTTTATTAATTAAGCCTTTTATACGCTGGGTATGAAGCCTTACATGTATATGTATAAGAGTGGCAGGTTACACTTTTGGGACAGGTGCACTTCCAAGAGAGTTGCATTTTTTAAGCCAGGTTATATTGTAGAAACAAGTTGCACTTTAGAATCAGTTTAATCATTAGAGCCCAGTGGCAGTCTTTAGAGGCAAATTACATTTTACATGCAGGTTGCACCTTAGATGCATACAAATTTGGAGGCAAATTACATTTTACATGCAGGTGGCACCTTAGATGCATAAAAATTTGGAGGCAAGTTGCATTTTCACTTTATAGAGGGTGCATGTGAAGATTTTAGAGGCAACTTTCACTCAAATGAGCAAATTTGTCTAATAGCGTACTGTAAGTTTTACATTTAAGAGAATGAAGCATGTTTAGAATGTTGTTACACAGTGTCAAAGAGCGAATGTAGAGTTTTTTTCAGCAAACTGTTGTTAATATCTCTGTTTTTCAGAGAGCCAGTTTATAAGCCTAATGATTATGATATAATCTATAGTTGAATAGAAAGAAGAAGAAAAAATGAAAAAATGTAATTGCTTCATAAAAAGCAATCAAATATAAAAACATGAAGGACAATGCAAGAAAGAACTATACCTCTACACAACAAACACTAGCCTGATAATGCTGTACCCCTGTCTTTTCTAGAATAAACAAATAGTATCACAAAATTGCACTGGATAATAGTAAATTACAAAAATAATTTGTTATTGAGTTTATAGAATTATTTTTCAGCGTTATGTAGGTATGGGATTTTTTTAAAAAAATGACAGTCCTGTTTGTCAATATCACTACCAATATCAACATTTAGATGTCACATGTCAAGTGTGATATGAAATATGGGACAAGGTCTAGAAATATCAGCTACTTTTAGTCTTATTTTGCTTATCCAGAGATGGACTACTAGTAGCCTATAAGAGAATGGGGTTAGTAGTGGTCATGTGATATTTCAAAATCATGATTTAATTTTCCATAAAGTGAAACCATATTCAATTTCAAAATAATGCCAATGCCATGGTTAAATGCCAGGCCCCTCCCCCAAAAAAATAGAGTGAAATAGCTCCTAAAGCTGCCCAAAGGGCCTGTCACACCTAGCCGATTTGGCTCGCCGGAGCTAATGCCTTAGTCACACCTTTGCGTATTTGGCTTGCGTATTGCTGCGTTTCAATGGCAAGCCGTTTTAACATTTATTCCTATTTCTTGATATCAAGAAATTAATCTTGATATCAAGAAATGATTTTCTGTTGTACTTACTTACTTTTTCAGCCATTATCGATCCACTGCAGGATGAAGGCCTCAACATGCTGTCTTGTAGAGAGAAGCGCTGTCCTAGATAAATATACTCCTCTACTTGCTCCATTTTGGTACCATTCACTTGGATTTGTTTTGGGACTTTGGCTGATCCTACCATGACTTTAGTCTTCTTCATGTTCATATTGAGACCTGTTAGTCGGCTTGCATTGTCCAGTTCTTGCAGCATTATTTCGAGGTCGTTTAAGTTGTCAGACATGATGACAATATCGTCTGCAAATCTTAAATGGCTCATTTTTTCCCGTTTATGTTGATTCCTTTGATGACCAGTCTAATGTTCTAAAGATGTATCTAGGCAAGCAGTAAAGAATTTTGGTGAGCCGGTGTCTCTTGGTAATTCTTGATATCAAGAATTCGATTTCTTGATATCAAGAATTAATTTCTTGATATCAAGATATAGGAATGAATGTTAAAACGGCTTGCCATAGAAACGCAGCAATACGCAAGCCAAATACGCAAAAGTGTGACTAATGCCTCAGTCACACCTATGCGTTTTCTAGTCGTTGTCAGGCTATCCCACAATAATTGAAGTGTATTATTGTGTTATTTGTTTGTATTGGGAGTCAAGAGGGATGACAGACTAAATAATATGTGAAGTTATAGGACAGACTGCCTCAGTCACACCTATGCGTATTTGCCTTGCGTATTGCTGCGTATTTATGGCAAGCCGTTTTAACATTTATTCCTATTTCTTGATATCAAGAAATGAATTCTTGATATCAAGAAATTATTTTCTGTTGTAAAGCAATGGTAATTCTTGATATCAAGAATTCTCATTTCTTGATATCAAGAAATAGGAATAAATGTTAAAACGGCTCGCCATAAGTACGCAGCAATACGCAAGCCAAATACGCAAAGGTGTGACTCAGGCATTGTACCGATTATTACCGATCCCCCAAAATACCGCATTATTTGGTGGCACCCGTTCATATCTGCCACAGTTGGTAGCATATCCGTAAAATCGCCGCAAATCTTGCAGCAATTTTACTGATCGATAGCAGAATAAGAAGGGGGCTAGAGACAGAACGAGAGAGGGGGAAAAAGATAGAAAAAAAATACAAGGGTGACTATTGACTAACAAAATGAAAACCTTTTTTTTCTAGTAGAATAAATTGCGTTCCTGGGAGGGGCCAATTACTTGATTTATCAATCTGGGGCGTGTCTTAAAGGTTCGCGACACCTGGTTATACATTTTCCACGCGAAAATTTTGAAAATAGTGTCGTGTGGAAAACGGAAAATAGAATAAGAGACCACTAACTTCTTACCAAGGAGCATTCAGTCAACGTGACACAGTTTGAGTTTGAAAGACAGAGCAGCCATACTTCATTCTTGTTCCCACCCTCCTTTAGTATCGACGATCATGGCGTTTTCCCGCATAATGATAACACCGGCCGCCCTCGCCCTGCTGTTAATCATGTTCAGGTCGATACCGAATGCAAATGCACAGGTAAATGTCTTTTGTTTTGTTTTGTTTCTAAATTAACCTTCCTGTTCTCTCTACTTCTTATGTGGGACTACAGTGTGTTCTTTAAAAAAGGAATTACGAATTTTTCCAACAATTATTAAAAAGAAATATGATTAGTCCTATGTCCTGATATTCGTAATGATCAAGGCAAAGTTAAATTTATCCTCTTTCACGTGAATAGATCCTTATCTCTCGTGGAAATCATTGTTTATGTTGCTGGTTATTCTTTATTCAATTACCTCAGGCTCTATATCATCACAATTGTGGTATGATATAAAAGGGGATGATTTTGATTTTTATATGATGTATTTCAATAAAATTAATTATATTTATTGTACGAGATATTCTGGAGAATTTTCCTTTCAGAAACTTATGACTCTTTTTTGTGGAGGGGTGTGGTTCTTGGATGTATCCAGCGAGGAAAATTGCTGCACCCCCTCTCTTAAAAATAAATACAAATGTTTAATCTAGTACACACAACTTTAGCGTTTTTCTAATTATAAGATTGAATATAATTGTATTCTTAACGGGAGATATACACTAACAAACTGCCCAATACTGAACACAGATGAAAATTTATCTTTGTGGATATTTGTCGACTTTTGAGAATAAAATTTCAACAGAAAGCAATTGTTGTATGGTTTCGTCGCATCGATATAACTTTTTGGTTGGGGGAGAGGGGGAGTAACCCACATCTTATCCCGCTGGGAAGCCCGTGTGTAATTTATCAGATGTATATTATTATTTCTGTGGATTTTCATGTAGTGTAATGAATACGCTCACGTGAATTCGTCGGTCACAGAGAATGGCGATTGTGTGTGTGGTGTGACGTCATCATTGAGCTCATCATGTGGTTCGGGGGTAAGCAGTGAGGAGTTCCAGCAGATGATTCGCGAGCTCGATCAACAGGTTTGTATAACAATTCTTTCTAATGTTGTAAATATCTTGTACGTGAACAAAACAATTAGTTTCTTTGTTAGGAAAGCATGATACAATAAATTAATAATAATACTAATAATACATAAGATTTGTAAGGCGCCAAGTCCACTTGACAATCAAATGCTCAAGGCTCAAATGCTCAATTCTAGTAGTTAGATGTATTCATGAACACATTTAATCAAAATGATGATGAAGATAGTTGGATTTATAAAGCGCTTTTTATTTTAAGAAACAGAGTCCTGAGAAGTGAGAACTATGATCACCCCGGCAGATGTTCCATGAAAAATTGTTCGGGCATTCAAGAAATGTAGTCATGCAGGGAAAAGCAAAAGGTCAAAAAGAGAAGGAAAAAAATATTTTGTATTTCTACTTTGACTTCTTTTGTGTGCACATAAAACGAAAAATCAAATTCGTTCGTTATGGAAGAGACGTTGATTTTATAGACTGACCTCCTAATTCCACCCGCCAGATTTTTCAATCTGGAGGAGCAGCCTATAAATATATATTTTAAGGCAAATGTGCCCACACAACATAATCATTACCGCGGTAGGGGGCACTCCTTGGTTACACCAATGCAACTTTTTCTGAGGACTGATAGACATAGCTATTTTCCGTCGGTGTGAATTTCTATAATAAGTGAAATGAATTGAAATGAAATGAACTAAATTAGTATTTAGAAATTAGTGCATAGAAAATCATTTTCGCAGTCCTGGTACCCGTTTCACAAAGCCTTTTTTTCAATGACAAATTACAAAAATCAGTGACAAATCTGCTGATAACCACTCAGAAGCAAGGATTTCACTATCTTATAACAAAAACTGTCATTTGTCACTGATGACAAGTTTTGTGAAATGAGGCCCTGGGCACAGCAAATTGTACAATGTAAAAATCGATGATGATTTCAATGATCGGCAGATAGTGGACATCAACGTCGAGTTGATAACACTGCGAGTCACGCTCAACCAACAAGGGGAAGACATCATCGCCATGAACGAGCAAATGGACAACATCAACGCCATCGAAAAGCGTATCATCGACAACGAGATCGTCATCTCCCGCCCCGAGTATGACATCATCAGAATGGATCTTCAGGATATGGAAACGCTCATCAGCTATCTTGAAGACCAGAATGCCGATGAATATATCATTGGCCAACTACGAGAAGAGGTGAGTAAAAAAGAGTCAAAATTCAAAATTCAAGTTTTATTTGCATTATCATACGAGAATTTTAGACTTCCATTGGTATTACATAATTATAATTTAAGTTTATAAAACATAATACTGTTTTGGGAACAAAGGAACATGAACACTTTCTGAAGGAGCAAAGCAAAACAATGAAAATGAGTTATATCACGGATCAGGCGCGTACGCAGCGGGGTTTGGGGTTAAACCCCTCAATTTTTGTTATGTGTGTGTTTTGGAGGAAAACCCCTCACTTTTTTTTTTCAAGTGTAAAAAAATAAATAAATAAAAAAGACTTTTTGTGTGTGTGTGAAATAAACTGACCTAACCCCCTAAACAAAATATCGGTCGGTATAATTTTCCAATTTCTGGGGCCAAAACAAAAATAAGTACTCTTGACCTTGAGTCAAGAACCTTCACTAATTCACTGCTCCCATTCCCATTAGACAAAAATATGTACCCTCTTCATTCGTAGCGCTAAAAATTCGGTATGTTAGGGGTGCATTAACTCCCCGCCGCCCCCCACCCCAACTTTCTTCTTCATGAAAAAACTATATTGATGCCACGAAAAAACTGTCAAAAGAACATTTTGACATGATTTTGATAAAACCCCATCTTCATTACCTTTATCATTCTTAGCTACTTCCATACCACTAATCTGCAGGCACAGAATCTAATTTGAACCCTTACCACAATTCCTACACCCTCAGTGAGAAAAGCCTCTGTCAGTTTCTGGATGTATTATTATTATTGCTATTGTTATTGTTGTTATAGTTATAATTATTGTGTTCCATCACTTATTTAACAAAAAGAGGGGCGGATCTAGCTTTTTGCCAAGGGGTTGACCAAATGACGATGCGGAGCATCGTCCACGAGCCGCGAGGCGATTTTTTTTGTGTGTGTGGCTATTTTGAACCCCCGTAAGTGATGTTTTCCTGGCATCTACTAACCCAATGGAGACCATAAAAAGCAGTGCATGATAATGTCTTTTTAAATCAAGTAACATTATACAAAATAATGATGCACAGGTTTCAGTGCGTCGGTAATTGTGTGCACAAGGTACCTTTGAATGGTTTTACTATTTAGACCAAATTCAAAGGTACCGCGTGTACACAATTCCACCGACCCACGAATTAAACCTGTGCATCATCTGTTTTATAAAATGGGGCCCCAAAAATCGTCAAAAATATACAAATCTGTTATTTTACAGATTTACCGGGTGCATGGCAAAATCATGCGTCCGGTAATTACCAGAGCATGATTTTGCCATAGCCATGCATCCGGTAATTTATACCGGAAAGCATGATTTTTAAATTTGCATAATTTGATTGTTGTTAGTGAAAACAAATGTAATGACCTAGATCTAAACCTTAACAACAAAAAAGTCATTAAATCGATAAACACTTTGTTTTGCAAGCCTTTTGACTTTTGGGAGGTGCAATCTAACTCGGACTCAGACTCAGAGAGTCAGAAATTGAGGCTTTATGTGTGGTGCTCCCCAGGCCCTCTCGCTTCAGTTTCACCAACACAGCGTTAAACATACGTGTGCTCTCGGGGAATTGAAATTTGTTACAGATATCTTAAGTACGGTGATCCAAAAAGTGGCGTTGTATGCCATAGCGAAGGTACTGAAGAGACTTCTACGTATACAATACAACTCACCGTCAGTCTTAATGTACAGAAGCATAGACCTAGTCGTTTAGAACGATGATACGCTATATACAGCTAGTTTGCCCAATTCTGGCGTTAAAATGTCTCCTAAATTGACGTTTGTGCAAACTTTTCCGACTATGAGACCTAATTGACCTTTTCGTGCTAGCCGCATCCGAATCATCCAACAATTTAGATAATTCTTCTTCTGACAGAAGCTGGATAATCAAATCGCCGCCGCGATTTCGCCATCTTGTTTTTTTTGTATGGCGCAGACATAGAGATATATACTTCTCTATGGGCGCAGACGATGTAAACAATCGGGATATCGGTGTTATCGATTCTAATATCGCATATATCATGTTGATATCGCGTGCATACAGTAAAAAAAAACTGCATGGTAATTGACCAATCAGATTGCAGGGATTCTTCTACCCATCTTATAATTTAAACAGTTTGACCCAATGACCACGAGCCGCGTAGCGGCGAGGCGATTTTTGTGTGTGGCTATTTTGAACCCCCCGGCCCGTAGGCTAAGTGATGTTTTCCTGGCATCTACTAACACAATGGAGACCATGAAAAGCAGTGCATGATAACGTCTTTTTATATCAAGTAACAGTTTAATACAAAGTTATAACCAGAGTTATCATGTGTTTGGTTGAGTTACCAGGTGAGTTGAATATCTTCTCACAATATTTGCACTTGAAAGGTTTCTCTCCAGTGTGCGTTTTTTTTTTTTTTTTTTTTTTTGGGGGCAACCCAGGGGTTAAACCCTAAACCCCCGTAGATCCGCCCCTGAAAAGTACCTCCTAACAACTTTTGAGGACTTAGTTTTTTTTTTGCAAAGAAATTCCGGTGATCGCCCCATCATCATACATGTATCTTTACTGACACACACCCTCACCAATGCTTAGGTTTTCTTAACCGAAAGTCTTTATTTTTATATTTTTAAGGGATAGGGGTAAATGTCAGTGCGCATGGGCAATATTTGGAGTAAGTGCGAAAATAAGACTGGTCATGCACTTGTTATCTTTTACATATTTGCAGTAAGAAGAATAACAGATGCAAATAAAATTATAGACTTGCGAAAATACATTCATACTTTATTTCATAATTTTTTTTATAAATAACAGAAAATTTTGTGGCAAAATTAGTCAACTCTGACTAATTGCCAAATAAAAACCAAACTAAGAAGAAGGAGCAGTTAAAGTCATGCACTTGTAATCTTTTACATAATTATTTGCAGTAAGAAGAATAACAGATGGAAATAAAATTATAGACTTGCGAAAATACATTCATACTTTATTTCATAATTTGTTATAAATGACAGAAAATTTTGTGGCAAAATTAGTCCACTCTGACTAATTGCCAAATAAAAACTAAACGAAGAAGAAGGAGCAGTTAAAGTACAGAACATATTATGCAGGAGGAGGCGCGATAGCTCAATTGGTAGAGCAGTGGTCTCGTAATCCGGCGACCCGGGTTCGAAACCAAGTCGATGCGCTAGTGCCCTTTGGTAATGTGACTCACACTCTGCCGTGTAGGCCTACCGTGTGCCACCGTGCGCGAAAATGTCTGCGGACGGTGGAGAACGGCGGGGCACACGGTGGTTCGTTATCAAAGCGGGCAACACGTTAATAGGGCGTTGGCGCTTATTTACACCCGGTGGGACCCGGCGAAAGTTTTGGGCATGTTCAAAACTTTGGCCGGCTGGCACCGGCCGCAAGTAAGCGGCAAGAGGACGGTGTTGAACGGTATGAGGACGGTATGAATACGTTATGAAAACGGTCACACTGTATGAACACGTTCACAACACGCTCATAACCTGTTACAGAACGGTGATGAACGGCCGTTCAAATCGGGGTATTTATGGCAGTCGTGTCATGACGTCAGCAGTCCGGGGACTCGCTCACAGGACGCTCCGAGCGGTGAGGGACGCTAAGTGACTGGTAGGTGGCTGCTACAAACCCGGTGCACACGTTCGAGACCCGGTATGGGCCCGGTATGGAAACGGCCAAAATTTTCAACAAAAGTCAATCTGGGCGGTGAAGACGGTAGAAGCACGTTCAACACCCGGTATGCGCCCGGTGAGAACGGTCAGAAGATGGCAACGAAACGGTGAAAAGATTAATTTTATTATTTTTTTTTTGCGACCGGGGACAAGTTCGCTCAAAACCCAACGTTCTGGACTCTGTTGTTTTTTAATAGCCCGGCAGGTGGACGGTAGGCCTACACGGCAGAGTGTGAGAGCTCCATAAGGCATTAATCCTCATTACCAGGTTACTCGGAGAGGACCTAAAGCCTGTGGATGCTTACTAACAAGCATTTATGCTTTCTTAGCAGTCAGATAAAATAACCATCACAATCAAACCAACCAAATACTGTTTAAAGGGATAGTTGAGTTCTTGTTTCAGACCGCAAATGCTTTCAAAGTGCATGGTTATTGATCTTATTATTATTTATGACATTTATAGTGCCCTTTTAGGACCTAAAATTGCTATAAAGGTAATTTTAGACCCCAAAATGTGTGAAATAAGATCATACCAATTCAGCTCCACTTTCAAAAAAAATACGATGACCGTTAATTAATTGATAATAACAATACACGGGGCAAGTGGTTGTGCGTATTATAACTAACACGAAAAAGCCACAAAATGCCAACATCGACAATAAAACGTATAAGGCGCTATCTCGTTTTTCAACGACTGGTTCAAATTATCGAATATTTGTGGGGCACCACAATATTAGAAATTGTTATATTTATGGATATTTTAGCCGTCTCTGAACCGATTTTGATCAAACAAAGATGATTTTGTCATTTAAATTGTAAGTTCTTTCAAATTTGACACTCAGTTTTTTCATTATCTCACCAAAAAAATTATTTTGTGTAGCGCCCTCTGCAACAAAACTCAACTATCCCTTTAAATTCAAGTTGACATTCATTCCATTCATTTATGATTACATTTGCAAATTCTATAGAACAGATCACAAAATGATAACACAAGAATGAGGAGTCTTGGGGCTGCCGCCGAGAGAAAAAAACTCATTACAAATATATATCAATACAAAGAAGCCAAAGCAACAAAAAAAAAAATCAAAAAATACAAAAGTGAGAGAAAAGGGGCCTGATTATGGATAAGGGAAAATAAGCATTCAGTATTATTGATTTCAACCTTCTTTTGAAGACATTTAGGGATTGAGGACTGCATTTTATATGTAAAGGTGAGTCATTCTAAATTGTGGGCCCTTTGTATAGCTATATCGGTTCTTGTCAAAGTAAGTGGAAGTGGGAGGAACTGCGTGTATTATAAAAGTCAAACTGGGCATTGTTACAAAAAAAATCACAGAAACTGGGGGGATAAATTTATTAGAGCATAAATACATAACAATAGCTAGACTGTAATTGAAAAGATCAAATAGTATTTTCAAATGAGATAATAATGCATTTGTATGGAGCTATGGGCAAGGAACTTTAAATGGAAAACTGTTCTAATAGCCCTTTTCTGCAATCTACTACGATAGCCGTAACTTCAAACACAAGTTATGTTAATTAGAAAATACGGTGTTTTCAAAGTTGCCGAAAATATATTGTAATATCTTTCCTTTATAAACTTTCGCTCAGTGAAACAAGTATTATTATTATTATAATTATTATTATTATTACTATTAATATTATCATTATCATTATTATTATTGTTATCATTATTATCATAAATATTCTTCTTATTATTATTATTATTATTATCTGTATTATTTGTATTATCATTATCCTCAAGACCTTTACAGACGTATTTGGGCGACGCCATGCAATGTGTCCCGTACGGCGTATACGTATCTTTTACCCACATATTTCACCCATGAATGAAAAATATCTTGAAAGAAAGCACACTTATTCAACGGTCATATCAAGAGATTGTTTCTTTTTGAATAAATGATGTGGGGAAAAACTGAATCGCCCATTGCTACCCTCCTCGCAGATAATAAGCAATAATGTGCATAGTAAGCTATACATTAATGTTATGGTATGCATGCTTGCATTTTGTAGAGACCAATCGCAGTGAATCATAAAAGGTCAAGATTAAAGCTAATTAATGTATGTAAATAAATCCTATCTTTATTTTAATGCTATGCTATGTAGATCGCCAACATCAGCTATAACCTCGATTCCCTGGAAGACAACAACGATGCCGACATCGAAACTCTCTTGCGCGACATCGCTGACCTCCAGCAACAGATTGCCGAATGCGAGGCGGGCAATGACCCGGATTCTGACATCGGTTTTCCCTATCCATGGGAAGATTTTGAGATACAAGGTGTGTGCTTGATTCAGTAAAATTTCATTTCATATTTTGATTAATTGTCCAAAGGAAATTTGCTTTGCTCACATTTTACATACAACTTTACAAACATAATGTTAAGATATAGATGCCGTAACAAAACATGAATTTTTAAACATTTTCATTTTTGTTTCAGGAGAGCACCTGATATTTTATTTTATTCAGCATCAGAAGCATCCTAATTTCGTGAATACATTTACAATTATTTAATCAATGATACAAACCACGAAGGTGTCATGAAGTAGTAGCATCCAAGGATAAACGTACATGTAGAAGTACACCATGTAGACCGTACGGCCCGCGGGCCGGGGTAATTTATGCATACAAACAAAGGTTGTTCTTGACAACCTGAAAGCTTGCCCGACATAGCAACACGTAATGTATGCAGACTGGATTCCAAGTATTGTAGTTCATTCATTAATAACAGGTTAATAGAATAACTCGTCACTAGGTCCCCTGGAGAAAATCCATAAATTTGAAATGTTAGTAAACCGGTCTATTGTCCGATGGGGATATTGACAGGAGCGGGGGGTAATAATGCGAAGTGATACTAAAGAGTGTATAGTGGGCCGAAGATCGTTAGATTTGAAACGAGATATAGGAGAAATACAACATTCTGCTTAAAACATCATTTTCAATATAAAAAGAAGGTTCTGCAAGAGACATGCCATCCCTGCTTCTGATAGGTAATGTTAAAGAGATTGTTGTGGTGTAGTGGTTCACTCACTTGACGCTCAATCATAGGGTTGAACCGTTGAAGGTACGAATCCCAGCCCGGCTTCAAGGTATAAATGGGTACCTGGCCAGTGGCGGATCCAGGGGGGGAGAGGGAGGAGTAAAAAAGTACTCTATACCCCCGCTTATTCACCGGCTGGCTGAGTCGCCGCTAAATATTTTTCACGAATTGGGCCCCCTCTCTGGCCCCCTCCCTTGCCGCCCTCTGGAAGAACAGCATTGATGTTGATGAGGCCTCCTTGGGAAAATAAAATGATTATAATATTATCATCATTATTATTTTTTCCCCTTTATAGATTCTTGTGGAACCATCAAGGGGTTATCAGAGCCGTACACACTCAGGGGTAATCTAGATTCCACAGGGGTGTGGTTTATGGACCCCTTTGTAGATGTGGACAAGCCCTGGTTCCAGGTGTAAGTTATATCATCAAGCTTTGCAAACTATTCGTGTCAAATTACACATTGTTTTTAACTATTATTTTTAATGTTCATTAAATTTCTGAAACCATATTAGTTAGGTACACAGACGGTTCCAACAGGGACGTGGAGTTCACCAAAATTTTATTGTAGATGCCGAATTAAAATTTGATGCTAAAAACGATGCTGTCGACTGATTATTGAAAATTGGTGCCCAAAGTGCCCAAATTTTATGTTTTAGGGGCCCACCAATGTTTTTACGCATTTCAGAACACATATTTTGACTGAAAATGTTCGTTTGGTGTAGAAAACCCACTATGAACTATACAGTGAAATAAAGTATAGGTTAAGACCCACAGAAGACAACAGGGGCCCTGAAGTTGCTCCAAAAGGGCCCAAAAGGACAATCAACTCTAGGCAGTCAAAATGATTGCTTTAAACTATTTTCTGGGGTAATAGAATCACAGTAAATCTCTATTTTGGTATCAAAATGCAATGATACATTTTGGGCATGAGGCTTTGATATCCAAATATGTCCCAGGTACCCAAAATCTGATGTTAACGGCCTAAATGTAACATAAGTGATTCAAGAGCATCACACTATAGTTATATGACATATTTTCTTTCTTCACACATATGTAACTGTGTTATACTAAAAGTACTTGTTAATTCAATAAATATTACATCATTTTCGGGGCACCTGAGGGGGTCCAGGGAGCCCTGCATGAAGCTATTTATTGCAACCCAATAGAAAATGCGTGAAAATCGTGTATTTTACTGAATGCTATGTGATGAATTGAACCCATTGATGATAGATGTGAATAACAAATTATATACCGCGGGCACCTAAACCTTCCATCACAATTTTTAAGATCCATTTTCTTGATTTAAATCGTAAATATGGGCCCATTGTTTTGCTTGAATAATCTAGTGATGATAAACAATATTGCTCTCATCACAAACACTATAGTGGCCCCTAAAACATAAAATTGGGGCTTTTGGGCACTAATTTTCAAAAAATCAGTCGGCGGCATTGTTTTTAGTGTTATATTTTATACTTCGGAATCCACAATGAAATTTTGGTGAACACCATGCATTTCCCTGTTGGAACCGTCTGTGTACCTAACTATATGTATTCATTGAACTCAAAATTTCACTGCTTAGTAAGCATATTGTATACGCTACGTATAAAAGTTAACACTATTTTTAGTTAAGATTTTCAAACAACTATTTAACATAAACTTGTCTTTCATAATTCAAAATGAACATAACTTAATCCCCTATAAGATAATATGCAATAGGTCATTTTACTAATGTGATCAAATTTTATTTGTTTAGTGCCTCGTTACAAAGTATTTCACTCACCTGTTACGAATAATTGTATTTCAATAGTCAGAATGCGAATTGCATACATTTCATCTGGCCCGGCATCCACGGCAATCAAGGCCTGGCACGTTGGCCCATTCCGCCCCCCCCCCCCGCGTTGTCTCACGTCCATCCCGTTTTGTCCGCGGTGGCCTGATACGTGATTGCCATGGCCGCCGGGAACATAATGTAAACATAGCATGTCAAAGAAAGAAGAGTGCTCTGCTTAACAATCCCAGTGCTTACCAGTACGTTTTGCAACTCTTCACGTTTCAACCTGCCCCTTATTCCGATGCACTGCTCATTCTATGACTGCAAAGTCATAACACATTACCATTACCATTTTAAAGAGGAATGAAACACTTTCTGATGGTACTAAACAGAGCCATGATTATACCATGACAAGTGAGATATAATCCATCAAACTTGGGTTTCCAAACTATTTTGGAGGGGTTTATATCCTATACTGGGGCGCGAAATATTGAGATTCTGAAGCAACATATACGTGGGAGGAAAGCAACCGAGCTTTAGAAAATGGTGCACTTTAAATCATTATAAAAAAATATAAAAAAATAAAAAACGAAAATGACGCCCTAGCCCCACCATTTTAGCTGTTAGTGAATCACCCCCAGGTTTCTTAAATGTTATTTCCCCCAATTTTTACCACGTATGCACAATTTGGAATGCTTTCCTAAGAATAGAAGGTTACTAACCGTCAGAATAATGAATCAGTAGTTGTAACTGTTAAAATTAGTCAAAATCTCATTTTCTTATTTCTTAGGGGGATTACTTATACTTCGTCTATCTCACGGTACCTATCTATTGAGCAATTCCAGACGCAAGGCATTCATGAGACCTATTTACCTGGATACACACTGGAAGGTTGCAGCGTGGTCGCATACAATGGCGCACTGTTCTATAACAAGTATTCGTCTACAACCATGATAAGATACGACTACATAGAAGGATCTGTCACCAATCAACGAGCCCTTCCGGATGCGGGGTATGGAAGCCATTATCCTTATCTTTCCGGGGGCTACACTAGCATTGACTTTGCTGTCGATGAGAAGGGCCTGTGGGCGATCTACGGTAGGTCTTCGGGCAGCGGACTCATGTCCGTAAGCAAGATCGACCCCTTGACTTTGGAGGTTGAGGAGACCTACAACACCAACTCACTCAAGGCCAACTTCGGCGAGTGTTTCATGGTATGTGGGAAGCTCTACTGCACTGATTCGATCAACAAGCACGATGGCCGGATCATGATGATGTACGACACAAACACCCAGACTACTACAACACTCAACGTCCCTTTCGACAGCAAGTACTTGGCGACCAGGGGGCTCAAGTACAACCCGAGGGACCAGCGACTCTACGCCTTCAACAACGGACATGCTCTGATCTATGAGATAGAGTTCCAGGGTGACGAATAACATAATCTAGACGTGATGTCTTCTGCATGGACATTAATTAATGATTACATATTAGTTGTAGTAGCTTCTGTTTTAAATTGTTAAAGGCCTATTAAACTCGGTTAAAAGATTATGATTCTCTTTATTTCTTTAAGCTCTTTTTTCCTTTAACCCCAGACATATGTTTGAATCTATGTTATGATTGAGATATCAGAATAAAAAGTTTCAGCACCCGAATTTCCTTTTGAATTAGCTTTTAACCTTAACACTTGTTTAAACACCTTTCTACTCACAGTAATTGCTTGAAAACAGTCAATAGTTTATCAGCCATTTCTTCAACGTCAATTAAATATCTCTTGTAACCATACTAAGAATATCCGACGACAACGACAATAACTAAACATATATTTCTGTTAACAGTATTCAACAGTGCAAAGATATCCCATTTAATCCTTTTAGCGATAGCAGAACAAGGAGGCAGAAGTAATGCATCTTGTAATGTCAGTTCTATTTTGCATTTAAACCTTATATAGCTAAGAAAAACAAACAAACTGCTAGTCTTTGTGCTCAATTTTTGCACCAGCATAATCTATTGCATGATCCATTTCATAAATTCATTGTAATGTCAACATCCTCGCGGGGAAAGGGCTAAGATACTTATTATGAGACGTAAAATTCAGGATCAATTGCATAGCGTTGGTCGAGGCATTGATGGGCATTTCCATTGTGTGAGTATGAGTGTGTGTGTGGGGGCGGCAAATGAATGAAATGTGAATCTATTAGACCACCAAACAGGGATGGAGTGTGGGAAGGGGTAATAATTCGTTTCACACTACCAGTACTTTACTATTCTTTCTTTAATTTTCTACGAGGTGGTAAGGGGGTGGGGCCCTCTGTGCTACCCCGTAAGCAACAAAGCCGTTATGGCTCATAATATTCAATTGTACCCGTTGGTAATTGGTAATACATGATTTACATGGAATTTGTTTAAAGTACTGCTACTATGCGATTGTCAATTTGTCATATGCCTGAAACCATACTTATTGCATGCATTTTCAAAATAATTGTCACGCCGTTGTCCCCTTATCGTGAATCATAAAATCTAGACAGGCCTATTATGATCAATGAATAAAAATGTTATTAAAGCAAAGGAAACAAAAATTGTGAACAGTATTATGGTGTTATGTTAGTGTCTGTGACATCAATATCTTGATTATTAACTGTTCCTATTTGTCGTCTGTCATTTTGGAATGAGAAAAAATTACACAATTCCGGCATATATCCACGATATGCATTAATCATACCAGTACATTTCAATAGGACAGAGAAACATGTAGAATTATATATGAACATGACGAAAATCACACGCCAATATACATGTTTACTAATAATTATGGGTACTTTTTAAACAGAAGTTTCTCTTGACAACAAAAAAGCATGCCAGAGGTTTGCCCGACATAAAAGTTAATGTATGCAAAGTGGATTCTATCCATAGAGATGTCATTATTCGTAGCAGGTGAATGAATCTCCTCCAACATAATTGTATCGCCTTCACAAACTTCATAACTTCACAATAAATAGTAACTTACAATTATTTTTTGTTAAAAATGCATTGTAAGATACAATTTGCAGGAAGATTGGAGATTTAGATTTTGTGGTTGATTGCCAGTCAATTTTTACATAAATGGTCTCAGATTTAGTATACATATTAATCATTCATCGATATCTATCAATAAAATCATTGATGACTATATTCTAATAATAGATCATGTCGTCTGTTTGGAGCCAGAAGGGCATTTACACAGAGTAAATGCCCTTCTGGCTCCAAAAACAGGCGATATACACCTTGACACGGATACATTTAATGGAAACATACAAGACAATAGGCAAATGAATGAAGTTTATTATTTATTACCAATACAGGAAATGTAACATTTCATTTCTAAATGTATTTACAACATATTTGATCATACATATATTTTTCAAACATATATTTTCTCACATCTGATTTTTTTAAAGCACATATGGACCCTCATTTTGAAATAAATATAGATGTGGCCCTCTACTGCCTAACATTTGACGCTTCAAATCTTGAGCAGAGCCTAAGTTTGTCATTCTCTGGTTGTGTCAGATCTATTGACTGCAGTCTCTGTATAGTCTCCCAGCTATGCATTAGGGTTTGTGCCTGCAAAGTACCCTCCATCCCCGGTAGACAGATTTAGAGACAATTGTACTCGTACATTGAAATTTTTATATTATTTTTGGGGAAATAAATTCATTTGTGCAATATCCAAATTTAGTAATACATTGTTAAAGTACTAAACATATAATCAAAGCTTAAACGTTTAAATTTCAAATAACAATGTGAACACTGGTTCATTATTAGCTAGTAATGATATATTATACAAATATGTAAAAGACAAGCAGATGAATATTGGTACATTGTTTTAGATGTAAATATGAACTAAATATATAGTAAAACACACTATTGCATCTTTATATTGTGCATTGTGAGTTGTATATAAAAAGATTATACAAGTACTATTTTATGGATAGATGGATATGGACTAATACTTAAACACACTATTGCATCTAAGAATTGTGCACTGATTGATGGTATGCATATTTGGCAAAACTGGTTGAAACATATAAATACAATAAACAAAAAGTTAACCTCTACAACAAAGACTTCTACAGTGCCTATAAAAAAAGAGTACACACTTTGAAAATATCTTACAAAATCATAATATGCTATGTGCAAGATTTCTTCTAATGAAGTTATGGGCTAAGATCTATTCAATTATTTGGCACTTTAAGTATTGAAAATATTTTATGCTTGATTGAGCACTGGATATTTAAAAAAAAGAAAATTGGTATCCTCAAAAATGTTTCAGTCATGAATTGGAGCAAAGTGCGTATCAAGCATCAATTGCAGCTACTCTCTGTTAACTATTGATAATTGATTTGAACCATCAGATCATCTTTGACCTTACATCTGCAGTCGTGCATCCCTACATCCTCTCTCTCTCTCTCTCTCTCTCTCTCTCACACACCCACTCGCACATGCACACAAGCACATAACAAATGCAGATTATTTTTTTGTCTCACTTAATTTCCATTTGTGTTATTAGCATTTTGACAGAATGTAATGCAGTATAGAAAATGTTCAAAATATGTTCAATTTTCTTAAAAGAGAAATACAATGTATAAACTTATTTGTAAACAAATAATTAGTTTCCTATGTTTTTCATATCTCTTACATCTAACTGTAATGTGAAAAGCATGCAGTACACTGCAAGATATCAATGCATATTGATATCTTACACATCCATGATTAATTGAAAACAAAGCAATACCTTTGTCAATAAATATGTTTCCTTTCCTAAATTTCTAATTCACTATGCAATACCTTGTTTTGGGGTCTTGTGACAGGTAGTGTAGATTCTCCTTGAAATGCACAGCTAGGTATACCATTGAAGATTAAATGATTGATAGCTAATAGAGCACATGTGATAACTGCCTGATTTGCACTTTCAGGCAGCTATCATGAAATTATAAATTTGAAGGATATTTTCAAAATGTGTACTTTTATTGTTATTTTCACTGTATATTAGAAATACGTATGCACACTATTGCATCCCCCTTGAGTTCACCACATGCTCAAAAAGAACAAGATGAATGTGACTGCATCTCCATGATACATCCACCTACATTCAGTTAATTCATCATTACCAATTTCTTAAAGTTTGAAGTTCATAACTTGAGTTGTTCTTGTGATATCGCAATAATGAGGCTAGAACTTTTAATTCATAAATTAACCTCTATGACCTTTCACCTTGGACATACTTATCCCAAATTCTAATCAGATCATCTTGCTATAGTGATATATACTCTCATTGAAGCTCACAGCTCAAACAGTTCTTGAGATATTGCGATAATAAAAAAGCGGGACAGACAGACTGAAACGCAACGGACAACCTAAGACGCGTGTAATGCCTCCGTCACCACCTTTGGTGGGCGGAGGCAGCAGAAAGAAAAATAATTAAAAAAATTGCTGCATAAAAGTACAAACAATATTTCTGATCGAAAGTGACCCGTAGAAAGAAGATAAAACAAAGTGATATTAGTATTAACACACTATTGCATCTCTGATTGCTAAATATAGTAATAAAAGACAAACTTGAGTTTTATGTTTCCTATTCTTAAAATGAATTAGACATACCTACGACTGGCAAGAATGCTTTGGCATACATTGAACAAAAAAAGTGATAAGCAGTCTTTTGTAAGAACAATAAAAATTCCACATTAAATTGGATTATCTCCTTTATCTCCTTTTTGTCATAGCAAACCTCTAGGGGAAAAATGGACAAAAAGACCTGTATTATACATCCTATTCACAGAGACTTTTATAAACAACTTAAATATTCAAAGTAAATTAAAGTAGTATGGTATTTAAAGCATTTTTAGATATACCACATCAAATCAATGCAGAATTCTTGTAAGAGCCTTCCTGAAAAAAAAAGTAACCATTTGCAGAAACTGTGGTTACAATTGGATATGGTCATGACCACTGTTATGTACATGTATCTATGATATAGTGGTCCAGTACTCTATGTACAAAGTATTATACAAAGTACAGTCAGCAGAAAACTTCTCAGAAAGGCAATTCATAGTGTTAGTGGTCAATAATTTAAGTTACCGGTAGATAGTATTCAACTAGCTTTGAAAGTTTAAGAAAATTGTCAAGCTGGACATAACTTTCCAGATAAGTAAAGAAAAAGCAAAACTAGAGAAAACATGTAGACAGACAGACAGAACAAGAGAAATCCATTTACACTTTCAGTATGTTGACACACTGTTATGCATGTCATATTTTCCAACCTCTTTTGTTTGGTTCATAAATTAGATAAATAATCATCCAAGGCTTTCCAGTATGAAGGCACAAGAAATCTAATCAAATTTCATTAGTAGAAGGTCGGTTGGCCATCCCATCAAAAGAATATCTACACCTAATTAAACCCAACTTTGCCTCCCTGTCCAGTGGTTTCCTGTGTAGCACTGGCTCACTAATTGGCAGCTTAATTGGGCAGTCATTCAAAATAGACGGCAAAGACAATGGCTGCAGCGAAGAGGGAATGGTTCTCATAGGTAGCTGAAGCGAAGGTGTCCCGTTGGTGATCCCATAGGCAACGGCTTCCCATGTGGATGTCTTGGTCTCGCTTTTCACCGATGTCAACCAAGCAGATGATCTGTAGGATAGAAAAAAAGATGTTGTGTTTATTCCTCCAATGTCTAATGCATGGGGGGGGGATGCTATGATATGGCAAGCAGATATCTCCTTCATATTGGTAAAAAAACACCTTGCAATTTACATCCTTCATTTGGGGCAGGCAGTAAGGATATCAAAAGGAATTAACACTGGAATAAATTGTGTCCCAGTAATGTCAAAGCATTAATTTCAGGATACTAGGGTAAAAATAATTGAATGGAATGGAATAAACATAATGAATATTTAGAGAATATGGGAGATATTACAAATATGAAGAGATTTAAAAGACAGATTGTAAAAAGTAAGAGAGAGTGAGAAAGAGAGAGATAGAGATAGAAAGGTAGAGATAGAGCAGGAGAGAGAAAGGATAAAACAAGATGAATGCAACTGTGTCTCCAATATATGCCTCCGCCTACATTCAATTAATTTATTATTACCAATTTTTACTACATATACGTATACTAGATGATTTACATTAATCAATGGTTTTTATGAGACTGTGGTGAATGTATGAGACCAAAAACTCATCAATATCACTGATTGACCTTTGTCTTTGTGACATTTGTCCTTGCACCTACTTATCCCAAGATCTGTATTGGTATACAAATGATGCATGTGCATAAGTTCATTATACGATCTATCCGCACTCGAGTTGAGGCCGTGTGTATCTATCGCACAAAGCCGTTAGGCCGAGTGCGATAGATACACACAGCATCAACGAGGGCGGATAGATCATATAATGAACGAATGAAAACATGCATATTTGTTTTATACAACGAAACTCCTAGATCCTTGTTATTTGATGTAAAAAGAATTCATTCAAGATTGTTTTGTGACAGTATGGCTGACAAGTAAATCTCAAGTTTAATAAGGCTTAATTTAGTGCGCACACATAGCTATAGTAAGCGCACTTACCTCTATACCCATTTACGCATAGTGCTAGCTGCGCAAGCATAAGCCCATGCACACACAGTATAAATCGCTCTCACCTCTATGCGCACTACTGCGCATCATGTACATGCACTAAAAAAAAACGTTGGATAGTACTGGAAAATATTGCACGCTTTTTCATGAAAAACGTGGGATAGTCTCAGTAAATGAATCTCACGTGACCGCACATGACCAATCATTTGATTAGGATCTAGGAGCGAGTTGTATAATAGTTCATATCTCGCTATATGGTGATACATGGTAGTACCAAGTTTAAGTTCATGGCTCAAATATTGAGATTAAATGAGGCTAACAATATCATGACCTCTAACCTCTGATCTAACAACCCTGAAATCTAATCATATTGACTTGTTCATGATTACCCCGCATATGGAAACATTTGCTTGGATTTGTCTCATAAAAGAAGTTGACCACAACACACAGTGTTGAGTGCAGGGGTCACAGGCACAAAACTGTAAAATATGTAGAACGCTCATCCCCATTCACAATGCACAGATTGACGTGTGGCGGTTGAACGTGCTGGGAGAAACGCTCGAGTGCACACGCCGCCATTTTGCTTAGTCCTCGATCTTTTCAGCTCACATATTTAAAGAATTCCAGCCTGGCCTGTCGCTGAGAAAAATACGGCGAACACAACAGAGGACTAACGAAGATGGCGAATATCACGTAATCACGTACGAGCGCTGGCCACATTTTTCGATCCACTATGAGCCTTCTACGTATATTTACAGTTCTGTGGTCACGGGCCACTGGCTTCATCGGGCAGGTAGTTCCATTATGTGAATGAGTAAATTCCGACAAAAATATACAACCAACCAAAACAATTGTATACCATTATATATTATATATATTATATAAGAAGCTAACGTTAAGTATATTCATTAGCCGCTCACCCCAAAGCCGCCTGACCACAATGGAACGAGTGAGGACTTGCGATAGCGGCCGAAGTGCAATAGTAACTCGCTATTTTGCTCTTCTCCAACGCAAAAAGAGACGACATAGGCTGGATTACTATGTTTTTTTCGACAAAAGTACAGAGAAAGTGCATTTAAAAAAATTTTTATTCTACTTTTTGAAAGGTTACCCAAGTGACTCCCGGGCACCCCAATGCTAGAAAGAAACGCATTTTTTTGAAAACCTCACTTTTTCATGCAAAAATGCTTATTTGTTCTATGCACGCAAGTCAGATTGAGCGGATGATACGTTTCCATATGTATGATTTTTTTTTTTACTATACAGGTACATATATGGTACAAAAAAAAGAAATACTTAATAAACATATCTGCAATATGTTCAAGAAGACTTGATGTGTTGTTTACATCTAATGTAGATGTTAAAACATTTTTCTTTACATCCATGATGTAACAGGACATCTAACACTCCCAGGATCATCACTTTCTTGGACAACTATCCATAGTGATCATTACCCCCTTGGACATATACTACCCAAACAACTACCCCCTATGCCAAATACAACTCCTGACAAATATCCCAAGCTTGGACAATTACCCCCACGTTCCATGAAAACACTAATATGAACTCTTACCTTGTATCTCTCAAAGTCAAGTTCTTTGACTTGGAGTTTGATCTCTGATACAATGGTCTTGGATAGATCGCTGCACTGCGTAGGTTCATAGCTCACTTTCTCTAGATGCTTCTCTAGAACCTCTTTCATGATTGGCTCAACCCTCTCTGCAACAAATCTACTGACCAATCAAGAGGAATAGTTACACGAGTTGTATGACCAAGAGCGGAGCACATGAATAATAATGAGTATAGACTGTTAACAATCAAACACAGGGCTTGACATGAATAGGGGCCAAAAGGAAAGTGATGCTATACAATTGAGAATGAGTCCCAAACTTTTATACTGTTATTCCACTAGGAGACCATATGATAATCATTTGAATTTAAATCCCATTAAATGGAGGTTTGAACACTGTTCCCAATGCTGTAAACTTAATTTTTAAGATATCAAAAAATCAAGGTGTGTGCCTCTTTAGAATAATATTTGTTATATGCAAATATGTTTCTCTATACCATTTTGTTCTCTTCTGAAAGGGATATTTGTGTAATGCCCTGCAAAACAGGATAAATGCTTTTTTCCCCTTATGTACACTGTAGTACCAAGCACATTTCAATTAGTTATCGAGACTGATTCATATTTCACTTAGTTAATCAAGACATTCTTCTTTCCATAAACCAACCTATTTTTAGGCTCCATACGGTAAGTGTTCTCATACTCCACAGTATGTTTCGCTTTGTATTCTTCAATATCATGGTCACTTGGAGCACATCCTAGTGCCATAAAACTTTTCCCCATCTCATGAGGATGCCGTGCGGACAGATCAAAGAAACTTGACCGTTGAGGCATGTTTATGTTCTCTACTTGGAGGGTGGCTCGGCGATTCATTTTCTAGAATTTTCTTTGGTATGGACCTCGAGTAACAAATGGTGGATATGAGGTTCTGTGTAAAAAAGAACAAATAAAAACTATGGAAATATGCATACATATTTTTATTATTGTCAAGACATTGAATATGCTTACAGACACTTTCAGCTGAGGCAATTGAAAAAGAAGAGTAATGTATACTTTGATGGGCTAAAAAACCCAAAACAGTCAAATGGTTCCAACAAATAATTTATCATCAAGATGTTATTTAAAAGAGTATTTACCCTTTTTTATAATTATTACTTTTCACATGCACATATGCAAAACGATCATGATTATGTATAAATTTCCATTTTTGAAAAACATTTTATTCATATTGCCATTTTGTGGGACTATCTCACTGTTTAAATGAAGAGCACTGTGATAAAGCACAAACACATAAAACCCAACCACTCGGACTGATTCAATCTATAATTTGATATGCACCTCATCCATGATAATACATTTTCATTATGTCCCACACTTTCTCTGAAATTAAATCCCATTGAAATCAGATGAGATAATTATCTACTAGAAAAGAGTGAACAAAACCGTATTGAACATCATATATTCATAGAGGGAATGTAATGTCACTTTGGAATATCAAAATAATAAAGGGTACATGATGGCATTACAAACCAATCAACACAACTGCTGTATTGCATTAAGGATGAACAAAGAGTACATGTAGATGTAGATGTACAATACTTATCATTTTTTATAATTGCATCATACATGTACACAATCAGCAAGTACAGTACCAAAATACATTTAATTCCAGCATCTCATATGATCCTCTTAAAGACAACCTGTATATAGCCAAGATGAAATAATGCATCTTGGTTACTATGATGAAGTTTGTTGACATTGTTCATAGATGATTATCATTTCATTATTAGGTATGTAGTATACACAAGAGTAGGGTTAATGCATCAATGATTTAACCTACATGTATTGGGCATTACACATTAGATGAAGTGATGCTATCCTAAACAGGTCAATTGCAATTTAATTATCACTGGAATTTATAATCAGTTTCAATCACACCAGGGCCTTGATGTTTTGCTATAATTGTAGCAAAGACATGTGTTCTTTATGTGAAAATATCAGTGTGCTTGATCATCATCATCTATGTTGTCTCTACAGTGGAATAGCTGTGTTTGATCTTCTAAAGGGCGAAGAAAATACACACAAATCTTGATGCTTTCATCATAACATGAATTGTTTTAAGAACAGGGCAAATGAAGTAAGAATAAATATCAGAAAGCAAAGTCACAATGAACTATTTAACCTTTGTATACTCCCCCACTCTATGTATCCCTCCTCGCTCTCTCTCTCACACACACACACACATATACTACACACACACTATATCAATAGGTTAAAGGTATTACAAAGTTTTGGTATGGGGTCATGAATTTGGTTCAAATGAACATATTGGAAGCATATGCGATTTTACAATATTCAATGATCGTGGTCACGGTTGAAATCGAGTCTAAAGTGATGAAATTGTAAATAATAAACTCTTTATGTTGTATAGCGCCCTCTCAAGACTGATATTACTTTAGCTTTAAAACAATGTTTCTTGACTACAATCGACCGATTTGCTATTCCCGTTTGGAAGTTATATATCAGAACTGCATATTCTGATATTTTTATGGTCGCAGCTACCATGGAATGTCCTTAGGCGCTATTTGAAATATTTGAAATGTACCGGGAGCACTGGTAAATTTTAATTATTCAATTTGCTTGAAAGCAGAAGTGTTTTAGGAGCTACATTTTTTAGTGCTTATAATACATCTACAGGGTATTCCAAATATATCAAAAATTTAAAGAATTACTATCCATCCAATTTCAAATTTTCCCAAAACTTTGCATTACCTTTAAGGTGATCATGTTCTCCAAGTCTCTGTTTCTATCCTTTATACATTGCTCACTCTGGACTTTCATTCCTCTCTCTTCCAGCCATCTCTACATACTATTCATCTACAACACTCTGCTCATACCTCTACTCCTCTTCCTAAATCATCATTTATGTACCAAGTTTCCTAAAAATCTCATCTGCTCAATCCTAAACTCTTAAAGTAGAAACGGATTCAAATACAATATTATATTAATGGAAAGCTTATAACCTAAAGAAAGTGAAAAGCGTCATATCTTTTCCCTAAAAACACATATGTGACCACAATCAGACATTTAACTTTTAATCTTGACATCCCCCTCATAAACAAAACCGAAATCATACACATTGGGCGGTTTTGATGACGTAGGCGATTGGGGTCAGATTGGGGTAATTACTTCCGCATTCACACAACAACGTACGTATCACACACGCTAGACGGTCGACAGCAGCTAAACTCTCATCAATTTTAATTATTTATCATCCATTCAAATGAGTGAAGTTAGGCCAGTTAGTAACTTGGATGTACAATATTCATCGTTGGAATCCAGTGACGATGATAGTGATGGCATCGATAGGCCAGTTGAAACAGAATACCCTACCACGGTTTCACGGGGGCAGAATTAGAACCAACCATGGAGCTAGCTCCATGAACCAACAGTATGACAAATATTAGGCCTAAAAAAAAAAATTGATGACTTGGCGTAACGGGTCACTGAAAATTAGGGTAGGTAGGGCGATTTTTTTTTTTTTTTTTTTTTGTTGTTGTTGTTGTTGTTGCTTAATATATTTGCATACATGAAATTAGCCATTCATACACATACATACATACAGTGGCGTAGATAGGTCCTCAGACCTTGGGGATGATCTGATGAGAGGGGTAGACCACAATATGTTCAAATAACTCCACGCACACACACACACATATATGGACACACACATATATGGACACACACACTGTGTGAGCAAAGTGAGCACCAAATTTACCCGTGAACTGAACGCCATAGGACGCCATGTTGGGGATACAATCGCCTAGCGGTACTATGGCGTACCTGCCCGCTGCACTCGCCGCGCGAGCTGGCCCAAACACGGCGCGGCAAAGCCCAGATCAACGAAAGCAACAAACATCCGGGTTTTCCCCACTGCGATATCGATATTTACGCAATCGCAATCGGATCAAAAAAAATAAAAAAGCGTAGGGTCGGCGATAAAAATAGGGTCGGGCGGGTTACGCCAAGTCAACAATTTTTTTTTTTAGGCCTTAGATAGGGACTTTTAGATTTGCACGATGAGAACGTGGACTGCCACATGGACATCCTTTTAAGGCAATGTGACGTCCTTTTAAGGCACTGCCGGGCACTGCCAGTGCCTTAAAAGGACGTCACATTGCCTTAAAAGGATGTCCATGTGGCAATGTGACGTCCTTTTAAGGCACTGCCGGGCACTGCCAGTGCCTTAAAAGGACGTCACATTGCCTTAAAAGGATGTCCATGTGGCAGTCCACGTTCTCCAACTACCAATGACCATCGACCAACATTAGTCTAAGCACAGAGCTATTTTTTTCTTTTGTATTTTTAGCACGAGACATTCCACTATTACAAGCACAAAACTATTTTTTCTTTTGTATTTTTAGAACGAGACATCACTTGTTGATTAAAAAAGCACAAATTATTTTTTTCTTTTGTATTTTTAGAACGAGACATCAGTCTTGTCGATTAAAATATCTAATAGGGTCTTTGACAGCAGACTAAACAGTATAAGAGCTATACTAACTACAGCGGGCACAAGGTACATACAAATACGTGCGTGGGACTATAAACAGGCTGGACTTTTTGCGTTACTAAAATAGTGCTCAGAATTCAACTAATTCATCTACTAAAGGACCATATAATAGACAATAAACAATTCAAAGGTAAGGACAAGACTCAGTGCTTATCAATATAACATAAATTTTGCATGAAATATCATCAGGAAAGCCATCTAAATTTGTCAAAAATTAGAGACGAACAAACCAAATTCAGCGCTGCAATGACGGACAAAACGGCGTAGAATTCAACTTTTCATCCACCAAATGAATACGAACACTTGCATTATACAATCTTCAATACCTGTATCACCATTATCGCAAACAATAAAATCACAGTCTATATCTACGGCTAATATATGAAGACTAACAATATGGTAGGGTATTCTGCAATCAAGCCGGCCAGTTTTCGATAGCACGAATGGTCACCGGCAATATTAGTTATTACTTAGACATATTCTGTTAATTTTCATTGATTTCTTTCATCTGTATAATTTCTTTCGTCAGTCTTATGTAATAAGGAACATTACACCTTTTTTCTTTTTAGTTTATCTTTATTTAGTTCAAAGAACAGACATGCAAAACAATCAAAACATGCAACAAACTTATACGGCAAAAGCCATAGACTCCATGTAGTGGGTACGAGCTTTTGTTTGTTTTGGGGACAATCTCCCAATCGCCTACGTCACATTATTTTGGGCGATTTATTGGTGTCATTTGGGCGAGAAAATGAATGATGAACAATTCATGGTTTTGGGGTAGTTTTTTGGTTGTTACGACCTGATTGATTATCATAAAAATCTGAAATATTTTTTTAAAAATTACTGAGGTCATAAGCTTTCCATTAATATAATATTGTATTTGAATCCGTTTCTACTTTAAATACTACTGTGTGTATATGTATCAAAACCATGGAAAAGACACTTTAGAGGAAAGTATAATATTTGGTTGAATTCAAGTAACCTCAGTTATGATTAAGAAATGAGTTCATGACACATGTACTCACTTTCCAATGGTACACCATAAATGAACAGAAAGCTATGTGTAAATGTACATTTATTATGTATGAGATCATGCATATTGTATCAAAATTGTAAGTACATGTATATTTGTACTAGGGTATATAGACATTATCTCCCAAAGGCTCAATTTTCAACCTATGCCATTTGTGTAACTATGGAAATCTAGACATCTGAATCCAGCTCACTGACCACATTTTGAAGTCAAGATAATGATTGACTATGTCAATTGCTGTGCTTGGCCAAAGATTAAATTATTTTGATGATAACCTCTTTACGTTTGTAACCTCACTAACATAACCTACAAAAAAAATTAAGATACTAAATTATTCTTTGAAATAGGATGAATGTACTTTCTAGATAAGAAGAATAAATTAAAACAATTCTTTTCCAAAGGGGGTAACAGATGAGTATACAAAAAATACAAAAATACAAAAATAAATAAATATATGACCACATAGTAAATTAGTATAGGAATATTCAAAATATAGGCAATTTAATGTCAACTGCATGTCCATCATCCATGTCAATGTAAAAATGTGGTGAATGATTTTTAAAAATCTCCTAATTCATTACAATATCGCACCCATTGTTTTCTCTATTTGTTATTTTATATATGATTTGTACATGTATATGTATACTTTGCAAACACATTCATTCCCAGCAGAAAGAGTTCATATGAAAGCCATGTTATAAATGTGTAACAGTGTCCAATATTTGCTCCTAGCCATATCCAGTAATCTGGCACACAAATGAATCCACAATATGAATTGACAACATTGTTATCTCTGCATACACAATGTACTTGTTCTAAAAAGCTGTGTCAACATCGAGATACTGAATGAATAGACTGTAATTAATCTTTATGCAGCATCAACTTCAATATTCCTACTGTTTGCTTTGATGCTTTCCCAATTCCCTCTCACATTTCATCATATTATTAAGCACACATACCAGTAGTGCTGGTGACATTTAGATTTTTCAGTAAACTTTCTTCATTTCTAGATGATGCTAATCAATATTATGAAACATTAATCACATCTATCATTTCAATATAACCCCAAAAAGAAAAATATATACACATAATTTCTTTTTCATTTCTTATTGACATATCTGTTCAATCATTTATAAAATACACTGTACTTTAACTTCTTGGTTATTCACATTTCCCCCTCCATTTCATATCTCACCCTTTCTTGTATATGATGTGGGAGAAACAGAAAGATGATGAAAAAAACAAAACAAAAACAAAAACAAATGTGGAAATAGTTTTTACATTATTCACTCTTTATTATGTGTTCACTGCACTCAAGGATACAGGAATGAAGAATTTATAATGGATTCAACATGTGGAAATAGTATTCATACATTTAAGAAAACTTAGGGTCATGACAACACAGAGGAACTTCATCATAATGCAATATAATACAATTATAATCACAAGCACACTCACCTAGATAGTAGACTGCCAACTGAATTAAGCACACAATACCAATTAATCTGACGAGTGACAACTCATTTCCACCTCTGCACAACCCAATTGAACTAATCTGTATAACATTGTCCTTGTTCAAACTCATGCCCACACATAATTAGAATTTCAGCATGTAGAAACACCAAAGAGAAATACACTTAGTGTGATTAGGCCAACTGCCCAGTACAACATCGTCATCCCATTATAACATCAGTGCAGGCAGGCAGGCTACAATGGTACAATGTAGTCGCTAGATTTCTCCATGGACCTACTGATTTTTTTTTTTTAGTATTTGGCATTCATACAGGTCAAAGGAGAGAGAGATGACCTTTAGATAATCTGCCACTTGTGAACCTCAGTCCTCTGAACAGTTCAGAAATGGAAATATTTTCATGCTGTGTTTTGAGGTCACATCCCTTGAGCATTGCTAGTCTCTTATTCAGTGGATGCTAGCTTTATTTGTCTCCAAGAATAAGTATCGGAAGATGTTGATGAACCTTTGGTAGAATATTCATAGCTATCTATTTTCCGATAATATAGAGCCTTGAAATGTTTACAACGATGGTTTCAGATTGCATTTTGGCAAGAGTGTGAGCAAGGCAACACTCAAAATAATAATAAATCTGGATTTATATAGCACTTGATACAGAATTCTGTCTCTGAAGCACTTATCAGATATTATCATCAATTTTGAAATAAATTCTGGTGAGCAAAGTACATTTAAAAGGAAATTCAACCTTAATAGCAAATTGCTCTCAAAGAAAGATGAAAAATTAGGGGAGCAAATTGGCAAAACTTTGAAGAAATCGGAAAAATAAGAAAATTATGAATTTCTGAAAGTTGTATAGCACTAGACCTAAGGGAATTTCAAATAAGCCAAATCAGTAATGGCACTGTGACGTACATGTAGTGGCGGAACACTCTCCTATTTGTTCCAACACACAAAATCATGTACGACTCAGGAGGGACTTTTCTTTTTAGAGGACCTATATAATATGTTTTTCATAATATATTTTGAGTAGGGAGAAGCCATTTAGGAGGAAATTGTTTTAAAATATTTGTGTACATGACAAACTTACCAAATTGCCCATTTGAAATTGGCACAGATATAGTGATTTCATGTATTTCAAACATTCATAATATAACTGTCTTATTATTGGTGAAATTTATGTCAAACTTCACAATTTTGTTTCTCTTAGTTTTCTGCTTTCATACAAATGAACTCATTACAAAGGTTGGATTGCCTTTTAAGCCAGAGTTCAGAAATAGATTCTGAGATTTTAACACCTTTCCAAGAGCAGACTTACATTGTCTAATCAAATCAAATCAAATATTCTAATGTGGACTTGTCGATTTCATAAAACTTTAAAACTTTAGTCCAGTATTTGTATCTTCTAGATTATAAATTATAATAAATTTAAAAAAAAAGACTAGATCTAGACTCTATACAAGATCAACAAAGTCATTGAAAGATTATCATAGGCCAAACCAAAGGTCATAGTAAAAAAAACTGTATATTGCAAGGTGATAGCACTGTGATAGCACTGAGAAACGTAAAAACTCTTTACATAAGAATGAGGAAACCCTGGAATAGTTGAAGTTAATATCTAGTTAATGCACCATGTGTCTACAGTTTTGAAAACAGTCTGGAGAAGTGAACCTGCAAAGTTCAAATTAGATGCCAACCCCCCTGGTCATGATCCAGCCAACTTAACATGAAAAATGAATTTGGAACTGAATATAGAGGCTCAAGCCTGCTTTCAGTTTCAGAAAAATCCATAACTCATAAGTATTATCATTCAAAATCAAACCTTCAAGGCTAACCTTTGAAGTTTGACTAAACTAAACTTGTTAAACTTGTTAAAAACTTTTTAACATTTTAATGCGAGGCCGAGGGTCTAGTTTAATCATTAATTTACCTCGACTTATCTTGACATTCGATCTATGATTTTAAAGTATGAATGGATCTATGAAAAGAAATAGGCTTGATTTCAAAAGTTTTAGAAATGAATTACAAAACAATTTAAATCTAGACTAGGTCTAGATCTACACTGTACTTGGGGGAAAAAAAGAAAATAACTTTCATTTTCAACAGAAGATCTATTAGTTTTGTTGATAATCATAGGGACTTCTAGTTCTAGTTAGACTATCATCTACTGTAGTGTAGGCTGTGGACAGAAACATCTGCTTCGTAGAGTTGTTTAAGAAAAAAAAACTTTTGAAAATCGCTAATTAATTCCCCTGGGCTAGGACAGAAATAACCCTCTGTGTATGTGGAAGGTTGACAAAAGTCAGTTTTATACATTTCCCCAGGTTGGGTGTTGAGTGTCCGGAAATTTAACAAACATTAATGACTGCTATTTTGCCTTTGTATTTAATGGAGAATATTCATCAAATAGCACTAGACTCTAACCATCATGACTAAACCCTATTTGTCCTTTATTATAATAATAAATATGCCCAACATAGTACATGTATCTTAAGTCGTGGAAGATTCATGAATTTGATGAAATAGTCTAGGGTCTATAGCTTGTAAAATCCTTCAAATTGATGTTTTAAACGAACTGTCCGGATACACAACCTGCCCGGAAACACAATGTCTGGGTATACCAGGCAGATGGTTATTTTCTGTCTAGGCTCTAGAATCTAGCCCGGCCCGGATTAAAATTTAAACTTAAAATTCTAGATCAAGGTCTAGATCTAGGGTCGTAGGGACAGTAGGGTCTAGATCTAGACCCTATAAAAATGCAGATCCTTTCCGTAGTTAGCGACATGAGGAGTACCGCCCTGCTGACTACAACTTCAGAAGGTTCAGAAGGTAATGCAAGATAGATCTAGATCTAAGTTACTCTAACTCTAACTAGTCTAAGTTAACTAGATTTCATCTTCCAACTCATCTTCAGTAGATCTAGACGTAGAGCGAAGGCATTGCACACTACTCACTAGGCCGATAGGGTTGGCGAGAATCATGCTCTTGCACCGCAATCTGCGGAAAGTAAACCGTAAAACGGTTTTTCATTTAGATTCTTGAACTTTAATTCTGCATTGTATTACCAGTGCGGGTACTGTCAGAAATAAAACCACTCATATGCAAGAATGTTTTTTCATCTAATTCAGTGTTCACATGCTCATGTTTAGAAGAACAAAATTGCTTTCTTACCTTCAGCTCAGTAGTTCAAGCTAGCTAGCTATGCGCTATCGCTTATTTAGCATGCACACAGACTTACGTTCGATCGTAATTAATTGCATATGCTGCATGCTATATACCGATAGCGATCACATTCCACGATTACGAGAAATGATTTGATCGAACAGTACAGCGATTGGAATCATGGAATTTAATTGGTGTATATTTTTTTTAATGCGCTATTTGGATATTTATAGTGAACAAATGTAAAATTTGTAAATGACCTCAGGGCAGGGCCAGATCCGATCGGGGGCCCTCTTGACCAAAAATGTTTTTCAATCGCGCACTCGGGACGGGGGGGGGGCGTTTTTTTAAAGTTTTTTTAAAGGTAAACAAAATTTGGCCAGGGGTGGGGCCTGGGTCCCCCCTCTGGATCATAACGTCATAACGTCATAACGTCATAAAAGAAATCATTATAATATTACTTAATTCATCATTTGCCTATAGGTTTTCATATTCAGGGCAAGGGGGCAGCACAAACTTTTTCATACAAGTCTGGAAAAGACTCCTTTTTCACACAATGACAATATTTTGGAAACATTTTACATTTGAAATTAAGGGGCACTTTGAAAGTCAAAATATAATTTTGATATGAAAACACATGTGTACCTTCATTTATGTGACGGCAACTTTCAGACCATATTTAAATGATCACTTACAACATGTTCTTATGTGTTATTCCCTGTAAATTGCCTCCCCCATTCAGAAACACTATTCTTGCCTGGATAGCCATGTTTTGATAGTATGGACTTGTGAAGGCTTTATCATACAAGTCTGGAAAAGACTCCTTTTTCTGCTGCAATTCCTTTCAGCAATTGATTATTTAGAAGCCAAGAATATTCATACCTCTGATAACATCCCCACGATTTCTTTGCTATAGTAAATGGATCCCATGTGTTAGGGTTTATCACCCCCCCCCCTCTCTCTCTCTCTCTCCCATTCATCGTTGCAGCTTATAAAATAGAACAATAAATTACAAGGGGACCTCAGAATCAAAAGATAATTGTGGAATTGTGACGATTACATTTTCAGATGAACTTCTCCTTCACAACTCAATGATTAAACCACTTTTATTTCACTTTCATCATCCACATTCAACACCATGGACAGACAAACAAAATGAAAGAGAAGCTGCTAAAATTGGTTACGGACTTGTATTGCAATAGTTTTATATGGGACAAAATATTGCCCAAATTCTATATACATCTAAATCTTTGCCATCAGTGGCGATTTATGATATTCACATATTTCTCTCAATATTTATTATAATATAGGCAACACACAAAGCACAAAAATGCTATTCAATAATCCCATAATTTATAGTTGTTATTGTTATTGTTAATCTAAATGTCTTGTAGTATATTGTACAATTTTTCCCTGTCCAGTCTATCTCTCTCTCTCTCTCTCTCTCTCTCTCTCTCGCTATCTGTCTCTCTCTCTCTCTGTGTCTGTATGTCTGTTTCTCTCTACACTGTACAAGTATAGGTACAAACCTGATGTAACATCATATATTTACATGCACACAAGTATAAGGAATACATTAACATTTCAGTTCATAATAAGTTAGATAATATTGACTATTTAAAGATTTATAAACTTCATGTCTTCATAACTTCTTCCAAAAGATTAATGACCAGATAATCAATTCTATATACCAATAAAGGGTAACAAATAGAAATTTAGAAGAGAAATCATAAAAATTCAGTCCACTACAAATATAAACATGCCATTATGACATGAGGGCTGTGCAATCAATTTTCTGATTCCTACAAATTAATGCCTTTCTTCTACTAAATAACCATGAAATACTATGAAAGCTCAGAGATGTAACATTCTTTATGCATACATATTTCTATTAGCACTTCAATCTAAGAAAATAAAATTAAAGTTACATGATGAAGTTAATTTTATTTTTAATTTAAAAGGGAATTTTGAGCTCTCATAAAATAATAATAAAACAAAATATAGAGTAATTATAAATACATAAAATATGCCATATATATTTTTTTTTGTAGAAAATGTTTAACAGCTGAGTCATGAGATAGCAACATAAGATAGTAGTGTTGGCGATGTGCAGAACAAGGGGGCTTGTAACGATCACTCACATAAACTTTCGGTTTCACTTTGCAATGCATGGATATGGCTATGTAGCTATGATATGTCCACGTCATGATAACTCTCAATTAAAAGCAATTGTCATTTTTATCAAGTGGTAAAATGTAGGGTTAAGTACGAAAACAGTCATGTTGCATACTTGCAAAAGCGTGAGTATTCGTGATTTATCGGCCAATACAAAAAACCAAAGTGTCAACCCTAATCTTTGTAGATTAGATAGCTTGTACATGCATCTACAAAAGTACTCAAAACGTGATTACATGAGTGATTACGTGAGTGATTGTTACAAGCCAAACAAGGGGTCTTCTATGTGCAAACATGAGTTGTGTTTTTCAATGAATGAGCTTTCCAGCAAATTTTTTTATTCTTTTCAAACATTTGCTCCAAAATATAGATGATTCAGAACTACTTTAAAATAGTTTCTCTCAAAATGCAACTAAATCACCAGCATTCAAGATTAGCTATAATTTTAACAACAAACTGCCAATTTGAAACCTGAAAACAATATCTTGAGAAAGGACTAAATTACTCACTGTCATGCTATAAAAATATCCTTTAAAATAGAAAAATCCAATACAGTTTTGTGTCATACCTTCATTAAAGTTTGCTTGTTTGAAAGTTTCATTTCTTATTTTGCCTATGTTCTATTGGTATTTTTGACTGCTGCCTGCAAAATACACTAAATATTGAAAAGACGGTTGAATATCATATATATCGCAGATACTAAGAAAGCATAATGAAAAGGAACTTAAATAGAATCAACTCCCATTATGAACTGTTTCAAGAGAAACCAGTTCTATGGAAACCAAAAATTAAACCATGAGGAGGTATAATATGACCCAGTGAATAAAAGTGCTGTTACAGCATGTTTGAAATTGGTAACAAAGAGCCTACTCTCCAGCTAAAATGTAATTCAAAACTTGGAAAGCGAGCAAAACAGTACATTTGAATCAATTAATTACTTTCCAAATTACAGAAATAAAGTAATCAATGAAGTATGCGGAATCACCCAGACTGTGCTAGAAAAAAAAGAGGAAAAAACAAAACTTCTGACATAATAACAGCTCTATATCATTCTGTAGTAAATACAACATACCTTATGTACTGCATTGAAGGTTTGAACACCATCGAAATGAGACAAATCTACAACTTATTGTGCATTTTAGCGACTTCTTGACTTATGTTTTATGTTTTTGGTTACTGAGAATTTTCTAACAATCATAATCTTTTTATGTTACAAATATTTTCAGGGTACAGCGAAATCTTAAATTTGATTTGACAGCTGAAACTATGAAAGGGTCAACACAACTGTGTCACTTGGGCAGTAGTTTGCTGTTTTGTTGCATTGAGCGCAAGTGGAATTGTCGTACCCTAGTTGTTTGTTTGAAATCAAGCTGCTGAAGTTCAGATAGTGAATTTTGACAATTGGTCCATAGAAGTGTAAAACACTATAGATCTAAAAATATTAAAATGAACCCCTTCAAACAGTAACAAAACGTGACCAATTGTTGCCATTAATTAAAAACAATTTTGTAGGAATCAATGACATTCTGTATACTTTCTTTGAATCACATACACAAGATGGAGGGGGGGGGGGAGTCTACCATAAACATGGACAGCGGAGAATTTGTATCACTCTGTCTGTTTCTCTCGGCTTATCAATCAAAAATTAATAAATATTAAAAAGAAAATATACAAAATAGATTGATGAGAAATCAGGGGTGTGTTGTCAAACTATGCTAGACTTTCCCTCCATCATAGAAATATGCACTCATCTCTGAAAATCTTTTAGTCAGTAAAACTTAACTTAACTTGTTACATTGATAGAGCCGATGGGTAATCACTATTATTCAGACCTGTACACATTTTCTTTAATTTGTCCCAAATTCGCTTTCAGAAATGATTTAAGAATTTTGTTGGCTATTTCTTAATGATAAAAAAAGAATAAGTGTTAAATACACAAAAAAATTTACAACAAAACAGGAGAGAAATTTTCAACAAGGAAAAAGATAAATTTCTTACAGAAAAAGTTTCACTGTTAGATATACTAACTAGTAAATGTATTCAAATTATTTAACGAAAACAGTTTTTGAGCCAAATCATGATAAATTATTTCATCATGAATCCATATAAAAGCATTGCCTAATATTGTTTTAAAGATAACCATATCTATGCACTCTTCTACTGTAGTTGAAATAATTACCAGTAAACTACTAGTAAACCAATTAGTAACCAATTCCATGTCCAATGTTTCTTTCACACACAACTTTGAGAAATCAAAACTCAACCAGAAATCTAAGAATTACTATAGAAACATTTGCATGCAACAACTGCCAATACTAAATAGTACTGCATACCATAAATCTTCTGAGTTGTGCTATCTTACCATCTGAACCTTCATTTGCGCGTCGCTGATACTACTATACGAGAAACGAAAGAAGATACCTTTCATTCTCATTCCTCAAATTGCATGCTTATGCAAAATTAAGATTAGCACACTCATATTTCTATTGTGAAAGTCATAGATGACAATAAGTGGAAGAAAAAAATTACATCAAAGCTAAAAATGTAACAAGCTTGATACACAGCAATTTTCTCAACAGGGATTACACATTTGTTATATTGTCAAACATGCTAGCTGATCACAAAGATGGGTTTATTGCTTGAGACAGATTTGTGCATTTTTCTTATTTCATGTACATGCTACTTATACTAAGGGCAGAAAGCATTTTAAAGCAACAAATGGATGCTTGTGTGGTCAATGAAAGCACTAATCTATTTCAAAAGCTTAAAAAATAGGAGTTAAATGAAAATTAATTTTCAAAAAGTGCATGGAAACAACAAAATCTGGAACAACATACAATTATCTCTTAAAATCAAAAATCATTGAAACAAAATCAAACACATTTATTAGCTTATGGAGCTCTAATTCATTATGACATCAAAGATATGATTATTGTCAAAAACAAATAATAAGTTAAACGATTATGTATAGTTTTGGTAAGCCCTCAAAACTTTTTTTGTTAGATTTCTTTGATTTTAGATGATAAATAGGAAGATACTAGCAATACTAAGCTGCTGTGAAAGTTTATCATCCTCAAGAACTGAGGTGAAAATAATTAAAATACCAAGAATGGGATGTAAATGACACGGTAAAGCCAGATGAGCTATCTTAGAATGTACAATGCCATCAATTGGTGGCTACTCGGAAACCTTTTCATAATGAAATAGAAGAAATAAATCACATGAGCCCAACTGCTTCATGCTTCAATTGCATCGCAACTAAAATTTTAGCCATTCATTTCTGTAAGAAAGACTAGCTCAAGCGCTCCTGTTTCATTGGTTAATTTTATGGATTTGCTCTTAGGTGTACTAAATAAATGGGTACCTGATAGGAATAAATGTCTTGAAAGCTAGCCATGCCTCAAGGCAGATCAGCTAAAGTAGTACTCTATCGGTGCCTTGAGCATCCAATAGGATGGATACATGCCTAATATAAATAGAACTGCCTGCTGTTATCAATATCTGTACTATTCTCGTTGCCATTGTTGTTGTTGCTGTTATTATTATTTGTATTATTATCATTATTATTATTATCATTAACATTATTAGCTTGTTATTAATATGGTTATTATCCTTTTCTTTACAAAGTGATGAACTACACTGTTCTAATATCAGGTCTTACATTGTGCTAATATTCAGGATCTACTTGTTTGCGAAACAAAGTCAGAATATAAAACATTCTACTTTAAGTTTTCACAGTGACTGCTACAATTACATATCTATTTATATTCAAATCTCTATTAGAAAATATAGATAATATGTCTGAAAACTGGATATAAGATGATATAGTGAAATGAAACATACAAAAAATCTCTCTTGAGCAGCACATGTACAAATAAATTTTTAGCAGCTACTGTATGTACTCTTACAAATATTCAGCCATCATACAATACTCGTACAAGAAAAAATATCTTTCGTAAAATTTCTGTCATTTTCCCCCAAGAATAATGGGATGTATACATATTCATATATTTGATGGCACATTCAAATGATAAATCATCATTTTTGTTGACGCAAGAAGGCATAAGAGCGCTCTAGCTATGAAAAACATGGAACTATCTCTCTTCTCCTCTTGAAATCAGCTTTGAGTCACAAAACTCTTCAACAAGAAACAACAGAACCTACATCAAAAGGACACACTAATTTAAACTAAAACACATAATTCCATGCTATCTTCACTATGATTTAGGCATAACATGGTAAAACCTCTGAATAGGAAACCCCAAAGTTTCATTCAGTAACTGGTAAAGGTTCCTTGTATTTATGAATGTATGCCTCTTTTAAACAGAAAGTGTTTCTGCCAATCATACCACCTCTGACCACCTCAAAATGTCT
The DNA here is from genome assembly GCA_037976565.1 of Mesocentrotus franciscanus. Taxonomy (NCBI): domain Eukaryota; kingdom Metazoa; phylum Echinodermata; class Echinoidea; order Camarodonta; family Strongylocentrotidae; genus Mesocentrotus; species Mesocentrotus franciscanus. The sequence continues at coordinate 12,780,409 of CP137674.1, read as the reverse complement.
CCCATGTCATCCCAAGGAGTCTACATATTGGCATTTTGAGCTACACAGGGCCTCAGAACACACCATTTCTTGGCTTTGATGCAATAGCATCAATTTCCAACTTGATATTTGCAAGGTTACATGTGTGTAGAAAACTTTTTGTGCAGATTGAGCTGCAAGGACCAAACATTTCTTACCATTCTCTCTTCACTTCTCCATGATAAACATGAGACTATAATGAACTTCAGAGAGCTCACATAAATTGTTGCAGGGAAAACTTCATTCCAGTTTGTGCTTTCACATAGGATTCTGACGACTGGTCTTGCTCTCTTTTGGCACATTCTAGTTTATACCTCAACAAGTAGACACTATAAGTACTATTGTTCTGTTTCTATCTTTGAAAAGGCATGTCCTTGTCATTTGAATGAGCTTCACCTGGAAGCGGCCACTGTTTCAAATGCTACCTATATCTGAATATATTGTAGCCATTATACATGTTGCAATATCTCTCTCATTCTCATCCTTCATGCATCCACAATGCACACGCAAGGAGAATGATATATCTATTCTTACAATGTATACTCTCATGTCTTTCAGGATTACTGCAATTCAGCATTTCTACTCTAAAGAAGCCTTCCAAAACACTTTGGTTTTGCATTTCATCTGCAAAGTACTTCCTGCTTGTAATCTAGCATCATCATGTTACAAATTATATTTTCACATCACTTCTTTTTCTTCCTCTTGCATATATTGCAGGTCACTAAGATGCCTCTTGTCTCTCTTTTCCAACCTTGGACCTAAGATTCTCTGAAATCTTCTACAAGCATCCTGTTGTCTGTTACTCTTTTGTTGCCTCTGCACACTTCTTTTTAAAGCAATTGTTGAATCTGCTTGCAATCTCTCTTTTGGATCATGCATGGAAACAATATATCCTGTCACCACTTTCCTGCATAATCACTGTTCTGCTACACAGAGTTGATACAAAAAGGGAGGTACTAGCCCCCCTCGGTGAGAAAGCATGTACTATAGGTCTGTTTCCTTGGAGTCTTTAATGGTCAGTTTTGAGAATTTGAACACTTCGCCGTCCTTTCCTCTAGCCATGCTTCTTGCATTTTTGGCGTTCACCGCCTCCACACCACCACTCTTGCTGTCATCAACCTTCGGGTTCCTCTGTAGGAGGTTAGGCCGGTGGGTGGGCGTGTGCTGGTCCTCGAGGGTCGTTTCCTCGCCCACCTCCTTCTCTTCCAGATCCTCTAGCGTCAGGTCATGGAGGTCATCCCCATTGGTCTTAGTCTCGTTGGAGCCGTCCTTGCTGGGGTTGGGTGAGGGACTCTCTCGGATCTGGCTCTGGTACCAGTTCCTGTTCTCCTCAAGGTGATCCAGGATTTCCTGGGCATCGGGGTAGACCAGGTCAGCCCAGGTCTCCCACAGAGGATGCAGGATGAAGTCTATGAAACCAACCTGAGGTAAAAAGAAAAGAAATAACAACCATTCACACAATCTTCATTCTTTTCCAAAATTGTTGTTCATGTTGAAATAACCTGCACAAGAGTGATAAAATTCAGTGAAAATTCTAATTAGAACAATTTTGTCATGGAACGGTTTACATACCTCTGAAATGGATCCACAGGTGTCAATATTCTATTGTTATTTCATTTGATCACTCCATATGATTTCAATAATAATAATAATAATAATAATAATAATAATAATAATAATAATAATAATAATAATAATAATAATAATAATAATAATAATAATAATAATAATAATAATAATAATAATAATAATAATAATAATAATAATAATAATAATAATAATAATAATAATAATAATAATAATAATAATAATAATAATAATAATAATAATAATCTTTTATAGTCCACTCCAAATTTTATTAAACCGAAAATGGAAATTCTTTGTGCCCAATTGATCGTGAGCCCAGCAGCCACTGAGCAGCGCCAGATCGACATTGCTCTATCCCTTATTGTTGAATGCCAAACAAGGTAGCAGCGACTCCCATCTTTTAACGTCTTTTGGTATGACGCGGCCGGCGTTCGAACCCACGACCTCCCGGTTGTGAGGCGGACGCTCTACTGACTGAGCCAACACACCAACATTCTCCACATGTTATTATTGGCAAGTTTTTGCTATAATTCTTCATATGTTATCACAACACCAATTCTTCCTATTTCCATTCCCCAGAGTTACTTCCCAATGCTTTCTACTCTCTTTTACTACATAACTATTTCTATATCTCATGATCTCATGAATTCTCTGAAATTCTAACAATGCACATTTTATTCAATGCAATTTCTGATCCATGAGCTAACTTGGAAGAACTGTCTGACCTGTGATTTATTAATGGATGCATTCTCCCTGTCCATCATGGGACTGATCTCCACCCCTTTCTCTCGTTCTAGGTCACCCTGCCTGAAGAACTCTTCCATCAGCATGGACGTCCACTGAGTATAGATGTGAAGAGGTTTGCTGGGGTTGGCTACATCTGCACAGTGTACTAGATTCTTCAGCACCTGTTAGTGGAAATTGAATTGTGGATGATTCTAAAGTTTACTCTTATTATTCTCACAACAGTAGCTCTCTGTTAGTCAGGTTCCTTAGGTCCATATTTTTTAATTTTGTGGACACAGTGGACAAAAGCATCAAACTTTCTACAGGCCCAGAGTTTCATAGTCTGAACCAACATCACCACCACCTCCACCCCCATTATCATCATCTATATCATCACCACCATCAATAACATTACTACAACCATTACCAACCATTAATCTCCATCATGACCACCACCATATACATCCACCTCCTCATCATCCTCCTCCACCACCACAATCTCATCATCATCCTCATCACCACCATCAATAACATTACTACAACCATTAATCTCCATCATGACCACCACCATATACAGCCACCTCCTCATCATCCTCCTCCACCACCACAATCTCATCATCATCCTCATCACCGCCATCAATAACATTACTACAACCGTTACTACCCTATCCCCACCACCACCATAACCAACAACAAAGGCAACTTACTTTTCATTCATATCTTTATCTATACCACCACTACCATTACCACCACCAACACAACCACGATGATGCCTACCTGTATCCTGTCTGTGTAGTTGTCTAATAATAAGACCCCTGAGCCAGCGACCTTCTTTGTTTCTACCATGGTCTTCAAGTCAGCCAATAAACTCATGTGCTTTGACATGTCTGTTGCAAGTACCTATGGAAGACAGAGAACAGAAACAATGCATACATTATGATTCTGAGCAAAAGACCCCCAAAAAAAAAAAAAAAAAAATCATATTGGTGAAAGGAAGACCTAAGATTTTATGGAAAGATATAGTGAAGAAAGAAAGCAGTATGGTTGGTCTAAATGAAAAGAATGCTCGAGACAAGAAAAAGTGGAGAGAGGGAGTGTCATCATGGTGCGAAAGTCACTTGTAAGAGGGAAAATGCAGACTTTAATAATAATTAAAAAATGATGATGATGATGATGATGATGATGATGATGATGATGAAAATGTGCACAGTAATTTAAAATAATGAATGAAGTTATTTAGTCATTTGTTGTACCCCATTCCTTCAAATGCAGTGAAAAAAAAACTAAATATATATCCAACATTACAATTGCAACCTACAGACCACAGTTTAACAGATTCTATGATTTTGGTAAGTAAAATAGATGCAAGAATACCTAATTTTCTATGATCATTTTTCAAAGCAAGAACTAAAGATACACCTAAGAGTTGATACAGATAAAAAAAAAAGCATGAAATAAAACTTGGTTTCCAAACTTTCGGAAATGCAGGACACAATAACTCAAGGTTCAAGGGTGTTCAACAATGATGTTGAAACTGGGAGAAGATGATTAGATCACTACATATGAACTATGCTTCAGTGTCAAGTGCTCCACAGTAAATTTTGAACAATAGTTGAAATCGTAACTTCAACCAATGAATCCAAATCTACACCTCACCCTAATCCTAACCCTAACCTAAAGCCTAATTGCAAGCAGGCTCTATTACTCTCTGACGAGATAAAGCCTGAGGCGAATGTCGGATCCCCAATGAGAAAAACCTTACCATGTCAATGGGCATTTTCCTGAGGGTTTGGTGCTGTTTCTTGGTAAGATTCTTAAAAATTATTTATTAAAAATACATCACAGAGTTCATATAGATATAGATCATAAGGATTAAGAAATAATCTTTATTTCAACATGTTTGGATGTACAGGCATGATTACACAGATTCATACACTGGCAGGAGATGAGGAACAAGTCCTTACCATGTCAATGGACATTTTCCTGAGGGTTTGGAGCTGTTTCTTGGTGAGATTCTCAAAGATATTGCAGTTGTCCTCTTGGAGGAGTTTGAAGGCGACGGCGAGTGAGTGATTCTCTAAGACAGAGACATCGTTGTAGAGTATTGCTAGTTCTGCACCTGTAATAACCAGGCAGGAGAACAACAAACATCAAAATCATTGAAGGTCTTGCTAAAGGACAATATAGCTGCAAGTGAAATGCTACTTCAGTGCAAACCATTTGATTCATAGCCCACTGAAGTATCTTCTAGACCATAACAATTCTACAAGTTAAATTGGTGAAATATGTTGGTGAAACATTTATGACAATTTTATGTGTTCTTGAAGACATGCCTTGGATAGAATAGTGACTTTTCATTACACTATATAAACAAATTCTGTTTGATTTACATTGGTTAAGAATTTGTTGTGGTATATATATATATATATATATATATATAGTTAATATTTTCCAACTATCATAGAAAGCAAATCATTCTTTTTGGAACACATCAAAAATTCATACACACTGAAAAGTTAATTTGCCTAATTAGATTAGAAAATTCTAAAGCCCAAGGCATCTACTCATCAGTTGAAATAAGGAAAGGTATAACAGCAAATAACTGAAGGGTACATGTAATTTTGTGTCATGTCTGTGCAGGTTTGATTAATAAAGCTTAGGAGAACCTCTGAGAAGTTGCAATAAATTCATTTCTCACCCATTTGAAGAAAGATAGAGAGAGAGAGGGTGAAACTGAAACAGACAGTGTGGGAGAGAGAAAAAGGGAGAGATGGGAAGACAGAGAGCAAGAGATGGAGGGGGGGGGGCAGACAGAGAGAGAGAGAGACAGACAGACAGAGGGGACGAGAAAGAGAGGAGAGGAGAGAAGGCAGAGAGGGTGAGACTGTAAAAAATAGAGATGGAGAGAAACAGAGAGACAGAATGAGAGAGAGAGAGAGAGAGAGAGAGAGATAGAGAGGGAAAGAAGGGGGGGGGGTATATTGACTTACTTGTGGTACACAGGAATTGATTGTTTAGACCCGGATGATGAACATCATGTATTGCTGCTGAAAACAACGCGGCCATAATCTCAAGATCTGTAAACACATTCTACAATCACAAAGAGAAGAAAAAAGAGTGATTTCATTATAGGTATATGATCTAAAGAAATGTACATCACAATAAAATGTTTTGTCTGAAAACCATGACATCCCATCTACATAACCACCGGGATCTAACCAAAGTTACACTGAGGAATATAACATTTCTAGTGTACAACAACAAAAACAACAACAGCATGATCACCATGACCACTCCACAATATCTTTTTCCTTCCCCTCATCACCCTTATCATGATCATGTTTATCATCATCATCATCATCATCATCACCATCACCATCACCATCACCATCACCATCACCATCACCATCACCATCACCATCACCATCACCATCACCATCACCATCACCATCACCATCACCATCACCATCACTTCATCCTCCTCTGTTATGTTAGCCTTGGCCTTGAGGGTTTGGGCCTTATCATCAGAATCATCATCTCCTCCTCCCCTCTTTCCTCCTAATCTTTCTCCTCCTCCTTCTCAGCATCATCACTTACATGACCACTACCCTCTTCCTCCTCCTCCTCCTCATCATCATAATAATCACCATCACTATCATCACCATCATTATCATCATCATCAATATCTTCTTCCTCCTACTCCTCATAATAATCATCATCACTGATACAGAATCTCTACAACTACCACTTCCATCATCCCTGACCCTTACCTCAAGTGCCGGAGCTGACAAGAGAAAGTGTGTGGAGTGTACAACATCAGCCGCATGAATTTGATTGTGGTATATAACTTCTCTGTGATAGTGGTCTTCTAATGTCATCATGTATATCAAGAACGTCTTTTCAGGAATTTGAAATGTCTTTAATATACCTCGATCCTGCCAAAAAATATAAGAAAGCACAAATAAATTCAAGGTATGATATTGAAATGGAATGTGAAATAATCTAAGTTTAGCATTCATTGTCCTTTTGGGGATATCTATATCCCTAGTAAACATTACAAAATCCAGAATTTACAAATGAAATCAGTCACACAAGGTTATCATATTTGTTCAAATGTAAAAGAATTATAACAAATTGGTGAGTAAGATGTATTTGTAACTGATCTCATTCAAAGAGGATAAGTTAAAGGCAGAGAAAAAGAGGGGGGGGGGGAGTAAAAAAGTGTACAAAATTAATTCACCTGTCAGAAAAATCACAATTCCTGTTTTTTAAATCTTTGTCTTTCATGTAGTGACTAAAGACAGGAAAAATGACATAAAAGGCTAAAATCCTCTGATACATTACAATAAATCTTTTCAAGGACTAATCAATATTTAGAGATGACTGTGGAAACACTAGAACTCGATTCAGAATCAAGCAGTTTCTTAGAGATGGAGACAAATGAGATGATAATCAAATGATAATCAAATAACATACCTCAAATAATCTATAGATGATGGCTGTGAGGGGTTTGTGGTTTGTTATCTCATCAATCTTGAATATACTGATGCTCCATGTATCAAGCAACCTCAGCTCCTGAAGAGAAAATATGAGCAAAGCGTAATGCAAATGTGCTTTGGTAGATGGATCACATGTCGGGAATATAAATGGAAGTTAGTTTGTGTCAAAGATAATTCCTCAGTTATTGGTTAGAGTTTGAATTGAAATACAAGCACACCACCTGTCTTTAACACGACAACTATACAACTATACATCCATCGAATGGATGTAGGGTTTTAACAAATCAGAACGCAGGAAACCGTATATCCAAACATCCATACATCTATGCAACCATACAGCTATAGAACGCATGTAAAGTCGTTAGGTTTGCAGGCCGAAATGACATAATTGCAAACAACCATACATACATATAGCTATGAATGGATGTATAGTTTTAACCAATCACAATGCAGGAAACTATACAGCCATGGCGGCGAGAATGTATTTATAGTTTCATGGCTGTATAGTTTCCTGCATTGTGATTGGTTAAAACTATACAGCCATTAAACTATACAGACATTCTCGCCGCCATGGCTGTATAGTTTCCTGCATTGTGATTGGTTAAAACTATACAGCCATTAATAGCTATGGATCGATGTATGGTTGTTCGCAATTATGGCATTTCAGCCCGGAAACGTAATGACTTTACATGCGTTCTATAGCTGTATGGTTGCATTGATGTATAGATGCATGATTGTATGGATGTACGGTTTCCTGCGTTCTGACTGGTTAAAACCGTACATCCATTTGATGGATGTATGGTTGTATAGTTGTCATGTTTATGTCACGTTCCGCTTGTCATATAATGTGCCCCTCCCCCGTAGTTGTCCACCTGCACAACCCAAATCAGTTATACTGGGTGGAGAAATCCCAGGGTCACAGTGATTCAGTCCGTTTTTCCCCTCCAAGGCACAGGTAAAGCCAAATACTTAATAACGATTTTACAAAATCAATTTATCTATTCATCGTGAAGAAGAATTGTTCGAATGGAGAAACCTTCATTGGCACTCCAAGAGTGGACACATTTACAAGTAAGCCAAGCTTAATTAAGACTGCTTTCAAGAATATTGTTCTATGAGCAGTTACTGATCGAGATTCTGTAGGGGAGGGGTGGGCGCACAATCCTAAAAATGTTTGTCAAACAAACATGTTGGTGTATTGGTGTGTTGGTGTAGGAATAGCAGGTTGGGGCTGAAGGGGGGGGGGGGGAGGTGGCATTGTGGTGCCCCCATTTTAACCTACCAGCGTTTATCAGAGCGGTAGGCTAAATGATTAATGTATCTCCCTCACCTTCTCTAATTCTTCCTCTTTTTCTTTCTTGACAGGCACCCCAAACTTCTTGATGATATCACCACTGATGACGTTGTGGTGCTTGGGCTTGGTCACGATAATATTACTAACTCCTTTGATCTTCATCAGTTCGGTGGCTTTCAACAGCTTCTTGGAAGCCGGCGCCTTGCTGAGCGGTGACGGTGAGGGCGCTAATTCTCTTGCCGACAGGGGTACTGGTTGATCAACTTCTTGCTGCTTATCTGTATGAGAGATAAAAGGAGAGTGGAGAGGGATGGGGAAAGAGAAACAGGAGAGGGGGGAGGAGGGAGAGAGGGATAGCATGAGATAGAGATAGAGATACAGAGGAGAGAGGAGAGACAGAGAGAGAGAACAGAGAGACAAAGAGGGGGGAGAGAGAGAGAGAGAGAGACGGAGGGAGAGAGAGAGACGGAGGGAGAGAGAGAGAAAGAGAGAGAGAGCGAGTGAGAGGGAGAGAGAGAGAGGGAGAGGAAGAGAGAGGGAGAGAATGAGGCCAAAATAACAAGTTGAATTATGCCTTCATTGGCCTTTCTACATCTAAAAGATCTTTAATAGTTAAAAAAAAAAACTTTTAATGAATTTTCAAGACAAAGTTTCAAATCCCTTCCAATTCAATAAAATTACATGTTAAGCAATTACATGGAACTACCTGCATATATTCTTGCATTTGAAATTCCCTTATTTATTTTGGTATTTCAGTTTTAAAATTCTTTCATGTTATTCAAGTCATTTAAGTATCATGTAAAAAGGTAAATTATGATTTGATCTGTTTTCTGTAAACATGACAGAGAGTCTCCAACTAAGTATATACATGTATTTGAAGCAACAACTTCTGCTCTAGAAAACCAGAGGCGCCAGAGTATGTAGTTTTGCATCCTTCTCATTAGCTGATGGTGACACACATGGTATTCCCAAAAGATCACTTCTTTTTGCATGCTTCATGGACTGTCTGGACTGAAAGCAGTCTAGCATTTTTCCCATTGGGGCATCGAGGGGTAGACATCCCTCCATTAAAAAATGTTGTCTGCTAATTTGATATTTTTATAGGCGGGTGGCAAATTCTAAACAGAAATTACGTTTCCTTTCTTCTTTTATTCATCATGATATTATTGCTGTGAAATTTCCAGCTACCTCATTAGCAAATTTGGTACAACACAAAATACATGAATCTTAGAGATGACAGTGCTTTTCTCATTACTCATCTTGGTATAAAACATTATTCCATATTTAATTCCACTATATATTAATTGATTTTGATTTAAAACAAAGCATTTTGTTTCCAAAAAATATAAGATGACTTGTCTGAGTTTGAAACTCCAAAGGCACTAAGAGGGTTGATTATCTTTTATCAATATCTCAATAACTTGTTTTGAGGAGTAACTTTGACTTTACATTCAAATACTCTTTTTTTTATTCATTATATTTAAAGGCAAATAATACATGAATGTGAATCTTTCACAGAATTGTAGCTAAAACAGACCCAGAGAATATGAAATTAGGTTGTGTGTTAGCATACAGGTGTAACACTCTTCAAACAATATGTTGGATAGATATCATAATGTGGAGGTGGTGAGTGTTAACTGACACCAAGAATCATCCATTCACCATGAATAATTATACATGTGTAGAACAATAGAAGAATATGAATGTCAAATGCAGATAGAAAGTTTGGTATTTTTAAGAACTTGGTAAATCAAGGCCTATCCAGGCAGGAGTATAATATTATGTAGACAGGAGAAAATGGAGCGAAGACAAAATATAACAGTTCAACATATATATATATATATATCAATCATACAAATTGGCTGGGTATGAGAGCTTGGTATAAAATAATATCTTTAAAAACAACTTAATATATTTGACTCTTACACATGTATATTAAAACTAACTCCCAAAATCTTGCCTATCATGGAAAAATGTAGAGCAAGATGAATCTGACTACGTCTCCAATATATCTCCACCTACATGTACATTCAGTTAAAGGGATATAGTTGAGTTCTTGTTTAAGACTGCAAATGCCTTCAAAATGCATGGTTATTGCTCTTATTCTTATTTATGATATTTCTAGTGCCCTTTATGCCCTAAAATATCTATGAACGTAATTTTAGACCCCAAAATGTGTGAAATTTAGATTAAATCCGATCATACCAATTCAGCTCCACTTTCAAAAATTTGGTGACCGTTAATATAATAATTTAATAATAATAACAATACACGGGCCAGCTGGTTGTGCATATTATAACCAACACGAAAAAGCCAACAAAAACAAACATTGGCAGTGGCTAGAATAAAACGTATAAGGGGCTATCTCGTTTTTTCAACAGCTGGTTCAAAATTATCGAATATTTGTGGGGCCCCTCAAATATTAGAAATGGTTATATTTATGGACATTTTGATTTTGATTAAACAAAGATGATTTTGTCATTTAAAGTGTATGCTCTTTCAAATTTGACACTCAGTTTTTCATTATCTCACAAAAAATTATTTTGTGTAGCGCCCTCTATACCAAAACTCAGCTATCCCTTTAATTCATTATTATCAATTTCTACATGTACATATTGTACGATTGTCAGAACTGGTCATTTTTTACAATCATATATCATACGACTTGTCTCCAAAGTCAGCTTACTTTACCTCCCTCTGATGCTGCATACTAGTTCCCCCCAAGATCGTTATTGGTAGTTCATATCTCTATAAGGTGATACGTGTGAAGATCATGGCTCAAAATGTCCTTAAAATATTTAGATTAATGAGGCTAACAATTTCAGGACCTCTATTTTTTGGGCTATTGGGTCATCCCAATAGCCCAAAAAATATAATATATCGTCCTGATCAATGGTGATACAAACTAGTACCAAGGCTTAGATAAATTTTCTAAATTGATACTTCAAATGTTGTGAAAACAAGACGACAGATGATTTTTCATTTGTGTGATCTATCTTGTCAGAATAAAGCAAACAGCACTAGTAATTATCCCAAGTAGTTTTCCCCCCTCACTAGGCCTCATTCATGATCCCATGTCACCTCTTGTATGCCCTCTCGCATGTTTGTGAGACGTCGATCGAGGAGCCTGCCCCTAAGAGGCATGCTTGAACAGAGCTCGGTTGACATGTATACATATGTCATGTGACCAATTTGACATCTTGTTTAGAATTGTGCTTGCTTAGTCTGCACAACTCCATAGCAGCATTCAAACTTCAGAAGCTATTTTAATTCCCGATGTACACTTAAAGAACAAATGACCATGTTAGCACGAGTCAAATGGGAACATGGAATTTCAAAAAATTTGGCGGACAGTTTCTACAAACAGGTAATATTTGTAATTTCAATGCTATCTTCCCAAAATAAATTACACCTGACAAACCATAATCTGCAGAGCAACATAAAAGGAATATAATGGTGCGAGAACCTATGTCGTCTTTCTGTTTAAGTACGTTACATAATCTGTAGCTTTTGAAATCAAGATACAGGTTTCATGAACATACCTTACATATAACACTCTTTTATCCAACTACACTGTATGATGAAGTCTGTTCATATCTTACATAGATATCTGGATCATTATAATAGCAGAGGCATTTAAATAAAAACCTGTGACAAGTCTTTTCAGTGGCTTTTTAACAAGAAAAATAATTTGGCTTATTCATCACTTTCCGCCTGGGCAGATACACGATATGCAAGAGATATATATGCCTGTCATGACGTAGCATAGCTACCGGTACACATCTGTAGATTTTGGATAGGAAAAGAATGATTGTTGATTGCACAGATGTGTTCTTTAGCAAAAAGCTACTGGAAAACCATGCAACAGGATTTTTTTTTTTTAAAGATGCCTTATTTGGATTGCTTTCTTCATCAATTCTAATATATTAGCCCTACAAATTTACAATAGGCAATTCAATATTTAGAGTAAATGTAAATGATTAATCCCTTTTGGTCCACCAATTTCTGACATTTGTCAAATTTAACTTAAAGCTAATCTTGAGCTCTGGTATGGGCATTGTATGTCGAGAGAACATGGCTATATTTCATTCTGGATTTTTTTATCCTGAGGTAGATTGATTGTTTGAACTAGTAATATAAAAACAACCTCACAAAATCTTGCTGGAAGTCATCTCCAATTGAAACCACAACTCTCATTAAACATGCTCTGGACAATAAAACTTTCGAATTGGCAACACTTACCAAGAAATGTGTTGTAGAGGTATTCTGAGATCTGGTTCCCTGATTTGCTTGTTTCCGAGAAGGCCGACAGCTCTCGATTTAACATCCGTTTGAACTATGAGTGCAAAGAATGTTTTAGTAGATGTAATCAACAATTAGCAAGACTGACCTCACAAGAACATCTGGCCCTAATACAAAGTCCTCAACAGTATGGTATATATTATAGATGTAGTGGTAATTCTATCCTTTCAAATTTTCTTACTCTTTAATGTCTTGATTTTTACTAAATCAGCAGTTGAATATGATAAATCAGTAGTTACATTTTTTTGTCTGTTTTTTTAATGACCTAAATGGTTTGGGGAAAAAAGGTTTAAATTAAATACTATTTTATGAATTTCATACTGTATTAAAACACAGTTTTTGGGGTAATGATTTCACATTATCATAAAGTCCATCCTTGGCAGTTGTGTCTATGGAACTTATACCTGATTTGGAAATACAAAATACAACCAATGACAAAAGAGTGTTACCTTGCTTGTTGCCATGTCACTAACTGAGCGATGTGTTTGCATGGTCTCTAGCTGGTCTAAACACCAGTCAAGCTCTTCCAATGTGTCTGTTGCCATCTTGGACGTATTCTCCTCCGTCGATGATCCCGTCGATGATTGTGTAGATGACTGCTTGTTCGCCTGAGTACTTCTTGGAGATTGCCTGTTGCTAGGGCAACATATATGAAGAAGAATTAGATTTGGATTGCAGAATATATACAATGACCATTGATTTGTCTTTCCAAGGTCATATCACTAAAATACTATCATCTACTGGGTTAAGTCTCTGCTTAAGTTTGTACTTTAAAAAAATAATCCTAAGATTTATAGTAGAGGGTGATCCCCCAATAACCCAGGCATGGTAAGGATAGATGAATAATAAAGAGTGCCTCTTCTTCATCTTACAAAATGAGTAAGATATTCAATTTGAAATGATGATTATTTTAGGTTTTGGATGCACGAATCCTTGTTCTTTACTGCTTCACACTTAAAATAATAAGATTCTGTATGTTCTGCATATTAAAAAACGAAAGAAAAGTTATAAATTATCAAAACTGATTGCAAAGTCTTTAAATCAGTGAAGTGTCTATGGAATGTGAACAGTTACGATACCAAAGATACACAATAGCGATTAGTTTGAATACAATATCCTACACTAACCAAATTCATAACTTCAATCCTTGGCCCAAACACTTACCCTGACTGACCCTAACCCATAAAATTAAACATTAACTTAAGAACCAATTCCAACCCCAACCCTTACCCTTTATCTTTGATGAAATACAGCCAGGAGCATATATGGGACCACCAAGTAATTCCTACCCAACTCCTTTTCACACAGCTTAATGTATCTATCACTTCAGTTTTAAAAATGGAATAGAGCAAGAATACGCCATTCAGATACTTTACCTTGGTGCAGTAAGACCCGTAAGATTAACATAGTTCTTCCGTACATTTCGTAAACTGGCAAGGATCTGGGCGAATGGGGTGACGATAATGTCTTCTTGTGTATGTCTGAAGGTTAAGAAAGAAAACACCAGTGAACCCATTGACTGCCAGAGTATACATGTCATTCCCATTGGAGTAGAAAGAAAGAAAGCAGTAAGGTCCATCTAAATGAGTAGGATGCAAGCTTGATATAAGAACAAGTAGAGGGAGGAGGGAGTGTCATCATGATAAGTCAGTAACCCCTCTTAAGAGGGAAAACTCTGTCTTTAATAAATGATGATGGCTTGTAACAGGATCCATCTGCTTCCTTAGGCAATGGGTTAACTTTTAATATGAACAATTGTGAAAAATTAAATTTCTCATGTATTTTTTTTCCATTAAAAAAAACAAAAAAACATAGCTTCCACAGAAGTTATCTTTATTTCATGTACATGTTTTGATTTTAGGGAGATGTAAATAGCCATTCTTAGTCCAAACACAGATACTTCATTTCAATCCTTTGGCAGGATTTTCTGTTCAAAGCATGGATGGGGTTATTAGAATGGTCTGTATCAACATTACATAATTTCAGCTCACTTGTGAAGCTGTATGAATGGTTCCTTTCAAAGAACACATCTCCAAATTACACCTAATGGCTTGAGGTATGTCTCAAGGTTGAGGCTGCTTGAGGTTGCTGTAAAGCAACAAATATCAGATGTACCGATATAGTATTGAAAAATACATATATTTTTGAGTGATAGGAAACTCAAGTCTTGAAGCACAGGGGAGGGGGGATCAAAAGTCAAAGGTTACAAGGCAAAGTTCCTTTTTTATCACAAGTTGAAAACAGTACAATGTATTTCTATAAATGTAAAAGTTAATTTCTTTGGTTGAAAACCCCCACTTTTCATTTTCTGATTTAGATTATGCATTGAATCAACCGAATGCCACCGCCATCCAACCAGGCACCATATTTTGTAATATCATTCTGTGTATCTTTAGACCGAGGTTTCCTTGGATTATTTAGGAAAATGCAAAACTAATATTTTAAAGTTATTCATTGAAATCTTTTCTCTGTGCATCATACATGTACCAGAAACACGTGCAGACACTTTTAGCTACAAATTCTGTAGAACTTTGCAGGAATTATGAATATGTCATGCATGTCCTATCTGTGAAATTTAAACGTTAGCAGTGTCCTAGTATTCACATTATGCAAGGAAACCTGTTTACTTTCTAGACTTCCCTGTCAGAAACTATTGAGCGACTGACTGACATCTTTTTTTCTTTGGTAATAACATACATAAAATGAGCTGTAACAGGTACATGAGCATTTGTCTAGATTAATAACCCACTACTTGTAATAGCCAAAATTAAACTGATTGAATCTTTGTGCAGCACAAAACGTACGACCATTCGGTACAAGGGTCTGAAAATCAGACTATTACTTAGGTGATTGCAATCACTTATGTCGATTTGACAACTAATGGTTGTTATTTTCCCACAAAAAGCCATTTTCAAACCCTTTCGTTTTGAGGGAAGTTCTAAATAAGTATTGTCTTTCAAATGCCATTGGAATTTGACCTTTTTCATTTTTTTGACCTGCAAATGGGACATACCGGAAGTACCTTTAAAGAGCCAAAAGTTCATTATTTTAAATAATTTCACATATTGTTAATGCCCTTCTCACTTTCAATAAAAAATACCTATAATAAGAACATTTGTTAATATGGGTTAATATTTATTTCATTTTTTTCTCTAAAACTAGTAAAGAATTGAGACTTACGATTCGCTTGTGATGGAAGAATTTCTG
The DNA here is from genome assembly GCA_037976565.1 of Mesocentrotus franciscanus. NCBI lineage: Eukaryota > Metazoa > Echinodermata > Echinoidea > Camarodonta > Strongylocentrotidae > Mesocentrotus > Mesocentrotus franciscanus. Next base: position 12,764,776 of record CP137674.1, on the reverse strand, counting down.
GACATGGACTTTGGTGAGAGGTCAAACTCGCTGTCCGAGCGATAGAGGAAGGACTCCCTCCGTTGGGGAAAGTTGAGCACCAGGCCAGAGGAGGGGCTGGCAGCCTCCAAGCCTGGACTTCTGCTCGGCGATGGGCCATTTTCAACATCAAAGCTGCAGAAGAGAGGGAGAGATAAAAGGAGACAAATATTTAATCATGGTGTGCCAAGTGTGATAAGATATCATCTGACATAAGTGACAGAATCAGGTCTCACGTTTCTTTATATGATGTTGTTTTCTAGTCTGTATGCTCCTTTTGCTGTACGATGATTCTTTATACGAGTTTTGAAATAATTTCCTTTGGTATGAACGGGCTATAAATTGCGAATCAATCAGAGACTGATTCTGGATAGTCAAAACCAGTGAAAATATTTCCATCCACATAAATTGCCCCAATTCGCTAAAACATCGTACTCCTGGGCTTCTTGTTTACACCATACACTCATACAGGTATGTAAATAAACCAATAAAATAATATTAATGATTACAAGTTCACACAATGTTCGATTACAGTAAAGTATGATGCACACTGTGCAGTAAAAACAAGAACTAAAGCAGTGAATCCTCAAAAACCAATGCAATCTCAACACAATAATACAACTACATGTTGCCTCTTTTCATGAATATGGCAACAAAATTATAATATTGTACACCAGGGGAAATAGCACAAGTCTTCCCTACACCCTTCCCTTCAGTGGCAGATTTAGTGACAGGTTGGTGACAAAACCTGAAGAATTATGCATTTCCCTTGGTCTCACAAATTCGATATTTTGATGTCTCTCAAAAGACCATGCTGCAGACTAATTTGATTGCACGGCCAAGGTCTGGCGAAGAAAGAGAGGAATTAGGTGGATCAGGAGAAGGGGAGACGATTGGATGAGGAATGTAAGAGAGTATAAAGAAGAGAGTATAAAGAAGAGAGCATTTAGGAAGAGAGAGAAAACAGATAGACAGAGTCAGAGAGAAACACACGGAGGGGAGGGGAGGCAAATTAGAGAAAAGATTGACAAAGACAGGATGGAGGGAATACAACAAAATGAAACAAAAATGTTGTAAAATTACTTTGCATAATTAAAGATATTATAATTATATAATGCATTCATAATCAAAATGATAAGAAAAGGATAATAATTATTATAGCAATGTTAAGATTATATATTTAATCAAGAGAGGAATTAAGGAAACAAAAAAAAAGTAAGTAAAGGAAAGAACATTATGGGAAGAAAGTCTATTTTAAAATGAATATCCTAGAAATGTGTACAGGGGATAAAAAAAAATATTGAGACAGAGTAAGGAAAATAAACAGGAACAAAATTACAAACTAAGAAAGATCTAAACAGAGAATCTGAATTGACAGTAGTTGGCATTGCTTTGGGCAACATACATCAGGCATGACAGATAGGGTTATCCTCTATGAACAGAAGATGACTCCTTGTCTCATGGATTCCCTTTGGAATTAATGCACAACTAATCATCCTTCACTGGTCTTACAGGACCTCAACACCATATGTAAATAGGCATGGCATTTGCACAAGCATTGTTGAACATTTCCGATCAGCTCTCTTGTTGTGAGACACTAGCTTTCAAGTATGGCACAACAAATCCTCATCAAATTGTATTTCAAGAGACTTTCTCACTAGCTAAAAAGACCCCTACATCACGTACTACATAGCCTATAGAGCTTTCACATGACATCATTATATTAACAATTCAATGAATACAAATTAGTAGTTATGATCTTTAATGCATGAACTTCTTCATATAAACAGATTAGGCATTTCATTTCAGATCCATAAAGATACTTTTCATTCATTTCCCAAAAGACAGGTCTATACAATGTGGTGAACTGCCAAACAAAAAGAAATGGAAATAAAAGCCACAGCAAAAAGAAATGGCATATATATCTGTATAACACACAGAGAAGTGAATATGCATACAACCTTTTATAATGGCCAGATAATTTTATTTCTCATTCAAGTGAGATATAAAAGTGGTGCAGTTAAATGCGTCATATGAGAGAGTGACAATAGACTCAATATATGTACATGAGGGTACACTCTGTCCAATACGATTTGAATTGGTAGGATAACAGGGTTGAAGGCCTACTGGAATGATATCGCTGTTTGCATCACAGAACCAAGCCATGCAGGCCAACCGAATCAGTGATGCTCCCGACATAAACTATCGGTCGGTCGGTCGGTCAATCGGGGGGAGTGGGCATTACCCCATGACATGAGACACCAGACAAGAGACATTATTAGTCGATTTGTGACAATTACTCGACGAATCAGGGCTGCATTATTGGCAGGTGCCACGGAAAGAACTGGACACATTGCCCCTCTTGATCGATCGCCGTCAATATCAACATCTTATTTGACCATCCTAGCCTACATTCTCAAAGGTTAGATGTAATGCTTGAAGGAATAGGGATTCCAAATCCTTGAAACTATATTGTGGAATACTTGTAGATATAAGCTTTAATATGTCACATTCTCAAAAAAACATGAATCAGGACAATTCAATTTTTCACATACTTTCAAAAAATACAAAACGTGGTAAGGGTATGAATAATTTAGTTCTTAATTGTATATATGGGGGTGATCTCCATGGGAAAGGAGAAGCAAAGAGAAAAATAAAGAGATAGACAGATGTATGTATGTATACTAACAAATTCAAATGGGAACATGTAAAGAGAAAGAAAAAAAAAGAGAGAGAGAGAGAGAGAGATGTATAAGGGACAAAATTAAGCCCCCCCCCCAAAAAAAAAAAATACATGTAAATGAATAGCATTAGGTGCCAGCTGTTTAACAGACAAGAGAGGGGGAAAATACCATCAATATATCTGAAATGCATAAATGAAAAGGGTAATAGAGCTTTAGTGCTTGGAGACTTAGGTGGTAAGCGCTCTATAAGCAACACTTTTTTAATTATTATTATTATTATTAATACTGTCATGCACATCTGAAGTAGATCCAGGCCTTAAATTTCAATATTTTTAGGGCAAGGCCACTTTTCTGTAGGGCACATTCCTATATTACAGCACAAATAGGAAGAATTGGAAAGGGCACAACAAATTCTCCAAGGCCAATGAGAGGGGCATTGAGGCCAATCAAAAGGGCATCCAAGGCCATGGCCTTGGTGGCCTTGGATTAATTTAAGCCCTGTAGATCAATGGATTAGTATGCTGCATGACAGGTGTCCAGCTTATTTGAACATCTTACTAAGAATTGAAATCAGATTGCACTCACTAGAAATGCATATTTAATGAAGAAAAGAATTTAGGGAAGCTTGTAAGTCTGTTTAGAGACTGAAAGAACACATTAGCCGTGTTCACACGATGGCAATTTTGGTCGGCGTAAAGGTCGTGTTTAGAGTTAGTATGGTATGGCGTAAATATGGTAAGGTCCGGGTGGTGACCGTCTGAACTATAGTCGTGTTAGCCACGCCAACCTTTACGGTCTTACGCTGACTGATTCACTCCTGGATTTATCCAAGAGTAACGCGCTAACACGACTAGAGGGTAGCGTAAGTTGACCGTGTGGATGCTCTCACTTGGCACTCAATGTATATGTGACCTTTCACAAGGGTTGTTTGTTTAGATGCGGAAGCTGGGTTGAGGGTGGACTAGTGCGGGTGCCACCACTTCCAGAATTTATGCTGAGTAAGACTGGGTCGGTGGAAGGACGTGTTAACTTAATCATGGCAAGTTGGTCCCAGTAAGAGCGTATGGACAACTAATGATGTAAGTCAAATATTTATGGAATATTTATTGCTGCAGGGAAAAATTTACACCGCCGACTAGGAAGCCCCGTCTGAACATGGCTTGTATTGATTAAACCTCCGAGTCAAATAACTGCAGTTTGGGAGTTTTATCAATGACCCATGACTTCCAGGCAAGAGGGAGGCAGAGGTGTCAATTCTATTGATTAACATCTGTCTTCACTCTGAAGATATCGTCTGTTTGGAACCAGCAAGGGCATTCATTCATATACTTTAACACAGAGCTAACACCCTTCTGTCTCTCAACAGATGGATTTTAGTGCAGTTATGCAGAAGTACAGGATCTCTCAAATCTCAATACACTGATTATAAGTAAGAAAGGTGTACATTGGTACAGAACTTTGTGCAGTCTGATGTAAAATACAATTTGGGGTCACAGGAATACCATTAGTAGTCTGAGTGAGCTGTGCTCTGACATATGCTCTGGCGACAATTGCTTTGGGCTTTATAGCATAGAGACAGGTTGCAAATGAGTTTTAGGATAGGGTTGGGGTTAGGGTTGGGGTTAGGGTTGGGGTTAGGGTTGGGGTTAGGGTTGGGGTTAGGGTTGGGTTTAGGGTTGGGTTTAGAGTTGGATATAGTGCTTGGTCCAGGGTTGACTCTAAAATGTTGGTTGGTGTCAGATAAAGACCACAGATAAATTGTCACCCAAGTATGTGTCATGCAAACATATCTTCATAGGAAAGATGAAATATGATGGGCTCTAGGGTGAAAGTGTTGTCTAAAATGTGTTGGTAAGTTCTGTTAGCAAGATAGAAGGCAGCCCATAAAAGTAAAGTATACTGTAATTATCTGCTTTTAGTTTTTGTATCATTTTCTTTGTCAGCACTAATGGTAGATAGGAATATTAGATATAATATTTGACAGCATTTTGATATCATAGAGAGTTTAAAGAATTCTAACTGCCAACTATTTTGATTTGATGAAAAGAAAAGATGCAATCAATGAATGTATTTCTTTGATACATGTAGCTGGATATTAACTATGCTAAATTTAACTAAGGAAGTGAAAATTGAAAATGACACGTTTACGAGATCCTGAAGCAACATATGCAATAGAAGAGATGAGTGACCCAGATTTATAAATTTTCCCCATAAACCATCAAATACTCTGCCTCTACATACACTTATCCCTGCTTTTTGGGGGTGAACAATCATAGTTTTCTTCCCTTTTTCTATTTCTCTCTTTTGCACCCCCTTCAAGTTCCCCTGGCTCTGCCCCCCTGATGTGCCACTGGTGGAGAACATAAAGAATAACATAATCAAGAAGTTAAAAAGAATGTGCCATTGGCACACTCTTTCTTATTGAGCTTTTTTATACAACAGTGGAGATTTAAAAAATTAACCCATGTACTTTGCCTCGTGTTAAAAATGCATGTAGATGTCACAGTTTCTGCTTTTCAACTGTATTTCTTCCATGCCCCAGAAGGTTAAAGAAATAAAAAATCATTGTCATTGTCAAAAAACAAAAAACAAACAAAAACAAACTAAGAAATGGTTTACAAGCAGAGACTATACATTTTCAAGAACACTACAGGTACATGCAATAGTGAACATAAAATCCCATACTAAAGGTCAAAAGATTTATAGTAGATCAGCTAGAAAAAGATTAATATCTCAGACTGAAATGTAAGATTTTGTGAAGGTCAACGTCACTGATATGCTCCATGGTAATAAATCAATCAATTACCAACACCTGCGCAGCTTTTTTATGACAACATTGAAGGTGAATTGCTAGAGTTTTTTATTTTTTACTTACAGGGGAAAAAGCGGAGTATAACAGGCATGCACTGCAAGGAGGTTTTGTTGACAGAAAGAGATAATGCTACAGTGTATGAATATGGATAATAAAGATAAAAAAGAAGGTGCTGCTAGTCTAACATTCAAAAGAATCATTTTAACATTTACATTAATAAGGTTGGTTTCTCTCCTCCCAGGCTCCCAATCAACAAACAAAAGAAGGGTCTACTTTGATGCACACAAGAGTTCACATATCATTAGACAAAACACAAATAAAAGGGGGAAATACCATTATCAATTTTGTTTAGCCTGGCAATGGCATACATGTCAGTGTTTTTAGTTAAGTTGCAATTAACTTGAAACTACATAAAGGATATCACACTCTCTTCCTAAACTTACACAAAATTAATCAATTTCAAGTCAACCTTTTAACTGATTGGTTTTAAAAATGATTAGTACATATAAATATTTCTCTGCTTTTTCAATATGGGCAATATTAAAAAAATAAACTGATTAGGCCATTTTCAAAATGCATCCAAATTCATTGCATATTTCCTTACAAAGTCCCTCGATTTCAATTGTATTTCATTCACTTGTTATAAATAGTCGTATCTCGATAGTCAGAATGTGAACTGCATATATTAGTTGTTGCTAGGTAGGACAAAGATTATGACTTCCCCTACCTAAAAACACGTAATACACAAAATTTGCATTCTGACTATTGAAATACATTTTTTGTAACAGTGGATGAAATAATTTGTACTAAGGCACTTCACAAAAACGAACATGTACGCATTAAATTTAGTTACATTACCAAAATAGTCCAATGCAAATCTTTTAAAATGAAATTCAAACAGACTGGATTGCAGAGGGCAATTTGAATTGATTGGAAATCAATTATAGAGAAGAGAATATTGACAGTATAAGAACATTGATAAAGAAAATCTCTGTGGTAGATGAAATTAGCTCACCTGAACACTGGCTCAGATAACTTGCGAATTTTAAGCACACGATAGCAGAACGTTGGACTCTTCAAATTCGCCATCTTACACGTTAAGTACAATCGCAGTTGAATTTTTCTCTAATTATAGTCACTGGCAATTGAAGCTTAGTTAGGAAGGAAGATATGTGTTTGCTATCGCGACAAAATTCTAAAAACAGATGATATCCTTGACGACAATGCAATATGATCATCTATGTACTTCCACCTATGGTTGATCATTTCTTGGAAATCCAGCTACATTCCTATCATATGTCTGTATGTTGAGTTAATATGACATCAACTGAAGACACATTTCTCGCCAAAAAAAAATCTAAGTACTGCTGTACTTCCGTGATGTGGAGCAAGTGTGCAACTCCTGCAAAGACAGGACCATACATGTATATCCAGAGTTCTGTTCTGGGTACGCAGCAATTTGCTTCTCACCTTCCACGACACAGAGTTTCCGCTTGAAGTGAAAGTGGATCTTTGACGATGTGTGAGGGAGCTAGGGCTGTGATGTCAGGGATAATGCAGAGCATTTGCGTCTCTATTCAGCACTTAAGACAATATATGCTGAGGATTATGTGTCCATCCTCCCTGGTGCTTGTTTTATACAAGACAAGGACGTTCTCTACAGTCTATACACCATCAGAAAAGATTAATTTCTCAGTCGCTATTGTCACGGAAGAATACACACGCCCATGGCAGAGGCAGATTCCCAGTGGGAATCGTTGATGAATGGATGGATGAATAGAACCTCCTTGCATTAATAAAATGAAAATGTGTTACAGAAAATAGTCACAAAGACAAAATATCTAGGACAACACCTCAAAAAATACATCGTTTTTTCCTGGGTGTGGGATTTTTCCTCACTACCTTTGAAGGAAAAAGAAACACCTTTGCAAAGCCACTAACCAAAAGGTAAGATATCGTATGCCATATGGCTGGAGGTTACTAAAAACTGTAATTAAATTCTGGTCATGCGATTGCATTGTGAAAGAAACGGTGTGGAATCGATCAGAAAAAGTTGAACATGTAGCATATAAGTATTGGTGTGTACTGCAAGGTTCTGGAGTCATCAAAATAATAAGAAAGTTAAGTAACAAGCACTGTACACAGAAAGATATATATGGGACTACACAAACATGTGGCATAAAAATCGGGCCTCATTTTTAAGCTGTTACTTGTCTTATTTAGAATATTAAGGCATTTGAAGAGCCATGCTTTTCAGGGAACATTTTTTCTCTGATGTTCTTCCACACTTGCATAACAACAATGATAATGCTCACAAATTATTTTTTACCTCTCCCCATACATGTAACTCAACCTTCTTTTTAAAGATGGAGAGGGAAAATACCTTCTAGAAGTAGGTGGTGAAATTAGAAGGGAAACAATAAAATGGATCTTATGTCAACCAGATAACATTTATGAGTTCTAAGTCCCCTTTTGTCATGCTTCCATCACTATCTACATGTACGCACCAAAACAGAGAATACAATGTATTTGCATGAAAGCTACTAGCTAGCCCCAAACAATGTTATAGTTCAAGAAACATCCTGACATTGTTTTTAACTGCAGAATGTTTACACTTTACAATAACTACAACAGATAAACAAGACAACAAGGAAATCTTGAATCACTGGAAGAATACTTTGTATTTGGTGACAGTATGTTGTCTCATGTGAGTGTTGAAGGCTGCACATATGTATGGAAAAGAGTCCCCTTGGGTGGATGATTTAATTTAGGATAGCCTGAAATTTATCCTGCCATAGCAGCAGAGAAATATTCTGAGTCATGTGAAAGGTTTTCTGACATTATGAAGAAGAGCTACAAGCTCAGTGTTCATCAGGGCCCCGTATTACAAAGAGTTGATATCAATCGTAACTTATTTGCGATTGATATCAATCGCAACCATGTACATAAGAGATAGGAGAATGCAAACTTGCGATTGATTGGAGGACTTACGATTGATTTGGATCAATCGTAACTCTTTGTAAGACGGGGCCCAGGTCAGTGCAATAAGAACCTAGATTAAGATTAAGTTTAATGCAAGAAGGGCACTGATATTCAAATCTTATTGCAAGAAAGACCCTCTTTTTAATTAAATCAGAGATAGAAGGGAATAGATTCTGGTGCTCTATTTCCCTTACAGCAAGAAAGGTGTTAATTCTCATCATTCCAGAGTATACTGTCTGTCACTCTAGGCCTGTCTCCATCAGACCGAAGCTGCAAAATAACCCGCTACTAGCCTGTACATATCTGTACGTGATGAAGACAAACCACACCTCCCGATAAAAGTTGATCAGATTGATAAAGAGGTACATGTAGTGCAGTCTCGTATTCTGTATAGCCCACCGTGCTATCCCACCTTAAAATAGCAACAAGATTGAGGAAAGGGGGTGATGAACAAATCATTGGACATGCTTTTGACTATAAGATCCCATCTGCTTCTAATTCAAGATCAGTAGAAATGAATGTGCCCCTAATCACAGCTATGCCCCAGGTCTTCCATAAAAAATGTCTAAATGATGCCTTAATTGAGAGGACGCCTCAATCGAGATGACGCCTCAATTGAGACGATAAAGAGAATAGACTCAAATCTTTTTATGCTTAGAATTCAACTTGGAAATAAATTCTTGTTACGCAAAGTTGAATAACCTTTGAAAAGTTTAATAATGTATATGTATGTGATAAAAGGGTAAGAGAGAGAGGAGGGGGGGGGGAGTAGGGCCATTTAAAGGGGAAATATTACCCATAACATGGGGAACACGCAGAATAAATGAGAAATAAAGTGTGAGAAACTTAAAGCCCCACTGCACTACTTGTAGCTACTTGCTCCCTCTATATAGAAAACAATGCCTAAGCAGTGCCCGTTGGCCCCCCATGATTCTCTTTTTCTTATGTTAATTGAGAGCCGAGTTGATGAGATAACTACCTGTCAGTGACCAGCATGGTGGTCTAATCCCTCCTGGCCAAACTAGTGCAGACGCACTTTAATGTAAAATAACTAGTGTGGAATTACATGTACTGTCGGCATGTTTTGTTTTTGCATTGTTTTTTTTTCTTCAATGAATCAAGTTTCTGTTATTTTTGTTTTGAAAATAAGAAAGATAACAAAATAAAGTATATAGAATCTCTGAATATAAACTACAGACAAAGTGCTTTACAGTTATTTTACTTTTATGGCATCTCATGTAGAATTGATGAGTTTGTAAAGCTCAACATAAGGTGAGATTATAGAAGAAAGAAACACAAAATAACATACTAAAGGAAATTTTAACATATCAAAGGAAATGTTATAGAAGGAAGAAACAAAGAAGTACATAAGGTAAAATGATAGGAGGAAGAAACGTAGGAAAACATAAGGAATGGTTACAGAAGAAAGAAACAAATAAAGGATAACATAAGAAAAGATTATAGAAGGAAGAAATATAGGAAAACATAAGAAAAGGTTATAGAAGGAAGAATCAAAGGATAAGATAAGGAAAAGTTATAGAAGGAAGTAAAACAGGATAACATAAGAAAAGGTTATAGAAGGAAGAAACAAAGAATAACATAAGGAAAGGATGTAGAAGGAAGAAACAAAGGATAACATAAGAAAAGACGGAAAGAGAAAATGATAGAATGATATAAAAAAAATACATAAGAAAAGGTGATAGAAGGAATAAACAAAGAATAACATGAGGAAAGATAGAAAGAAAAAAATGATAGAATGGTAACAACAAACAATAACATAAGAGATGATAGAAGAAAAAATTAAGAATTAATTAAGGAAAGACAGAAAAGGAAAATGATAAAGAATAGATAATGGAAAGATAGAAGAGAAGATGAAAGATGGAAAAACAAAGGATAACATGAGTAAAACAAGAAGAAAATGAAAGAAGAAAAAATAACATGAGAAAGACAGAAAGAGAAAATGATAAAATGATAAAAAATAAAGAATACCATAAGAGATGAAAGAAGGAAAAATAAAGAATAACATAAGGAAAGATAGAAAGAGAAGGTGATAGAATAATAAAAATAAAGGATAAGAAAGGGAAAGATAATAATAAAATATAAATAGCAATTTTGTGATGGAAACAAAACAAACCATGACATACATTTTGATTACGTGCGAAAATGACCCGTGCTATCATAGCAACAGGAACCGTTCCTGTTGCTTTGGAATAACGTGTCTCATCAGGTTAATAATTACAATGAGTGTGAACATAAGCGAACCGTACCTCTGGAGTGTTCCAGTGGATCAGAATTGACATACATAGTCCTATCCCTTTAAAAAGGAGTTGGCTCTGCTCTAGTTTTCAAGACACAGTAAACCATGGTTGCATGGTCTGGCTACCACAGAGACGCCCTACTTTAATGCAATCAAAATGCTTGTTCAAGCACATAGTGTCATCAAATAATTTATTCACGATACAGAAGAGAGATATATGGGAGGAAAATATTGTGATAAGATGCCGAGAGATGAACATCTCAGGATAGCAGTTAGCATGGGAGACATCCAAGGAGAGATGAAACCAACCGTAAATCAAATATAATGAGGATTAGGAAGCCAACAAAGATTAATGGCTTGTAGTGACGCAGTTTAATGTTTTGCTATTCTCTCATCTATTGCTACGACAGATATCTGGCTGGTGTCCCCAAACCAAATTTTTGCACCGTCCTGTCCCGAGGGAGAGATAATTTATGGATGGGTGGTTTGAAGTTGTCTTTCATGTTCCATTGGGTTGCTCAACTCCTAAAGTGTTGCAGTTGAAAATAGTGTGAGGCCCATCCAGGAGTACCGGTGTGTTGGCTCAGTCAGTAGAGCGTCCGCCTCACAACCGGGAGGTCGTGGGTTCGAACCCCGGCCGCGTCATACCAAAAAACGTTGAAAGAGTTCCTGCTACCTTGTTTGGCGTTCAACAATAAGGGGATAGAGCAATGTCGATCTGGCGCTGCTCAGTGGCTGCCGGGCTCAAGATCAATTGGGCACAAAGAATTTCCATTTTCGGTTTAATAAAATTTGGAGTGGACTATAAAAGATTATTATTATTATTATTATTATTGTGTATTTGTCATCAGAACATTTAATACACTGAATGTTTGATGTTAATAAATATAAGATTGGGATAATTGATGGGTTTTATAACAATGTAACCTACATTCTCATAACACCAACATCCCCCACCCCCCACAACCCAAAATAGAAGAGGATTACTCTGGAAGTTTAATATTGTTTGTAATCTTGCTGATAAAAAACAGAAAATGGATACTACTGTACTTATAGGGAGTCAAGAGAGAGGCCTGCTTCATCATAAACAGATTTAGGCTACAATTGAAACAGGACACTGACATACTTTTTAATCCAACAAAGGAAAGTAACACAAGAATGTTTCCCTATTTACATCTTTGTTTTGTGAGCCCCCCCCCCCTCCACATAGAATAAAATACAGGAGATTCACAGAGTTTCACATACAGCCTAGGTAGCTATCAATCTGGATCCAAAGAGAGAAGTAACACTTGTATTAATGACAGACTTTGTGTGAAATGAGCATCAAAGCAAGGTGATTCCCATGACTTAAACCCGAATCATTCACAGATGTTTTGAGAGCAAGTATTTACACTGCAAAAACAGTGATTTTTTTTTGGGGCATTTAAAAAAAAATCCAGTGGTTATTTTAAATATTTTTGTTTTGTTTTGTTTCGTTGTGTTTACGGACTTTGACAAAAAACCGGAACGTGACGAAAATCAATAATTTTTGCTTGCAGTGTAAATGCAGGCTAGTATTTTTCAATTCTTACAAAAGTTGCAAGAAGATGAGAGCCTGAGAGATTGGGTCTTTATCAGCTTGCACTTTGCCTCCATCCTGACCTTAGAATAAAGAATCGTGTCTGGTCATGAGGTCAAACCAAATTTCCTCAAATTTCACTATTAAGAATCCCAACCTTCACATCAATTTATCAAACAAAAATAATCTGAACCATGCATGTAATTGACTGTTAGTAGATGTGTACAATGTTTTCCAATCAGAAAATTTCATAGCAGTAAATGATCACAAATGCTTTTAAATTGTTTTAATTCCCGCACGACTCCCCAGCCTATATGTATGAGTACCGGTATTGAAAAATCCCATTTTTAATTAGAACTGTTTTTCTGCAGTTGTTATAGTATAAACTTTTTGAATACTAAAGCATTTGCTTACAAAATGTAAATGCCTGAACAATATTGAATACATCCTACAGGGAAATACATGGGCAAAAGGCATAGCATTCACCAACTGATAAATCTCATGCTTATCATGAAATATGTGATGCCTCTAAACTTTACATGTACATGTGGTTGTGCTTGTTGTTGCTGGAGTATGCAATGTCGTGAACAACCGACAAAAGGCTGAAATTCAAGCTTACTAGCTTTACCATCTTACATGCATAAATCCCACATGGGCCCCAGCTTGGTCGAGTGGGCATCGAATGCTTGCATACTAGCACACTGAAGTAGGTACAAGGGGTATACAGTATATTTGGCTTTTGTTGATGGGGGTATGCATGGTTTGAGTTTACGTACCGTCTTTTAGTGAAAGGGATGACAGAGTTTGAGGCAAAGAGAAAGGGATGTAAAAAAAAAGCATATTCTCCTTTGAGAGTTGAGAATGAAAAAGAATTCACAGGGAGAGGAAAGTGTGGAAGAGAAAGGCTTTTTTTTTTAGGGGAAGTCTTAAAGTGAACCGGTAACATTGTTGAAGGTTAATGAAAAAACAGCGTAATTTTTGTATGAAATGTTACATATTATACTCCTTCTACTGTACTAACCCTCTAACATACAAAAAATCCTGAAAAAATTCTTAAACCACAAAGAAACTTATGGTTTTCTTTGAAGGCGTCACTGTGCGACACCCTCTTAACAGTAAATTCTCCCAACCTTTTTGAATTTTCCCAACCGTTTTTCCATTAAAATAAGACATAAAACAGGCTTTTGAAAATCTTTCAACACCTTAATGTTTGGAATGGTATATAGAGGCTATTCATTGCTTTGTGACCATTTACATTCACCTAAAATTTAATTAAATTATAATAATATAGTTGGGAGAATTAAGGAATCGATCAGAACAGTTATCCCCAATTTTTATCATTAATAATGGTCCGTTTTCACTCAAACTTTCAGATTATCTATCATTGTACATCTAGCATTGAAGTCACTACCTTAGCACCATTTTCTCTCATCTGAACAATGTTATTAAGTCCCTTTAATACAAAACTAATGTTTCCACATGTCATCTACATTGTATTCTTGCAAGATACCAACATAATTGTCTAAGAGACAATGTGGGTAGCTAAACAAAGCTCAAATATTCATATAGCTTTCCCAAATGGCTGCTCCCACCTGCCTTAGAAGTTCTATCTTTGCCATGCCATCAATTAGGTCTCTCGTCATGAAAATTATAAAATCGGATGCTAAACAAGAAATTTGAAATAGTGTACATAAGACCCATTTTGAATATGAAACAGTGTCTATCAAAACCATCCATATTATACTCCATGTTATATTTCAGATGCAACTCGAAACACAACACAATCTTAAAATAAAGGACATGGAAAAAGTTGTCATTAACAATTTATACACTTGTCAAAATCCAGGTTCCAGTTCCCCTGAGTATGGATTTATCAAATTATGTGATGACAAATGATAGTAATTAAGTCCTGACATTCCCTCACAAAACTTCGAAGGCAAACGTGCCAAAAAAAGACACTAGAGGCAATCAAATTCAGCCACAATACTTGTGTATTCATATAACAACTTAAAGAAATAGGAGAACATCAAAAGGTGTGAATTTTCCCACCTTTGTGGCATTTTCTTGGTGGAATCGCGCTCTGATACCTTTCAGGCTTTCAAGGGGAAAGGGAAACTTTGCAACCAAAACATCGCCAATAGATTAAGTAACAGCCCCACAAAATGCTGATTTATTCCAATTTTTCAATTCTGTTTTAAAAATTTCCTTAATGCAGTCCATTACAGCTTGTAAGCCAAGAGTTACCATGGCAATAAAAGCACAAGATTTGAGAGTTGTCTTGATAAAGATTTGCATTTCACATGTTTCAAAAGCCTTTTATCCAGCCTGCATGACTCCATTACAGCTGCTACAATATTGTCTTCTAGCACAAGATTTCAGTCTCAAAATTGGTGACTAATGTGCTCCTTTTTATCGACTCCTTTGAAAATTGAAATACTTGCATCATTTATATAAATCTAGGTGCTATGTATACTCAACGTGGATAAAAGGTCACTGATTGTGTAAGTAAGTAGAGATTACACCAAAATACAAACACAGAGTCCACAAAAGATAAAGTGATAATCTTTCTCCTCAATAGATCTTTCCTCTGTTGAGGGCAAGAATGACACTAAAGCATTTTACAACGAGCTAATACCCTTCTGGATCTCAAAAGAAGGCATATATTTATATATTAATGGGGCTAATAAATTCTGAATACAAATACACTCTATACCTTGCGCAAAGTGTGATGTAGAATCATCCTGCCTATAATTTATAAAACCCAGAGAACATGAAATGAACTTGAAGAACTTTACACAAAACATGTAACAAGGAGGCTCAAAACTCTACCCCTCCCTTCTATTTGTATACCATCACCCCCAACCCCCCAACCCCTCCTCCCCCAGAACTATGCACCCATTCAACAGAACAATCTTATTCACTTGTAACAAAATATGACCAAAGTAGCATCCAAAGCTGACCAGAAAGCTAAAAAGTGATAAGAAGTGGGTTTGCACAAAAGTCAAGCATTAAACAAAATACAGATGCATTCTCTTGTTGCTAAGGTGAATCCATCAAATATTTATATTGTGGTGTTGTCCTCCGATGTGTGCCAATCAAAGTGACAAAATTCACACACAATCCATGCAATAAAATCAAAGCAAATATTTTGTAATTGATTCCAAGTTGGCTTCACTGTAACCATTCAATTCAGTGCAATCACACTATGCATTCCAATGTTCCCCCAAAACTGAGCACACGCAGAAATATTCACTTCAAGCAAAAAAAGCATGGAGAAAACTTTGTTCTGCGAAGTAAAATCAGTCTAGATGGATGACTGCACTTGCAGTCTGGCTGCAATCCAATCCCAAAGTCCTACTGGAACATCCAACTTTCATCTGTTTATATGCTGCCCTTAGCTAGGTGTATCAGCCGGAAGAGAAGCATTAGAAACAGAAACTGGGAGAAACTAAAAATATACTTTGAGACTTGATTAAATTGTAGGGCAAACACGTTCCTACACTACCCTGGGGAAGGCACAATCGTAGAAAAGTCTGGAGAATTTGGATTGAGTAGTCTGTGATTATAGACTCTTTTGAAGACATAAGTAATTATGGATTGGAACAAACGGTGAATGTCTTTGGGGACCTACTGTTCCATTCTGAGGCTCTTGAATATTAAAAAAATATAAAAAATCTTACTGCATATCTTGAAAAATAAAGAAAAAACTACTTATTTTCAAGTGGAGTGGTTGGGGACACCTGTTATGAAGAAGAAAAAAAGTTTGAATATATGTAGCAGCAAATACGAAAGAAATACATTCTAATAATTCATATAGAACAAGAATGGACTTCCAGAAGTGACATCATTCTTATTTTTTATCTATGTCAACCTAATAAAAGTTATAAAGATGCAGTTCTTTGCTTGTGCATGAATTTAAACAAAAAATCAAATTCTGCTAACATCTGGGTGTGTGAAATTCATCAATGTGCAGATGGTTATTTAAACTACTAGTACATTAGGAATAGAGCTCTAGCTAGCTTTCCGAGGGTACACTGATGTGCTCTCAGTCCCCTCCCCCACTCCTATCTCTCTCTATCTTTCTGGACATCTCACATCAAGAGGAAATTCTCCATCATCTTCTTTGTCACTGCTTGCTCATCTCTATTCAACATCCATTCATCATCCAGGGCATCATGGGATGCTGAGGAATCGCTCAGTGTCGGACAGAGGAGACATACGAAACATTATGCATGAGGGCTAGCATCTTAGGGAATATTACTTACACCAAGCTGAGCTTTTCATGCTGAGCTTTTCACTCAAGCATTTTTTGTGGTGACCCCCTTGGATTTATGTACCAAAAGATGTCTGATGCTTGCAATCATGGTAAGGTAGTTACTGCCCTCTATTGGAGAGAAACACAAGAGGGTGAGCTCTAATGATGTATGACCATGTTGACAAGTCATACATTGTTTTAGCCAAAATAGATGTAAATTCTTTTCAGGACTTTGTGTAGTTGTTTATCGAGCTACTAGCAATATGCAGTGTATAACTCATATAAGGACATTCCTTTTACCTGTAGTTGTGATATAAAGAAACCATTTTCAACAAATTAAAGACACACAACTAGAAAAAAAGTAAAACATACAGAGTTATAAATAAGTTATGTGTTCAGCTTTATTTCTCTTTCTTCAAAGAATATAGTAAATACAGGAGACTTGCTTTATCTTTGGCAGATTGTATGACTTTAACTGTTCACTGTTATTCTCAACACACTTTGATGAAGACTATCATGCCACTTGCTGAAAATGAGAACATGGCAATCAAACTTTAGAGGTGAAAAAGGGAATAAAGCGTCAGCTGTCTCCCAGCGAAGATCCAATTTCTGCTACCAGACCAGTACTTGCTTCTCTTTTCTCTTTGACATTTTAAATGTTGTAAACATTTCACAGCCTGGAGCCAGTTGACTTTTGACAACCTCATTTAGGGGAATGTATCTCATCGATTTACTACTCCAGGCAGCAGTTGGGATGGTGACAATTTTGGACCCTGCGCTGGAATGCACGAGATGAAGGGCTCTGTTTGGCTGTGACTGTGAGCTGTTGTATGAGATTCGATGTGGAACCGAGTTTTAAATTGTCTGTTGCAGTTGCCGCAAAATTACGTTTTCTTGACATACATAAATGTGATGAACAAACGATATATTCCAATTAACATGAGAGGTACATACATGCATGAGTTGAGACTGAGAGCCAGAAGGGTACTGGTAAATCTGTGTAAAAGGACCTGGGTAAAGAATATATAATGCCCTTCTGGCCGGCTCGAAGTGGACTATATTACACGGTTTGCATGAAACACTATTTTTGTCGATTATAACAACATCAGGATTTGCCTGCAGAGGGCAAGGATTGTATATGAATAAATGTCACTTGAGAGATGAAAAAAGTAAAAGATGGGCACAAAAAGAGGGGTGGAGGAGAAAGGAAATTAGGGATAGAGAAGAGAAGAGAAGATGAGAGGTATGGCAAGAGGAAAGATGTTAATATGGGAAGGGGAAGACATGGAAGAAGAAAGTCAAAGCGATAGAGCTGGCAGGAGAGAGAGAGAGAAAGAGAGTGAGAGAGAAAGAGTGTGAGAGAGAAAGAGAGAAAGAGAAAAAGAGAAAAATAGAGGGAGAGGGGGAAAGAGAGAGAGAGAGAGAGAGGGAGAGAAGGGGGAGGGGGGAAAGAAGAGTAGAGTATGAACAGTATGAAGAGTAGTGATGAAATCAAAGTGCTACTGCTAGTTTACTTATGATGACAGATAAAGATACACAGCAAAAAGTCATTTGATTTCTTCTACAACTGGGAAGTAAATCAAATTGGACTTGCAGAAATTGAGTAAAATACAGGCTACATGATAGGCCTTGCAGCTGACAGGTGTGTATGACAGCAAGGAGAATACTACACCAGACAGACAAGGTATGATTGATGGATGGGCTAAACATTTTCTACTACAGAAACTTCACCAGGGACATTGTGTATGGTAAACATATTCATGGAACATAAATCAGCAGAAACATGTGTTTTCTTTGTATCGGTTTTGCAAGAAATGTGTACTGTCTACTGTCTCTGTCTACAGAGAAAATAATATATCCACATCATCACCCTTAATCCTTTATTTATTTGTAATCTTTCCACAACAGTGCAAGAATATGCTATACTAAATTACTGATTGAGGTAAGTAAAATTTAAATATGAGGAAAACACAACTACATTTGTTTTAAGTTATTTGTTGTTCTTTGAAGTGGTTGATTATCTAAAGGTAATTGCAAGACACATATCTGCAAAAACATATGGTGTTACCATTTATCATTATCTATTTTATTGATTTTATTTTTTTGTGGGGAGGGGTGCATTTTTACAATGTACATGCAAAAGGTTTTCAAAAGATCCATAAAAGCTTATATTTTGGATATGTGTAGTCTACTAGTATCTTGTAGCCTACGTAAAAAAAAACAGACGTTACAATAATATTGAAAATAATATCGCTAGTGATATTCGTTTGTCTCGCAATGTGGTCAATAAGGAATCTAAAAGATCTCGACGTTTCGTGCGCCGCTGCAACACTTCATGCGAGACAAACGAATATCACTAGCGATATTATTTTCGATACTACATCCGCAATGAGTAATATATTTAGCGTTACAATAATAGTTGACTATAGTATATGCCCATATACTATGGGGCAGTGTTTTTAGCATGTTGTGGGAAAGGGGGTAGGGCACATTGCTACTACATCTACATGAACATAAGTGAAGCCATCAAGGAATAAAAAACAAAGTATGCATTCACAGACTATAGGGGGCAGTGTTTACACTTTTACCAACAGGAAACCCTGGTAATTATTGTATATAATTACATACATGTATACCTTGGACTTCCACCTCCTGAAGTTCAGTATAATAAACATATCATGACATTGGCAAAGAGCAATGATTAGATAAAGCCAATCAGTTAAAGTTGACATCGATGGACTGACCTCAGACTTTTTAATAGCCAACTCAGACTACAGGAAATTACACAAAACTTGTGAGAAGAAAGGAGAAATCAAGAAAAGAATAACAAATCACTGTATAGCGAAAGTGGCACATACACACGATAAAAACTTTGTATATAGAAACTAGTTTTCACAGAGGTCATTTGACATGACAGCTGGCAAATCATCACTCCGCCGCGCTCATAAGCCCTGTCCAGTTTATATATACGGTTTTCTTGCAATACGAAGTTCAGACCAGAACGGAATCCTGATTCTTTATCAAATTTGGTTTGAAACGATGGCCAAACATACGTTTTACTATACGTTTCGTTATGATGTTTTGTTATACAATGTTCAGACTAGAAAATATCAACTACTTTATTACAGCCAAACGATTTTCATATAGCCATAGGATAGATTTTGGTAATGAGAAGGAGTGGGTAGGGTTAGCCACTCAGCCAAACTATATATATAAGGACTGACCTCGGACACCTAACTATTATGGATTGTGTTTAGTTTACATAAGGAGACAGTGATACACCATGGTTTTATCTCTGCTCAACCATCATGCATTATAGATATTAAGAAAGTATATTATACCAACCTTTAACGAGACAGAAGATAAGGTATAGGTACTTTAGGAGATGGATTGATAAACAAATAAAACTAGGTAACAATAATACTCTTATCATGTTCACAGGGATGTGCAATACATGCACTGATAAGTGATTAATTGGTAATTTAAAAGTACCGACTCCAAAGGTATTGTACAAAAGGACGATAATCCTCTCTAGAAATGTCTGTGAAGGGACAATTTAATCCTACTAAAACTAGTCTTTATGCGCTAATTAAGTACACCCTGTTCTTTATTTTGTCTTGATATCAATGCAACTGCTTACTCTGTTTTAAAGTTATTAGAGATCAAAATGAGACCATTAGTCATGGCCATAAAGAAACCAAAACTACAAATGTAGAACAGACTCAAGATCAGAAAAATATAGGTCTGTATTCCTTGCCAATTTTACATTGTGTGGTGCCTCCAAATATCGAAATTACACAGAAGAAAGAACTCTTTCAGGAAATTCTATAAAAATATAAAACTTAACAATGCTGAAAAAATGCACCGTTATTTAAATATTATTGAAATTCACACGATGCAATGATTTTTTTTTTGGTGGTTTTGCGGTGCCTGCATGGTCTCATGCGGAAAACCATTTGAAAGCCTATTTACATAACTTATGCTTCATGCACCTTTAAATTTGGGGTAACAAAAAAAAAGGAGCATGTGCCTGCAAACTAGCTGAAAGTAGCTTGAATCCCAACTGAAACAATTTCTCTAAATGAAAGAGCAAGCTAGATCAATGTAAACATAACCCGTTAGCTTGATTGATTTGAACATCTGCCTCGCTGCATTTGTACCTTCCATCCAATTACAGTAATTGTCTGATATGAAGAATGTCTTGGTGAAATGTCACAAATCCTCTGAGAGCAAGAAAGGCGTGTTATTTTGAGACGAGTTAATGTCCTTATGGCTCTCAGCAGCTGAAATGTTGTTTAAACATGTCTGAAGGAGGCAAACATTTATGTGAAGCTTCATTAGCTGATGTAAACAGGTGAGAATATATCAGATAGCAAGCTAACCAGACAGATGAACTTATAAAAACATCCCCTTGTCTATCCCCTTGAAAAATTCCTCCAGACATCCTACATCCGGAGAAAAGCTATGAATGTACAATGCCAAATCTTAAATTATGCAATTCTATTAATACTGAGGAAATGCTGTTCTCTAAGATGGCAAATTAAATCAATATGTCTCTAGTAGAACATCACACCTTTATCCATGAAATGAAATCAATCATTACATCTACGACAGGCTGAAAACAGATTAAATTGTGTGTGCCTTCCATTTTGAAGGGTAGCAGGATTATGATAAACAAAGTATTAGAGGCTGTGTAAGGCAAAAATATACAACAAAAATCAGCTAACAAAGCCATAAAACTGAAATGTATAGTTTATTTCGCTGAGACATGATTATAGATGCAATTAAAAGGGGTTGGGGTGTTCCAATTTGAAATAAGAGCCACTGCGTTTTATTCCTGGACTTGTAATAGATTACATTTTATATTTTACTTTCTTAACCAATTGAGTACTCAGCCTGAAATTAATTGGGTATAGCCAGGGACTATTGGAAGTTGGAAATATATGTTGAATTTATTTATTGAATTATTTCTTTACTTTTTTTTTTTTTACAGCAAGTAGGACAGTTGTAGATAGCTTGGGGCGCGTTTATGGTACATTTTTTTGCCTAGAATCAGCGTTTTCAAATGTCTTTCAGGCAAATTTTCAAGGTGATAAACTCAAACCTGTTTTTAAACGTCTTTAGATATGGGTATATTGAAACGCCGAAAAAAGGTGCGTTTTGAATGTGACATAGAGCCAGAATCACGTTTCTGAGAGATGATAAACGCAAAGCTGTTTTGAAACACACATACAAATCGGACCTTCTCAGGCTAATTTCCGGTTCGGAGAAATAGCGCGCGCCATGTGCTGCGTCATGTTGTTGTACATGAATGGCCGGGGTCAAACGGTGCAAAGCAGCTGCGCAGAGACAAGGCCTTTATTTTGAATTGTGAAGAGTTGATAAACGCGACATCGCAAAAATCACGTTTGTATAGTAGGGTTCGATATGTACATATAGAAACGCTGATTCTGAGTGGCAAGACATGATAAATGCACCCTTGGACAAATCTGTATTTTACCCCACTGAATACAAAGACAACAATCTGTACGCACTCACCACACTGATTTTCTTGGTTTCTCCAAGATGGCTTCCATATTTGCTACATCAGGTTCCTCTATAACAACAATTGCCACTGGTGCAGGCTTAGGTTTGCCTCTCATAGGAGATAACAAATGCTGGAAGAGCGATCCTATAGAACCAGGCCACGAATTCATCTTCTACTCTTTTCCCACTATGGGGTCAACTAATGGAACAATCAGTGGACTAACTGATCAACAGTCAAGTTTTTGCTCACTTACAATGTATTTATGTGTATCATACACTTGAAGCACCTGTCTCAGGTTTCATTCCGTAGCAACAACAAACAATAAAGTAAAGTTGCAATGGTATTTAACAGAAAATTCCTTTCCACACTAATTATACCTCAATATGATTTAACTATAGTTTTTAATTGTCAGGTGTATATTGTTCTCACATTTCATGGTTAAAAGGATCTATTTCTAATGATTCAAGAAGTTTTCTGATACAAGTTTGGGATACTTCTAATACAAAAGCGTAGTCCAACAGAACTGCAGAACTGCAGATTCCCAAGAAAATTTTTCCTACTAAAATATGGCAAAATCAATATTCTATTTCCTTCTGCTGAATCATTAGAGAGCATAGCTAATGATTAAAAAGTGATTTATTATATCAATTTGGAAAGAGGGAGTTCACAATCACAGTTCTCTGCATCTTCCTTTGGATGTGAACACAATTCTCAAACAGAAGTGTCTTCAAGACACACAAGAAAAACCATCTTGTCCTGTTTAGTATTCCTTATTCATCTCCTCTAGAGTGTCTGCAAGAATAGGAGGGGGCAATATCTTCCTCCCAGACAGGGACAACATGCACCAGGCCTTTTGAGTTAGAGAGCTCAAGTGTATTTTCTCTATCTCCTCCTACTGCTAATCAATATGCTAGTCTGCTACAACCTTAACCCAATTCAGTTAGCTGATTCAGAACATTATTCCATTATGTATTCAACCCTGTTGCAAATTCGTTGGCATGTATTCTGGCTTTGAGTACTTCAAGATGCTTTACTACATTTGCAGTCTGAACTCAATGTCATCAAAAGTTGAAAGGGGGTCTGTGGTGAAAGTGGTCCAAGAGTGGTGAAAGTGGTCCAAGAGTCTCGAGGACAGTAATTCTAGCTACATGACAATAAACGTTGAGAAAGGTTTCATTCATCTGTATTCAGAGCAACATGCAGCCTGTCAGTCACTTGGGAGCCACTTTGTCTCCACTTTCCTCAGCACCATCTTCCTCCCCTGATTCATCAATGGAATGCTCTTGTCCTCTCCACAGTCAAGTTCTAGATTATTCTTTCTAGCATTCCACTTCAGTTTCACTTGAAATCTTGATAGAATATGCAACAATGTGAAGAGCTTCCGCTAAATCAAAGTGAGCGCAGTTCACATGTTTTTCCTTATCTCATGCAGATACTTCTCAATTAATCCAACACAGTTGTGTTACTATCTACTTTGTCTCTTTGTTTGATTCTTTGAGGCATAAGTGAGGGTGACCTCAACAATACATCCACAAAAGTTTCTAGGTGAATTACCAATAGTCCACTCCAGTCCAACTGAAAAATCCTGTTCTAGGCCTAGGACTATGAACAGACTGATTCAGCTCCAAAACAATTTTGAATAGTACATATAGGACAGTCGAATTACAATGGAGAAGATTACATCACTAGTTCACTACCAAAAATCCTGTTGTGTTTCCAATTAAAAGTGCTATTACCTCCACTTTCCTTTTTGTAATCAGACCCAGTGACCCAAATAATAGATCCTGCTCTTAAATATCATCAAGCTGGGAGATTATGGACAGGAAATATGTTGAAAAGGAACAAGTTGATTCACCTTGTATAGTACATACTCTCCTTTGTTATGTATGTTTCAATGGTAAACACTAATTGAGTTCAGACCTAGTCTTATTGAAGGTCAGGAAACATTTATGTTCCACTACCTGAATGGACCCACAGTCTTTAGTTGGAATCCAGTCCTTGTTTACAGATTGTCTATTCTAAGATGGGTTGAAGAGCAAATCCTTATTCAGTCATCATGACCACTTGATATATGCCAAACAACTTACGGTACTTGCCTACATGATGCGTGCGCAATATATTACCCAAACCCATTCCTTCACAATACATGTCTTTAAAATAGGAAATATAAACTTTGACACATATTAATGACACTTCCTAAATAGTATGAATATCAATAATGAAAAATCTCACCTCTAATGCACTGAATAGAGCTGTGGGGAAAAAAAACTATAAAAAAAGAAGCTTTTACTTGGTCTGAATCATAAGACTAGAGTTAGAATTGATACCAATTATTCACAGACACCAATCAATTCATTACATTGACCTCGTCATAGAGCTGCTAATCCTAGAGATTCCTTGAAATCAATCCTAATCCCAATCGATCTAGGATTATGCCAATATAGGATAAGTGGGACATCCACAAGGTATATCAAGCAGGGCAACTTGCTTACAGGCAGGGGGGGGGGGCTTGAGGGTGGGACTTGAGTGGGATACTGGAAAACAATAATCTTTATTTTTTATTTTTTTTAAGAAAAAAAAAAGGCTTACATATCTTGCTACATTCATAAAAGCCAAATGTGTATGATAAACATAGCAAGCTCTCCAAGATGGAACCTTTTGAGAGGCAAATATCAAATTAATTCCCTTTAATATGCCGCAAATCTAAAACATAGGATTTCAGGAGAAATTTATTATTTACCGGTAGGTTTTATTTTTTTCTCATTAGTCTTATTACAGTATGTACTGATACCAAATTTTGCTATATATGGGAACCATTGAATTTTTGCCTAGGCTAAGAATATTGATGATTATAAATCTTGGCCAATTCTTTGTCACCTATGGCACTAAAAGGTTAAGACCAGCTAAGTAAACCTATAAGGCTATATGAGTTGATGCATTGTTTAAAGGTCTATAGACCAGTTCTGGTCATGCGATTGCATTGTGAAAGAAACGTTGTGGAATCAATCAGAAAAGGTTGATCATCTGCAAGGTGTAGTGCAAAATTTGGAAGCACAACACAATGAAAAAAAAGGTATTTTGGAAATGTTATGTAGACTAATAGTTTTCTGAATTTTGATTTTGTTTGTAGTAGTTTTGATTTATTTTGATTTATCTTGCTTTGGTACCAAAACAAAACAAAGAACAGGATGTACTTATGTCATGAGTGTGCCAAGATTTAGGACAATTTCTCATTATCTCTTCACAGACATTTCTAGAGAGTATTATCCTCTTTTGTCACTTTGCACAACACCTTGAATGGGAGCCATCGAACTAGTAAACTATTCTGAGATTACACCCTTCTGGATACTAAAAATGGATAGTGCCTACATTGTATCTAGAGCCCTGTGTCCCTTAGAGTAGGGTCCATGGATAAATTAACTTCCTTCTATCTTTCAACAGAGCATATAACTTGTGCCTGTAATCACATTGATTGAGGAGCCGGAATTCATTGCCCAAGCCGTATGTTTAACATTTAATCACCAACTTCCTCTTCTGAGCTCCCACTCACTGTCTTTGTTGATCTTTCCAAACACAACCAACATAATTAATCCTGACAAGCGCCCACATTTATATAACAGAAAAGAATAATGAGAAATGCAAGGTCTTCATCCATTCAAGTATTATCATGGGGTTAACTTTCAGCAAATATCTAAATTGTTTTTGAAAAGGTTATTTGGAGTAGTAGACCATCAAATGTGATACAACATTCATACCAATGAGAAAGACACTACAGACCAAAACAGACAATTACAGTACACCTAATGGCCAAAAATTGGTCGGTTTGGAAGACCCAGTTGCGTTGGCAGTGTGACTGGGGGATCATGGAATACAGGATTTAACTGCAGAATGATCCATCATGTAAATTACAGGTAGGATTAGAGTTACAGTAAGGGTTAGGGCTTGGGTGACTTGTGGGGTGGGGTTTTCAAATTATCTGCACTTGACTTTTGGTCTGCATAGCCTCTCTTGAAAGAGGAGATGGTGCATAAATTTAAAACAACCATGAATATATGCAACTCAAAAATAGCAGCATTAAGCAGTATGAATATAAATATTACATATGAACAGAGCCCATCATGTTTGGATTAAACACAGTTGGAACAACCCCTCTGAATAGTGGAGATAAGGCACATATTCAACACTACTATGCACATATACCGGTATAGCGTTTTTTTTTTAAATCAGCAATGATAGCATTAAGCAGTATAAGTTCAGATTTATTATCATTAAATGTGAACAGAGCCAATGATGTTTTGTTTATGTTCTTGATAATCTTCAGTGAGTTTGTGGATATCACATGATACAATCTATCCATCATG
Organism: Mesocentrotus franciscanus; assembly: GCA_037976565.1. NCBI lineage: Eukaryota > Metazoa > Echinodermata > Echinoidea > Camarodonta > Strongylocentrotidae > Mesocentrotus > Mesocentrotus franciscanus. The sequence continues at coordinate 12,738,322 of CP137674.1, read as the reverse complement.
GTTCCTGTAATCAAGCCAAAAAAAAGGTTTAGTAACAAACATAAGGCCTGTCTTCATCAGCTCGAGTTGGCCAAATAGATCACGAAATAGCCCGCTATTTGGCAGGTGAAGACGCAAATAGCGGGCTATTTGCTCGGGAAATCTTCCCAAGATATCTGGGGCTAGTTTGCAAAATAGCCCGCTATTTGTGGTCCCTCTTCTCTAGCCCGAAGACTCAGGAAGATTTCTTGATCCCGGCATGCATGACGATATCCTTCCGTTTCCAGTTTCCGGTGCTAGTTTTTTAAAGGAAAGAACGCTTCACGTGCGATCAGCTATTAGCTAGAAAATCTGCGTGTATACACTGTACTTGTAACAGTACTTGTTTACAACTGCCTCGTGCGGACTTCAGATTAATCATAGTAAATTATACATAGTTTTATCAAAGATGTACCAGTTAATTCTTTGTTATTCCAGATTTCGTTTGATTATTTTAAGTTGTACGTGTTAGTGTTGTATTGTATCTCACTGGACCAAGGAGCAGGTCGGAGCTTAACTTTATAATACCCCACCAAAACATAGTATGTTGTACCATTTATTGTAGTCCCGTCCGTTAGTATTCGTTTTTTTTAGTGTGTTAAATATGTACACATGTTCGTTCTAATGATTTACCCTTGAAATCGCTTGGCCAGGTCGGTATTTTAATAAACTTTTGAAGGGAAAACACGATTTTAATTTGTTAGCTCGAGGCACTACGCATTCGCGAACACTGAGCAAATTTCTTGAGCTCACGTTTTGTAACTTCGGGCTAATTTCCCATATCACAAAATAGTGGGCTATTTGGCGAGCTGGGGCTGATGTAGACAGACCTATTGTGGCGAACTGGGGCTGATGTAGCTGTACAGACCTATTGTGGCGCATCGTCTGTTTGGAGCCAAAGGGTGTTTACTCATATAATTCAACAAAGAGAACAGATGATATCATTTCAGTGCTTGCATGAAGCCAAGAAGGGCATTACCAGCTTTCACATTGAGCAAATAAACTTCTTGGCCCAAAGGGACCAAATATTAATTTATACCGTCTAAGAATATCACTATTGAAAAATAGCAACAAAAACAAGACATACTAAAGCTTTTTGTCTTGCCCTCATCAGAGTAAATCGCAAGAATGAACAGAAAGCTGAAATCAGACGATACAAGCGAAAGCTAAATGGACAAATCGCACGAAAAATTAACAGGCTATGATTGGCTGCCTTAAGTAGACATAAAGCCAGCCATTCAATGACACCAGGCTGTAGCAATGCAAATCACTATTGTTTATGATGATCTCCAGTTCTATAAATTGAAAGTGGACATACCAATCACCATTTGTTTTATAAAATCAACCTTAACTTAAGAAACTTCATCCAGCATTAATATGGGCTAATGGATAAGGACCACGAACAAAATAAAGAACAACATAAAACCGCACACAAGGAACCCATGTTGGACTTGGGTTTAATAAGTACAAGCCCTAATTTATGTGAGCATGTACAAGTGCATCTACTAATAGTCTACTCATAAGTTGCTTTTATGTTGATTGAGAGTATATTTAAGCTTCCAAAGTCTCTTTACAGAAGCAATATTTACAACTCATATCTTGAATATTATATTATGATATGGATCTACTAACATACAGAACAAAATATCTTTGGTGATTGGTACCCTTTAAAGTTGAACAAGGCACATCACATGAGTGAAACAAGGCACATAATCGCACATCACATGAGTGAAACCAGCAAAAATTATATGATACATTTTTGTCCATGGGCCAGTACTTGAAGAATATGATTGCACTTAAAACAAATATATTTCCTCCTACCTTTTAGGCCAATATGAAGATATTTGGTTCAAACTTCCATGGCCTTCATGATTTAAATAATATTCAATGTTATAGAGCTTCATAATTGATATGCTCATTTGGTTTTTCAACAAAAGAAAGACCAGTTTTCCCCAAAATTTATATGCAATGGCAACATTTTCTAAAACACAAAGAAGGTCATACTCTGAACCAGGAACTGCTAAAGTACTGGAGTTGGTTTCAATCATAACAATGTAAATGATACCAAGTAGGATGGATAGTTGTACATCTCAATTGGGCTTGAACTTTGTTACACTTTGGCTGATACTGTATTATAATTATGTGCTGTTAATCTGTAGCATTATAGTACCTGTAATACTACCCATACCCAAAATGCCAAGAACATCCTTATTTAGTCTAACTATGCAATCACTTTTTTGATATGTTTTGATATGAGGTAATCTAATTAAATTCATTTCTATCCACAACAATACAAAACCATATATGTTCATACTGAGATATAGCTTATGCAATAAATTTTGTGTAGTTAATTAAATAAAATCCACATCATTTTTGCTGTTACATGTGTTTTCTAGAAATATCATGCATAATCATGTTCTTTTCTGTTGAGAAGAAGAAAGGCATTAACTCAATGCTAACTTGCTTTAAGGGACTCAAGTACCGGTAGAGGTTAATATCATTCTGGCTCTGAGCATGCATTATGATGATTGGTATAGCTTGTGTGTTACATGAAATCAACTCTCTCTCCATTGGGTAATATAGGGTAAATTATGGTATTTAAAAAATAATAATCAATATAAGGCAGTGTCAGACAGAGGCCAATTATCTAGAAAATAGCTATCTAGATAATAGCTTTCTAGATAATTTGCTGTCTGTCATCAATTATCCCGCGAAAAATGCTACAACGAACCAAGAAAATTCTCCCTTATTGAGAAATTTCACGCGATTTTTGGCGAGAAATTTCTGTCTGTCACCTGTCTGTCACCTACGTAAGTGAATTATCTAGGTAATTCAAGATGGATCGGGAAAATTGTGTCTGACACCGCCTATAGTGTATATAATAGCAGATTAAAAAAAATAACGAAGTAAGAAATACAGGAGTATCCTACACCTGGTTGAGAATGACTGCAACGTGCTCTTCACATGATATCTTACGTAACTTAAGATTGAATTCATATTGCATGGTATTGCTTGATGAAATATTGCAAGCCAAATTCTGTCGCTCAATATCAAAATGTGGGGTTTACATATCTTTTACAATGCTCTGATTGTCCTTTCATTTCAATTACGAAAAGCTCACATTTGTGAGGGTATTATTCTATTCTTAGAAATACACTGGTAGCGAGTGAAAGAGGAGAGGGAGAGAGGGGTGGGGGAGAGACAGACAGACAGACAGACAGATGGACAGACAGACAGTTAGACTGACAAATAAACAGACAGAATCAAAGAGACAACAGGAACAAGATGGGTCAGGAAGACAAGAGACAGATGAGTATCAAGTTGTAATCCTATCCTAAACTGAGTAATGATCATAATGTCAAAACAAATAACAATGACAACTGCCATATTAAGCTAAGGAGGAATGGAGTACCGGGTATTTAAAAATACTGTGGATTATAACCTCTTTGTAGAATAAAATCATCAATAAATGTATATTACTACCAGGTATTAAACAATCATGAACCTGTTATGTGAATGCCAGAAACATGAATAGAACAACACATATATCCCTGACCTACATGTACTTGGTGAAGGCAGTAATTAAAGCTATGTACCAGTGATAAGGAAGTTCCAAGAAAGTGTGATCAGGGAGGTGGGCCCTGGTGTGATCCAAGAAAGCTGTTTCCATCATTAAGATTGTACTATCAGGGCCCGTGGAAAATCCACGGGATTCTAGGGGGTGAATGTAATTATGTGCTATCGTTTTTTTTTTTTTTTTTAAAGATAATTTTAATGTCAGATGATCTATTTTTAACATTCATTTTATTCTTTCTTGAGACATTGTTTTTTCTGTTCTTTTTTCCATTTATTTTTAATGTTATTTCTCTCCTTTGTATAGGCCTAATTTTTGTCCTTTTATTCTTTTTCTACTCATTTTATTAATATTTAATTCGTTAAAATATCAACCTTTTGTTTGCCGTTTCATGTATCGTTTTGAATTGTTTTTTTAATTTGTACCATGTAATAAAACTTGAAAATTGGAGAAAAAAAAGTGAAATTAGTAATTTATAAATAAATTTACCGGTATGCAAATATTTTACACTTTAACTTTCGTTTTCACTTTCGTTATTTATGATAACTGTTTTTCATTCATTCCTATCCTTATTCTCACTATCCCTTTCCCGTCCTCATGCACTCTCGATCGTTTCTTATGAATACTGTTCTCATTTCACTCCCATTCTCATTTTTGCTATTTTCACACATCTCTAAGTTAAAGGGAACCTAAACCTTCATCCTAAGTTACCTTTATTGTAAAGTTTAAACGATTTGAATAAGATTAGTGAAAAATTGAACAAAATCAGGCAAGGTATAAGGAATTTAAAGCTTTTTTAAATAACTTGTCACCAGAGGGCGATATTTAATTTGATGACATCATTTATGGACAACTCTCCATGCCTTCTGATCATGGAATTTCACAATTCTTTCATTTTCTTTGTATTCATTTGTGTTCAATATCCGACTTCATAAAATGTGAAGTAGAATATCATTCTGCATTCTATATCTTGTTTTCAGGGGAGCAGATTATCTCAATCACAAGAAAGAAGGAAAAACATGAAATTCCATGATTACGGCAAAAAACAAAAACAAAACATGGCGGCCGAGTACACGAGTATCCGCCTGTAAGCCTGGGCGTGTACCCTGGGCCCTACCAAATAGCCCGCTATTTCGTGATCTGGCTAATTTCCCGGATCAGGTTTACAAATGGTGATGCAACATTTGCCTGTGGTGACAACTCCTCCAGGCTGTATTCATTAATATAGGTATAGAGCTAGGCTTAGGATTGCAATTTGGGTTTTAGGTTAGTTAAAGGTTAATGTTAATGCAGGATATGGACCTTAGACTCTTAGAGCAATAATCGCTGTCCATGTCAAAGAATTCTGCAAATGTAACACAAGGCCCATTTTCACATCCAAAAGACCATTTTGAAAAATTATCAATTTTTTAAACTCCCATTCACACTACCGGTACTGGAAAAACCCATGAAAAACCGTCAAAATTTGCACATACTGTTTTGGGGGGTGAGTAGTGCGCATGCATGATTCGTCGGTGCCCTGCATGCATTAGCGCAGAAGCGAGGAGAGTCACGTGAGCAAAAACAGGTATCTCACCAAACTTTGCTTTTACACTGCAACAAAAAAAAAAATTGGTGAAGCAGGCATTTGACAAAAAAAACCCTCCCAAGGTTGTTTTTTTTTATTTCATTTTTTTTTGTGTGTGTTTGGCGAAACACTAGAATGTGAGAAATATTTAACAATTTTTTGTTGCAGTGTAAATTCAGCTCCATATGAATTTTTTAATCACAGATGAGTTTTTAATCAAAGTGCCCTTTTCCACTGAGCATCTTGAAACAAACATCATGCCGTCCCTCTTCTTTTTTGCTCAGAAGAAGTACTGAAAAAACAAAAACAACTAGAATGAAACCAAACCTACCGTTTCTTGTTTGCTTGTGTCACTAGGAAGCTTGCATAGGAGTGCCGACGAAACTGAAGCGCGGCACTGACCGAGTCCGAACTGGACCTGGGTGGGGGCCCATGGTAACGGTGCCCCGGATGAAAATCGGCGGGCAACTCTTCGTCCTCCTGAAGCACGTCCATAGTGCTGTTGGAGTCGCTTCGATCACTGATAGGTATTGGCGATGTCATGACTATGAAGTTATATCAGCTTATCCTGAGCCCTTTGCAATTGGAAACTAAGGCTATCAGCAAGAAAATGCACTTTCCAAATTGTTAGCTCACATTGGGAAATTCCTCTCAAGATGCATCACTTAATGTTGCTTTGAATGTAAACAATGAAACACAGCAATTCTAATATTTGCCAATATAATAATGCATGCTCTTGATAAATCGCTGCTCAACTGCCAACAAATTTCTGCAAAAATTATTTTGTACCTAGGCAAATTGGGTTTGTTAGCACAAATCAAAATCAGGTTGAAATAAAGTGAATCTCACACAGACATTTATTATGTTAATCATCTATTTGGGTTTCCAGCACAAATGGGCTTCAATTAAAATTTCAAATACCCCTCTAATCCAATTTTGTATGCTGTACAATCTCTATCCAACTTTGTATCCCATCACCTACAAATTGAGATTTACGAGCTAAGCACTTGATTCCACAGACTGCTCTTCCATCCTAAAGGCAATCATCTCCTGATGTTATATCCCTGGTGGCGATGCAGCAATTAAATCTTGCACAAGAGTATTTCAGCTTTTTTATAACAAGCACAATCAGCTCATCTACATCATTAAAAACCTGATTTGGGAGAGTGTAGATAAACAGCTGTCTCCAATGATGTTTTAGAAAGGTTATTGCAAAACCCTCCTCATTGAATCTCGCAATCAAAGTTTTCACTTGCGTCACAGAACTTCCAGATTGACTTATCCAATGTCTAATATTGCTGTGTAAAGAGTATTCCTTTCCCCATTGACAGAAAGCTCAGCCCCTTCTCCTGTATAGAATTTGAGCAGATGGTATAGTGATGTAAATACGACACTGCAGTTCGCACTTGCCGCTTATCTCTTGAAGAGAGCAAAGTAAGGTAAAACCACTAATTTCTGTGCCTGTCTACCTTTGCTGGTATGTCGGCTTTGAAATGAATTAGGTTATGAGGATGGCGGCCGGGTGTAGGACCTGAACCGCTGAATTGCTCACATACAGGCTTAACTTCAATAGCACCTTTGACTATGACGTTAAAATGACGCAGGTGCATGGAGAAAAGCAGTTCTTCAGATGTGCACCCGGCAATGCATTAAAAACATCACCGTGCACGGTCTTCCTTCCTAAAAGGCATTGAGCCAATGATCTATTCGCCCCTCCTCGGCAGTTTGAGGTGCTTGATGACGCCCGACACGATGAGAGATGAGTGCTGGGACGGTTTTCAAAAAAAGCAGGGGAGATTTGTCTAAATGGCTCGTTTACTCTGAGTAATCACAGGGGGCTTGCTATCAGCCAGTGTTTATGGTGAGTGGGTTTCCGAAGGGCTACGACTTGTCAGTGTCAGTGTCCATTCTGGACCCCTCCATCTGATCGCCAGTGACAGGGCTAGTGCCAAAGGATTCCAAGCCCTTCTCAACTCTTGCACTAAATTTGGAGGTGTGAATCAGCTAGGAATAGAGTGGGAAACCTTGTTCGGAGTTAGTCTTTTGAGAGTGGGCATATTGACAGCTGAGTGTATAGAATGAGTTCAGTTCAAATGTCTCACAGTCAATACCAAATGTAAAGATGAGACCTTTTTTGTGTGTGCCTCCAGTCAAGGTTATATACTGGGAGTGCTGCAGTCAACAAAAGAATTCCTTGCATGACTAAATATACATAATAAGCCTGATATACGACATACCTCACAATAGAGTTTCTCATGTTTCAAATAATTGGATTAGGCCTGAATCTACACAGGAAGGAAGAAATATACATTTTAAAAATTGAGGCTTTTGGTAGCACCATATGGTGTTATATACATGCTCACAATTTGTGTCTCACATAGTTTAGCCGCATCAGCACTTTTCCACAATGGGTTAACACTATAACATAATACACTGTACATTACAAGCTCAGTTCCAAAATATAGCAAGCGTCGCAACCAATAAATATCCAAATTGAACGTCAAACGATGTTGTTGTAAATATACGAGGCGACTCCTATCATTACTGCAAGTTACACTGGCTTTGGCTCCATTCCATGATGCCTTAATCACTGTGTCATATTCATAATAAGAACAGCCTCTATACAAGCTAGCTAAACACACTTTTACTTCCTGCTTATACCACGTTGCCAGCACAACTATATATTTAGAATGTGGCTAGCTGCCCTGCTCCTTGCATGGTCCATCATGGTGCCTGCCTGCATGAGAGCTATTCTCAATTTCTAATTTAGCCAATCAGTCTGGGTTGGATAGTAATGCACACCCGCTGCCTAATTCTTCGATAAGCACCAACTTGAAATACATCAGAGTAATAACCATTGAATGCCAGAAGGCAATTAGTTCTCTATAACAACCTTTCTTGGGTCAAACCGACGACTTGCCATCGCCATCAATGGCAAGTGGGGCTATATTGTCAGCTTTCAATACTTCACACAGAAACTAAAAATTGGAAGGGGGCACCCCCGATTGTTACATACAGGAGTATGCATATCGTCCCCTGAATAATTGGCGGCAGGAAATGTTTGACTTTTACGGCTCCTATCTTGTTAAGGGTCTCCGCTTCTCAAAGGCGCCTACTTGTCAGAGAAAAACACGTCCTGCATGATGGAGAAAGTGTCCATCCCTGGGGTGAATGAGTGATGGTGACAAAGATATCACACACTAACAATGCAAAAGAGTACTTCACAGTTTTGGGTGAAATGGCAGACTTAAAATGGTACTTCAAGAAACCAGGAAGCAATTCACAATGACAAGCATGTATGCAAAAATAGTATATACATTCTCCTTGGTGTGTTGTTAAACTGATCAGATCTCAAACATTCTTAACTCATTGACTTCAGGATTCTCTCATTTTAACAGGAGCCATCCACTTCCAGACAATGGTTCAAATCTTTTTGAGTGCAGCATAATGCTACAACCATCTTTGAAGTTATGATAAATGTATCATGTAATCTGAGTCAGGAAGTCACATTTATTTGATTTACTCTATTACAAACATGGTTAGGGGGACAAAATAGAATTTATTTGGTGGAGTGCATTTTTTTAATCCATGGAGGCAATATTTCAGGCAACCACCCTAGTACCCTTGTGGGTAAGTACTACAGGACATGAATTCTCATATCCACTAGATTGATTGTCATCCACAGATAGAGAGAGACAGACAGACAGACAGAGACAGAGAGAAAGAGACACAAAATGCATGTGCGCACGAACACACAGACACACACACACGCACACTCAGAGAGAGAGTAAGACATTTTTGAGAAAGAGAGAGAAAGAGAAAGAGAGAGAGCGAGCAAGAGACAAATAGAGCAATAAAGTGATGTGAGAGAGTGAGAGGGAGAGCGAGAAAGAAATAGAAAGAGACACAAGAGGGGGAGAGAAAGAGGGACAAATAGAAAGAGCAAGAGTGAAGTGAGTGAGAGAGAGAGAGAGGCAGACAGGAAGGGTGGTAGGGAGAGAGAGAGAGAGAGGCAGACAGAAAAGGTGGTAGGGAGAGAGAGAGAGAAAGAGGCAGACAGGAAGGGTGGTAGGGAGAGAGAGAGAGAGAGAGAGAGGCAGACAGAAAGGGTGGTAGGGAGAGAGAGAGAGAAAGACAGAAAGCAGTAGACCA